>CAUYUJ010000048.1:376562-579062 GCA_963575745.1 Prorocentrum cordatum | reverse complement strand
GATGATGATGATGATGATGATGATGATGATGACGATTCCGATGTTGTGTGAGCGTGTGAGGAGGAGAGAGGGTGAGGAGGAGGACTGCGCGATGCGTTCAGAGAAAACAATAACCCCACTTAGGAGGTGGGGAACACGAGAACCCCACTTAGGACGTGGGACAAATTGTCGTATAACATTATTTGGTGGGCCTATGGGCAAGCCAAACCGCTCAGTCACTGCTTGTTATTACCACCCGCCCGACACCACGCGCTTCCCTCCCCGAGCGCCTCCAGCGCCCAATCATCCGGCGCGTCCATTCGTCCCGTGGCCCCTGGACCTCTCAACCCCTTCCCCAGGGGCAGTTGCTCGCCCCGGGTCAGAAGAGGAAAAAGTATTCACAAAAGAGTGTTCATACCTCTACCCTTCCCTCGGTTTCCCCTTTTTGGGGGCCTCCCGGGCGGCCCTCGTCGCCACCGCTGGATTCGCCTCGAAATCCTGGTCAGAACTCAGCCCGGGAGAGGTCTGGGGAGCAACGGTACCAGTACCCTTTGGCCTCCCTACCGGCTCGTGTTCTGACGGGGCCAGATCTGGCCTCCAGACGGCAAGCATGGCGCCTGGGTGGCCGTCTCGATTTGTTCGAGGCGCCGAGATGGGGGGACGCCAAGGTCTAATTCACGCTCTGAAGGTCCTCTTCCCACGCGCAAGGCTTTTCCGGCCTCCTGGACGGCGAGGGTGGTCAGGCGCGTCGTGTTCGCCCAGCCGTGCGGGCTGCTCAGCACGACCGGCCGCGGCCCCGACGGTGTGCCGGCTGGCAGTGCCGAGTCCATGGCAGGGCAACCACATGTAAACCCTTCCTCTTCTGCACACCGATCTGGCCCAGCAGGGGCTGACCACCGGTGGTGCAGTATTCTTTAACGGGCGAAGAACGGTGTACAATAAACTGTTTCGCTGTCGGGGGCGCCTGTCCCAGGGCGGCTGGAAAGTTTATACCCTTACGGTGGCACAGTAGGGGTATTAAACTTTCCAGCCGCCCAGGGGCAGGTGTCCCCGACGGCGGAAAGTTTATGTTATACCGTTCTTCGCTCGCTGAATTCTGGTGCGCCCGTGCCCGCTCGCAGTGTCGGAACCACCCTTGGTGAAACCCTATACTGTTCCAAACGACTCACCCAGACCCCCGCTGACCTGTTCTTCCTGCATCGTGAGCCCCCCGACGTCTCGACCGCTTCCCGGGGCCGGTGCTCCATTCGGACAGAGGGGCGGACGATCCTGGGCAGGGCAAGCGTCCCCAGGGGCAAAAGCACTGCTCAGACGAAAACCTTCCCGTGGTGACGCTCCCACGGCGCGCGGAGGCCTGGGCGAATCGGTTGGCATTAGGGCCGGGTCGGGCAGGTCCTCCTGCAGGCGCCCTGTGGAGAAACAAATCAGGATAGCCCAAAAAGTCTCAAAAAGTAATCGACAAAACGTCCCGAGACTATTTTTTGGCTATGTTCGACTACTCCTCCTACTCGTTGTCCTCCTCCTCCTCCTCCTCCTCCTCCTCCTCCTCCTCCTCCTCCTCCTCCCACTCCTCCTGCAGAGGGACGTGCCCGGCTGAACAGCATGGGGCAGCGTTCACACGTGGCTGCCCGTGGCGCCGCCCTCCGCCCCTCTGGACGCAACGGCGCTGGGGAAGGGCCTCCGCCCTCAGTGCCCCAAACTCGTTGTCCTCCTCCTCCTCCTCCTCCTCCTCCTCCTCCTCCTGCCTGCCCTCCTCCTCACCCTCCTCCTCCTGCCTCCTGCTCCTCCCCCTCCCCTCCTCCTCCGCCTCCCTCCTCCTCCTGCTCCTCCCCCTACCTCCTCCACCTCCTGCTCCTCCCCCTCCCTCTCCTCCTCGCTCCTCCCCTCCTCCTCCTCCTCCTCCTCCATCCTCCTCCTCCTCTCCTCCTGCCCTCCTCCTCCTCCTCACCCCCTCCTCCTCCTCCTCCTCATCCTCATCCTCCTCCACCTCCGCCTCCTCCTCCTGCTCCTCCTCCTCCTCCCCCTCCTCCTCCTCCTCCTCCCGCCCCCTCCTCCCCCCTCCTCCTCCTCCTCCTCCTCCTCCTCCGCCTCCTCCTCCACAATTACTCAATATGAATACTACTCTCCCTGTTCCCCTGGTGACGTCTTGGGAGTAGCCGCCCCCCCCGCGTACTGTTTTTTTGCACACAAGTTTCCCTGGAGTTTGGTTTTCGCCTGCATTTTTTTTCCCAAAATGCTGCTCTCGCTGAGGCGCCGGTCTCATTTTCGGGCCCCGCTCGTTCCGAATCGTGCTCCCGCTGCAGCGTGGGTCTCATTTTCGGATGGGTGTTTTGCCTCCGTCGTTCAGGATGGCGTTCTCGCCCCAGCGCGGGCCTCTTTCTCGCGCGCCCATCCGCCCGCCACCACCGCACCGCGCCCCGCCCCGCCCACCGCAACTCCCACCCACCAACGCACGCACGCTCGCACGCACGCGCACCGCCACCACCACCCCACTACCCCACCCCCACCACCACGCTACACCGCGTCACACCACATCACACGCGCGCGCACACAGACACACGCACGCACACCACGCACGCACGCACGCACGCACGCACGCACGCACGCACGCACGCACGCACACACACACACACACCCACGCACGCACGCACGCACGCACGCACACACACACACACACACACACACACACACACACACACACACACACACACACACACACACACACACACACACACACACGCACACACATCACCACCACCACCACCGCCACCACCACCACCGCCATCACGCACGCACGCACCTGGCCCACCACCAAACCACCAAGACGCCACACCACGTCACACCACAGCACACGCGCACACACGCACACACGCACAGACACACACACACACACACACACACACCACCACCACCACCACCACCACCACCACCACCACCACCTGCACCAGCACCACCAACCACCACCACCACCACCACCACCACCACCACCACCACCACGCACACACGCGGCACGCACGCACGCCACCACGCACCCACTACGCACGCGCGCGCGGAGCCACAGGACCGCTACGACACGCGTCCGCGGATAGAGAAAATCAGCGCCATGGTAAGGGATGGGAGGGAGGGTAGGACGTCAGATATGACGCGAGCGCACATAGCTTGTCCTCCTCCCCCCTCCTCTCCTCCTCCTCCTCCTCCTCCTCCTCCTCCTCCTCCTCCTCCCCCTCCTTCTCCTTCTCCTTTTCCTCCTCCGTGGCCAGAGTGTGGCCAGAGGGGTCCTGGCCCTGGGAAGCTGCCCAGGGCTCCGTGGACACCGTCTCGAAGCTGTCCTTGGCTCAGGGTGTGCCCAAGACTCCTGCCCAAGAGCTCCAGAACGGTGCGAGAAGTTGGGGCAAACCGCGGGACAAGTACACCTTTTGTTTTGGGCGGTCCCGACTCAGTCGTTGTCCGAACCCGTGCGAATAAAATCATCAAGAAGCATGTTCGACAGAGTGGACCCCAGATGGTGTCTGTCTAGCAATCTATGTTGTGCAACATCTGGATTGCAATCTAAATGGTGCAATAAATGTAGAGCAATACATGCTTTCCTATATATGTTGTGCAACCTATGCCATGCAACACATGGTGTGCAATATGTGGAGTGCAATCAACGTGGTGCAATATACGTGGTGTGATCTACGTTGTGCAACATAAGGTGCGCAACATGTGTAGTGAAAAATCGGTTGTGCACTATACGTGGTGCAATAGTATGTCGTGCAAACTACGTGGTGTAACCTATGTGGTGCAATCTATGCTGTGCAAACTATGTTGTGCGATGCGCGTGGTTCAATCGATCCGGCACCGTGCCTGCACGGAGTGGGCGTGTTAGGGTGCGTCTCGTTGTCTGGTGTGAGATCCTGTAAAGTTTCGGGGGCCATCCCCCTCCCCGCGCGCACCCCTGAAAAAACGCCCCGTTTGGCATTGTCGTCTGGCGGTCTTGCCGGCGGCATCGGGAGGGCTAAGATGGCCTCCAAGACGGCTTTCAAGACAACCAAGACGTCCACGAACCGGCTTAAATGGCCAAAGGCAGCTCAAGAGTATCTCAAGAGAGCCTCCAGTCGGCTCCAGATAGCCCAAGCGGGCCTCAAGACGGCACCCTTCCTGGAGAGCCCGAGGGGGGTCCAAACCACTGACTTCCCTTAGGTGCTCGAAAGATTGTGATGTTGAGGTTCTCGCACGTTCGGACTTCAGACCGCCCGAGACGGCCCAAGAGGCTTCCAAGAGGCCTCAAGGAAAGCTCCAAGGCAGCCCAAGAGGCCCCCGAGAGGGCCTCAGCCCAAGAGGACCCAAAGATCAAGCAAGGGACCCCAAAAGCAAAGAGGACCCCAAGACGGCCATGCAGCCCTCCACGAGAGCAACAATACGGCGTATAGAGAGTCCTCTCGGGCTTTCTTGGGCGGTCGGAAGCCCGACCAGGTGAGGACCTCAAAGTCCTTCAAAAATATATGGAAGATCAATGATTTTGGCATCCTCGGGCTCCCCTGGAGGGCCCATTGGAGACCTCTTGGGCCGCCGTGGGGGTCTCGTGATCTGTCTTGAGGCCTTCATGGGAGCCTCATGGCCTCCGGACGGTTCAAGGCAGCAAAGATGACGCCAAGATGGCTCAAGATGGCCCAAGACGGCTCCAAAGGCTCCCAAAACGGCCTCAAGACAGATCAAGAAGCCCCAATACGGCCCAAGAGGCTTCCAAGATGCCCTCCTGGAGAGCCCCAAGAGGCCCAAACCTTTTATGGTCCTTCAGTTTTTGAACGATTCTGAGGTTCTGGCATGTTTGGACTTCAGACCGACCAAGACGGCCCAAGAAGCCACCAAGAAGCATCCAAGATAGCTCCAAGACAGCCAAGAGAGGCCCCAAAGAGGGCTCGAAGTCGGCCAAAGAGGACCCAAAGATCGCCCAAGCGGCTCCCAAGAGTGCCCCGAGACGGCTGGCCCCCACGGCAGCCTCCATAGGCGTAAGACGGACCAAGAGTCCCCTGAGAAGGCCCAGGAGGCTCCAAGAGGCTTCCAAGAAGTTATCAGTAAGCTCCCAGGAAGCCCCCAGATAGCCCCAAGAAGCCCCCAAGAAGCATTTTTTCTCATCCTCATTTTCTCCCTCCTCCTCCTCCTCCTCCTCCTCCTCTTCCTCTTCCTCGTCCTCCTCCTCCTCCTCCTCCTCCTCCTCCTCGCCCTCGCTACTGCGCGGACGAAGACGAGGTCAGGATCACGAACCGCCCCAGTGCAGACTACTCGTCGGCATCATTCCTGCTGCGGTTCTGCACAGGCACGGTGGCGGGGCTTGCCGCATGGTGCAACCTAGCCGGCGACGGGGCAGCGACGGCGATCACGGAGCCACTCGGCCGACACCCAGGCCCGGACGACGGGCGGCGACGAGGCGGCGACGGGGCGGCGACGGCCACCACGGAGCCACCAGACCGGCAACCAGGCCAAGACGACGGACGGCAGCGAGGCGGCGACGGGGAAGTGCCGGCGACCACGGAGCCGCCAGACTGGCACCTAGGCTCAGACGACGGGCGGCAACGAGGTGGCGACAGCGACCACGGAGCCGCCAGACCGGCACCAAGGCCCAAAGAACGGGCGGCGACGAGGCGGCGACGGGGCGGCGACGACGACCATCCGAATCTTCGTTTGATGCATGGGAACGACACGTTCTGCTTACAGCCAACCCGTATCGGAAGGATGCGCGGTAAGGGTGCAAGGGCCCTCGGAGGGCCACGCTGACGTTCTTCGGACGAGGTTGGCCAGCGAAAGTCGCTAAACTAGGGGGCAAGCAAACCTACCTCGCTTTTGACCACCCTCGCTTCCAAGATGTACCAAGCGATGCCAAACCACGGCCCGTACTGATCAGGCCGCTTGACGAGGAGGCGCGTGGTATGACTTGGTTTTGCCTGGAAGCGAAAGCGGGGTAGGTAATTCACGCTCTGATAAACATGGGGCCGAAAGAGCCAGGATGCCAGGGTAACCTTGGAAAGTCGCTCGTCCTGACCATGCGGGTCGACCGTACTTCGGCAGGCTCCCGTCGGCGAGGAGGCGCACCTCGTGCCCTCGCGAGAGCGCAGGCCCGCACCTTAAAAGCGCCCCACCTCGTCGCCCTCGCTGCCGCCTCGGACCTCAGACCTCTCGCTCCCAGCCCAGCCTCTCCTCAGCCAGCCCGTGCAACAAGGACGCACGCTGAGCATGCGAGGGCCTTGAAAGGCCACGTCGACACTTTGCGAGCGGGGCGCGGCCAGCGAAAGCGGCCACGTATGGACCGAAGGGGAAGGAAGCAAGGGTGACCTTGGAAAGTTGCTCATCCTTACTATGCGGTTTGACTGTACCCCTGGACCCCAGGCTGCATCCAGCGACCGTGCGACCCAAATACCGACCGAACCGACAACGAAACCCAAAGCGACCGAAGCGGACAGGCCGCAGGCAACCTGGATCGGCGCAACGATGCCACGACGGCACAGCAGCAAACCAAACCGGAATGACCGAACGCAACAGACTGATACGAAGCCGAACCGACCGAACCCCAGACACCAGTGGAAACCCATCCCCGATAGCAACAAAATCTACCCCCGCTCCCCACGGCCCCACTTCGCGGGGAGCGGACCCTCGCTTGTTGAGGCCCCTGGGATCCCCCGCTTCCTTCTCGCTTCCGATGCTTCCTCCCTTCTCCCCCCCCCGTCTGCATCCCCTCCCCGACCTGCCTCCTGCATCACCCCTTCTCCCTCCTCCCTCCTGCTCCCCGCCTCGTGCCTCCCCCCCTCCCCGTCAACGTCCCTCTGCTCCCCCATGCAACCATGGCCCCAGCACCCGCCCAGCTTGGAAGCGGATAGCCACCAGGGCCAGGCATGCTGGGCTCTAGCTGGCGCGCTCGCCCGCTGGAGGCCTCTACTGGAGCGCAGTCCAACTTGGACGTCGAGGCGGGTCCAGCCATGGATACGACGGGGCTGGCCTCATCTCCTCCTCCTCCTCCTCCTCCTCCTCCTCCTCCTCCTCCTCCTCCTCCTCCTCCTCCTCCTCCTCCCCCTCCTTCTCCTCCTCCTCCTCCTCCTCCTCCTCCTGCTCCTCCTCCTCCTCCTCCTCCCCCTCCTCCGCCTCCTCCTCCTCTCCTCCCTCCTCCTCCGCCCTCCTCCTCCTCCTCCTCCTCCTCCTCCTCCTCCACCTCTTCATCCTCCCCTTCTCCTCCTCCTCCTCCTCCTCCTCCTCCTCCTCCTCCTCCTCCTCCTTCCCCCGCGGACCTCCTCCGCGCTCGGGGCCCTGCGGTCCCACGCGGCAAGACAAACACCAAGCACTCCTCGCTTGTGTGTGCTCCGCTGCTTGGCCTCTGAGCGACATCTCTCGCCACTCGTGACGAACGAGCAACACACACCCATACCCATAGGGGGGTCGTTGGGAGGAGGACTGGTTTTGGGTATGGGTGCGGGTTGTCGGACCCTGGGGAACGCTCCCGTTCGAGCGGGGACCCCCATCCGACAACACGCACCCATAGCCCTCTCCGACCCCTCTATGGGTATGGGTGCGTGTTGTTGGTTCGTCAACTCGGCCGCCGATGCTCGGGACTCCCCCTGTGAAACCGCTGCGTAGCTCGTGCCGTCGACTTTCCCCTCTCGTCGTGCCCTGCTGAAGCCCCAGGAATGCCATGGAAAACGTCGGGCATCGACTGGCCCGGGCCAGTCTCGGGCTGGGCGGAAGGGGGGGATAGCAAAGGGGGGGTTGAGAATCAGCTCACGTAGCTGATTTTCCCGCCGCCTCCCGGCGCCGGGAGGCGGCCATGTATCGAGGACTGGGCCCGGCGGCGGGGCCGAAACCAGCTGCATGCAGCAGATTTCGACCCTCCCCTTTCCCTATCCCCCCCTTTCGTCCCGCCCGACAATCCAGACCCGGGTCAGTCAGGCGTGGCAGGATCCTGCGCGATCCTGCACGATCCTGCACCCAAGCCCGGGGTCGGGGCACCCCAGGGCCGGCCCTGCAGCCGTCACTCTGGCCGACCCCCGCTTGCATGGACCCCCGCGTCTCGAGCCCCCAAAAACCCAGACCCTCGACGTCGTGATTGTGCCACAGCGTCGACCCCCAGAGGTCTGGACCCCTTCCCTGGGACCGGCTGTTCATCCTGAGTCGCTTCTTGACAGTTCCGAAGCCCGGCAGGGGCCGAAAATAGCCCAACACCTCCCGTCGTGATTCTTGTCACAACGCGAGGAGGTCTGGGACATCGGATGCCTAGAGACTGACACCAACACCAAGATCGGCGGTGTGCCTCCACCCAGGGAAGACGATCCCGATCTCGGCGATGGTGATAATATGATGGCTTCCAAGGTGGCCGAAATATTACCACCAACGCCGAAATCGAGGATCAGATTCACCCTGTGGAATCACCCCCCTCTGTTGGTCTTGGTGCCCATTCCCGGGCCTCCAGGGAAGCTGCCCCTCCTCGCCCCCGGGCCCCCTCCTCCCCCGCCCCCCCCCGCGGCCGGCAGCCCCCCGCCCCCGGCCCCAGGGCCGCACCGCCGGGCAGGCGGCCGCGGCCCCGACCCCCCTTCGCAGAGGCCCCCCCCCCCCCCCCCCCCCCCCTGTAAGGGTGGTATCAGAGAGAGAGAGAGCAGGAAACAGAAAACGAGAAATGCGATGAGAAAGCAGGAAAGCACACAAGCCACCTAGGCAGAGATACCACCCCCACCCACCCCCCCTCAGGAAGCCGCCCCCGGTGAGCGGGGCCCCCTCGTAGGGCCCGCCCCCGTGACCCGCCCGTCGGTCGGAAGAAGCGGGCAGCCTCCAGGCGCCCTCGTCGGGCCGCGGGGCCCGCAGAAGACGGCTCGGGGCGGGAAACGGAGGAGGAGGAGGAGGAGGAGGAGGAGGAGGAGGAGGAGGAGGAGGAGGAGGAGGAGGAGGAGGAGGAGGAGGAGGAGTGGGTCGAGATTTCCGGGGGGGGGGGGGGCGCATTGAATAAAATCACGGCGTCGGATCTCTGGGGACCTGAAGTGCAGCCAACCAGTGCAACGACAAAAATGCACGATAAGGATGCAAAGGGCCTTGGAAGGCCATGGCGACACTCTGCGGGCGGGGCGCGGCCAGCGAAAGCGGCCAGGGATGGGCCGAAGGGGAAGGATGCAAGGGTTCCCTTGGGAAGGCTGCTGCCCATCCTTACGATGCCTGTTATGACTGTAGGACACCGCTGGAGGTTGATTGGGCTCCCGCCGCCCGCCCCCAATGGAAGAGGAAGGAACAGGTGAAGCCACTCGATCCTATCGAAGCAGGACGGCGCCGAATCCGACAGTCCAAGAGTTGAAGGGGTCCTGGGACACACAGATAAATTCACACAAATAAAACATTCCCCATATTTTCCCATATTTTCTGGGTTTCTGTCTTCCCCCCCACTTCCCATATTTTCCTATATTTCCTGGGGAATCGTCGATTAATTGTGTCTGTGTGTTTTTTCCCTCCTGAAGAGTGCCTGCTGTCAACGACCGGCGTGTCCGGGATTCGCCCTCAGACAGTGCCCCTCTCACGTGGCGGGGCGGCGGCCGCCGTGCAGACGCCCTCGTCTTGGCGGGGGCACCCCTGCCCCCAGGGGAGGGGGGCCGTAGAGGAGGGAGGGGGGGGCCAGGGAACGAGGGGGACCAGGAGGAGGAGGAGGAGGAGGAGGAGGAGGAGGAGAAGGAGGAGGAGGAGGAGGAGGAGAGCGGATGAAGGAGCACGTCCCCCCAGCTTCCCCCCTCTCTTCCCCGCCCGTTCGACGGCCCGACGGCCTCAACCTTCTGTCGCCACAGCCGCGGCCCTCAGAGCAGCCACACAGCCGAAGCAATGGGGGGCCTGCGGGAGAACCGATAAGGACGTTGAGCAATGAGGAGGGGTACAAGCTCGATGTAAAACTGCCCTTGGCGTGTGTTAGGTGTTACGGGCACAAACACAAGCACCGTCCAGAAACAAACATCACATCCCACAGAAAGACAAGAAACAACATACACACAACAATACTTTGAAAACCGATGTACGGATGCACTGGGCATCGCCGAACCTTCCTTGGAGCGCTCTCTGACATTTTTTCCACGTTGGTAGCTGACCCGGGCTGTGCTGAAACAGAAGGCCTCCGGGCTGAATTTATAGAAGAAGAAAGAACGCCATAAACATTAACTTTTGGCGCTCCACGCGGAATTCTTGGACCTGCGCTGGACCCACCTCCCTGGAGCGCGCCAGAGGCGGCGCTGGGGGCGCCGCCGGGGGGGCCTCAGCGCAGATTCAACAAAAACAAAATCCGCGGAGCGCCCAAAAGTTTATGCTCATGGCGCTTTTTTTACTTCTTCGCAGGATGGCCTCTGGGCTGCACTGAAACAGAAGAGGTCGGCAACGCGCAGAGGGGGGTCGGGGGAGGGGGGAAGGCTTCTTAGAAGCACCCCTGCTTCTTAGAAGGCGCGGGCCTTCTCTATGGACGTAAGGCCCAGGCCTTCTAAGAAGCAGGATGCTTCTAAGAAGCCTTCCCCCCTCCCCCGACACCCCTGTGCGCGCCGCCAAGGAGGGCCACTGCTAGCAGCGCGTGCGCCGAGCCGTGCCCACGGGGCGCGCGTGCGGCATGCAGGCCGTGCGTCATCTGCGCTGCGGCCCGAGGCAGAAATATCACCCGGCCACGCCCGCGTGCAATGGGCCCCGTGCTGCAAGCGCCCCCCGCGCGCGGGGCGGCTGCGGCGGGCCCCCGACGCGAGGACGCATCGGCCCCGGTCTCCAACAGCGCGTCAGCCGCACGTCGTCGTCGTCGTCGTCGTCGTCGTCGTCGTCGTCGTCGTCGTCGTCGTCGTCGTCGTCGACACCGTCGTCGGCATCGTCGTCGTCGCCGTCGCGGCCGCCGTGGCTCGCCGACACCGTCGGCGACGTCGCCGCCGTCGTCGTGGCCCGCCCACCTCGTCGCCGTCGTCGTGGTCGTCGTGGCGGCCGGGTCGAGGCTGGGCCCGCGCGCTACGCCGCTGCGCTGGCCTTCGCTCCGAGGGCTGGCCCCGAGGCCAGAGTTGGCCGGGGGGCCGCAAGCGGCCGGCCGGAGGAGAAGGGGGCTTATGGGCACTTGTCGCCCGTGCCCCTCTCCCGCCCGCTCCGGCCGGCCGGCAGGCCCGTCACAGACGGAGCGACGATCAAAAACGGATCTGACGCGAGATGGCGCAGCGACCTCACGCGGCGGCTTGCGCGGGGCCGCTGGCGCGGCATGCCGCGCTGGAGCCGAGGGCACTCACGCGCGACCCTGCGCGGGCAGCTGACGCGTCGATGTCGGCGAAGACGACCCCGCTGTTTGGCGTCGCTCAGACGGGGCAGCAGGGGAGGAGAGGAGAGGTGTGGAGGTCGAGGAGCAGAAGACTGCGGAAGCGTGAGCCGTGGAAGCTCCGCGCGGATGTCTGGGATCGGCACTGGGTCGCCCCTGGCGGCGCCTCTGGCGCCGCCGCCCCTGGCGCGCGCCCCGCGCGCACGGGAGGGGACCCAAGCGCCGATCCAAGATATCTGTGCGGATCTCTGTAAGCTCGTGTTTGTGTGCGCGGTGTTTCCCCGGATTGAAGAACCAACAGCCAGGGGCCGGGAGCTCCCGTGACTTTCGGCAGCAGCCGAACGCCCAACGCACACTGTGGACTAGCCATGTTTGTGCAGCGCTTGGTTCCTCGAGGAGGGGTGTGGCAGCGGGGGGAAGGGGATGGCGTCAGGTCGGGCGTGTCCCCCTACAGGGATCTTTTTGGACGAAAAATAGGTATAAAAAAAGCATACAAAAAGTACACAACATTCAAAAATAAGCTATTTTGTAGCTATTCTTAAATATTGCCCCTGTAGAGGGACAGGCCCGACTTAAGGATGGCGAAGGGCGACGAACGGGCGGACGTCGATGCTCGCGCCCGCGCGCTGCCTGCACGCGGCCGCGCGCACTGTAGGCGCCAGAGCGCCTAAAAGACTGCACGCCGCTCAGCCTTGTCGGTGGCAACTAACTCATACGAGCCTCTCATGCAATGTTGCCGACTCTTGCTAATCGACGCTAGTCGACGCTGAATCGACGCTCGTCGACGCTAATCCGGCGCATCTCATCGATTACCAGAAGCTGATCGATACTAGTACACTCTCAAGGCGGAATTGCGAGGGTAAACGAGGCTCTCATGATTTGCAGCCGGAAGACTTAGATGTGCAGCTCCAGCGAGCACGTGCTCATCAAGTGCGCGATGAACGCAACCTGCTCGTACACCCGCGTGCAGCATTGAAAATGCAGCGCCAGCAACTCCGGGTGCTACTCAGAAAGACCCTAGAGCGCCTGCGCCGACGACAAGCACACGCGTACTGATCCGCATCGACGTGGCCATGGACTCCGCGAGGATACGCGGCATCGCCGCCGCAAGGAGTCTGGCCAGCGAGGGCAACCGGCATCAGCTCGCCAGGAGCAGCATCGGCATCCCTCGCGCGTGCCGGACTCCTCCGGAGGGAGCCACGGCTGGAGCGCGGACGCCCCACAGACACAGGCTACGAGTACGAAAAGATTGTCCACAGAAACCTGGTCAAGGCTTCGATCAACATCTCTCGGCGGCGAGCGGGGGGGAAAAGAGAAGGAGAAGGCCTTCTCAGAAGGTTCGGAAGTCCCCTGGCCTTCTGAGAAGTTTCCTAAGCCTTCCTCGAAGACAGAAAACACTTCTCGGAAGGCGCGAGGGCTTCTGAGAAGTCCCGTCGCCTTCTGAGAAGGCCTTCTCCTTCTCACTTCCCCCCCCCCTCGCTCGCCGCCGAATCTCAGTCAAATGCAGAAGCTGGCCGCGCGCGTGCAGTCCCGTGCACACGCATGGGCGGAAAAGGGGCTAGCTCGCGGACGCGCGAAGCCCTGGGCCTGAACGAAGTGGGGCAAGATTCTCAGAAGTGCCCGCAGGTGGCGTCTGTAAGGCCGTGGTACCGTGGTCCCTCCGAGGAAAGTTTGTGCACCCCAGGGGCCTAGGAGGGGGGACAAGGAGGGCAAGCATGGACGAGGAGAAGGAGCGGGAAGGATGATGATGAGGAGGAGGAGGAGGAGGAGGAGGAGGAGGAGGAGGCGGATGGGGAGAGCGAGGTGAACGGCAGGGCGCGTGTGAGCCAGCCTCTGGCGTAGTCTTCGCGCACCCCCGGCATCTCGTCACTGCGCTGTGCCTGGGGGCTCTCCTCGACAGCGGTCGGCACCTGCTGTCTGTGCCAGAGGAGAAGCTGCCTGTGCCAGAGGGGGGCCCCTGGCCGCTGGACTAGGGGAACAAACAATGTCGCAAACATAACATCTCGGACGTCCGCATTGATCCGAGAAATCTGCGCGGACCTCCGGCTTGTCGTGTGCATGTCACTATTCGTTCCCCGGTATAGACCTCTACGGCGGGTTCGCGTCGTGTCGACCCCCGGGGTCAGTTTCTGACACCGCGGGGATCACTCCACTGTGAAAGATCGGCAATTTCCGAACCGTCAGATCGTTCAACATCGACCAGTTCTGGGTCGCCGGCGGCGCTGAGCTCTGGACGCCAGCGGCGGGGTCACCGCCGGTCGCCTCGACGCGAACCTGCAGCGGAGAGACACCCGCCCTGAGCTCCGACGTTGCCAACAAAAATTGCAACATCGCCAAAAATCACGACCAGACACTCGGACCCCATCTTTTTTCTGCGCCATTGTTCGCGCCGGAGCGATTTGTGAGGGTCCCGGGGTCTCAAATTGAGCGAAAAAACCTGCCTCGAAAAAAATGGATGTCGTCATCGTCGTCATCGTCGTCGTAGTCGTCGTGGTCGTCGTCGTCGTCGTCGTCGTCGTCGTCGTCGTCGTCGTCGTCGTCGTCGTCGTCCTCGTCCTCGTCATCGTCCTCGTCGTCGTCGTCCTCCTCGTCTTCGTCGTCGTCTTCGTCGTCGTCGTCCTCCTCCTCCTCGTCGTCCTCCTCGTCGTCCTCGTCGTCGTCGTCGTCATGGAGAGACACCCGTGACCGCCCATCCGATCCGAAATTGATGTCGCCGTCGTCCGCGTCCTCGTCGTCGTCGCCTTCGTCGTCGTCCTCGTCCTCGTGCAGTCCTCAGGGCAGCGCCGCCCAGGACTCCAAGAGCAGTGCCCCTCCAAGCCTCCGTCCTCGGAGGGGCCCAGGAGGGTCTCCAGGGTGAAGGAGGAGGAGGAGGAGGAGGAGAAGGAGGAGGAGGAGGGGGAGGAGGAGGAGGAGGAGGAGGAGGAGGGGAGGAGGAGGAGGAGGAGGAGGAGGAGGAGAGGAGGAGGGAGGAGGAGGATAGGAGGAGGAGGAGGAGGAGGAGGAGGAGGAGGAGGAGGAGGAGGAGGAGGGAGGAGGAGGAGGAGGAGGGAAGGGAGGAGGAGGAGGAGGAGGAGGAGGAGAAGGAGGAGGCGGAGGAGGAGGAGGAGGAAGGAGGAGAGGAGGAAGAGAGGAGGAGGAGGAGGGGGAGGAGAGGAGGAGGAGGAGGAGGAGGAGGAGGAGGAGGAGGAGGAGGAGGAGGAGGAGGAGGTGCGCGCACCTCCAGACTGCAAGATGCGCAAACGCCTCGTTCTGGAGGCCAAGAAATGGGCACCAACTCGAATACAGGGGGGGGCCTCCACCAGCGGGCAGATGATCTCCTAGCTGTTGGTGTTGGTGGTGATCATCATCCCTCGGTGGAGGCACACCGCCGATATTGGTGCTGGTGTCAAGCTCTAGGCCTCCGACATAAAGGGAACAAGCCGTGGCATAAACATGAAGACTCGGAGGTACGCGCAGATTTCTCGGATCTCAGGCGAAGCCAAGACGAGAATAATTCCAGGGGTGGATGAATCGAGAATCTCTGAGATCCAGCGGCTCTGGAGTATGTCTCGGGCGCCGCGGCCTTCTCCCAGCGTTCCGGAACGCTCTGAGAGCGTTCCGGAACGCTTTGGAACTGATTTATCCTTGTCCCTACCCCCGTCCGAAGATCGGTGCTGGAGCCCCCCTCCCTGGCGCGCGGAGCGCGCCAGGGGCGGCGCCGGAAGCACCGCTAGGGGGCTCCAGCGCCAATCCGAAAAAAATGCGCGGGCCTCAGGGTTTCTATGTTTACGTCATTGTTTGTTCCCCGAAGAATGGGGTGCCTCGGAGGCCAATTCCACTTCGAATTGGGGACTGGATAGAGCACTGCGCAAGGAGGCGAAAAGAACGACAGCGTTTCTGGCGCAAGCCTGAGGAGAGATATGGGGAGGTCAGAGGGGCGAGGGGATGGGAGAGGGGGTAGGTGTTGAAGCTCGAATGCTCTTACACGCCGATCTTGTAGTCGAGGTTGCCATGGTAGTCGACGACCTCGTCGACAATCCTAGCGAGCTGCTCGTGCTGCTCCATTAGCTTCTCAAGGCAAGGCTGCTGAACTAATTTCAAGCATTTTGCATGGCAATCCGTGCTGGTCGCAATCCACTTCAACGCCTCCATCTCGTACTCAGAATCGCCTATCGAGGAAATGTTGCGTCGCACAGCCACGCCTGACGGGTCGGCGGCGCCGTAAACCTCGCGCACCAGCTCCTCGAATGCGAGGCACTTCCACCTCGTGGGCTCGAAGAAGCCGGGCCTCTCGTGGCGCGAGCGCGCCGAGACGATCGTGACCCCCGCGAGATGCGGCTGCAGGGAGGGCATGATCGCCTCGCAGCTCATCTCCACCCAGCCCTGCTCGGCATTGGTCACGATGGCCACGCCGCCGCGCCTCTTCGCCGTCTCGAGCGTCACGGCGGCCAGGTCCGCGAGGGCCTCCAGCTGCGCGTCCTGCGCCGGGGTGATCACGCAGTCCTCGTCGAGGAGGCCCTGCTCTCCGAGCCAGGTGGTGGGGAAGAGGGTGTCGTCCCATTCGAAGATCACGAGGTTCTCGCACGCCTGCGGCGGTGCGGGCTGGCTTCGATCGCCCGCCTGGCGTTCGAGCGACCCCTGCGCGTCGCTCCCGAGGTCAGTCGAAACCTCGGAGCCGTCAACGTCGTCCTCCAAAACGAGAGCGGAAATTTTGCACATTACGTGGACGATAATAACTTGCAAGTCGAAACTCGTGAATCGTGAATGTGGCTAGGTGTGGAATCCCTGCCGGATCTTGAGCCGAAATGACGGATGGATCGCTTTGTGACCATGGTTTTTGGGCCAGATCCAAGACCGGCGACGAGGGAACCCCCGAAGGTCTAACAGAGGAGGAGGTCTCCGAGGAGGTCCCTGGATGCCTCCCGAGGGCTCTGCAGGAAGGCCCCATGAGGTCTCAGGGGAAGCCCCTGGAAGTCCCCAGAGGGCTTCAGGGACGTTGGCAGGGAGGGAGGGAGGTCAGGGTCAAGTTCGAGGCAGTCGGAGGTCCCATGTGTCTCATTGTCGCCCCCGTAGCGGGAAGCCCCGGGCCGCCTGGCGTGTTGAGCGAGCGCTGGCCTCGTGACTATATTCAGGTCATGTGAGTATATATATATACACACATACATGTATCGGTATACATAGATTATGCTTGTGTACACATACACATATATATATATATATATGTATGTATATATATATGATATGTATGGATTGTATTGTGTGCGTGTGTTCTGACCCTGCGCTCCTTTCCACCATAGAAGGTGGATGAATCGCATTGGCAACATACCTGCATTGCCTTCCAAAGCCGGTGCTTGCACCCCAGCAGTACGTCGGAGGAAGCGATATATGTGTGTGTGGCTGATTCCAGTTGGGACGTGCAGGCACCACGGCTCTCCTCAGTCTCGGCGCAGACCAGGCGTCGCCTTCGGGGCCTGCGCGCTTAAAGCTTAGCAGGCCTGGGGACCTTCGGCTTGCCACTGGCCGGCGTTGTCTGGTCTAGCGTCACTCTGCGCGCCCGCGGGCCGCCTGCGGGCTTGCCACTGCCGTTGCGGCCGACGCCGCGGCAGCCCGCTTGCACGGGCTTCCACCGCCATGGCCGCCACGCCTCGGGCGCGCGCGCCTGCCCGCCACTCGAGACGGGGGCCCTGCCGCTCTGGCTGGCGCAATAGCCCGTCTCTCGGCGGCGGGCCGCGCCGGCCGTGCCCTCGCCCGCTGGTAGCCGGTGAGGGCGTCCCGTGGCCATGCAGACCCGTCCTGCCACCTCCCCGTTGCTTACCAGCCTGGAACATATCCCTATCCCTGTGCTGGGCACCTCCTCATCACGATGCCAATCTTAGGGATTTCCATATTTTTGGGGGGCGCATCCCTGAGATTGTCATCGCCTTTTGGCGTGTCAATCTTAGGATAGGGATAAGTTCGAGGCTGGTAAGTTGCTGAACCCAACGGGGAGGCGGGGGCGCATGAGGGGAAGGGTGAGAAGAAAGTCTCGCAGAGAAGGAGGCACCCCAGCGGCCCAGAGGCAGGAGTCCGGCAGGAGTGGAGAGGTGGCGGCGCCTGAGGCTGCCGCTCCCGCCTGCGCCCCTCGGCCGCCCTGCCCGGGCGGCGGCCGAGCGGCACCCCGCCCGCTGCGCCCGGCGGCCCCTCTCTGCGGGCCTCCGCCCGTCGGGCCTCCTCCCCCCCCCCTCCTCTCGGGAGCCCCGGCCGCACCGGCCCGCCCTGTAGATGCCCACGCTCTCGGCTACACGCAAGAGTGACCCTGGGTAAGAGTGGCCTTTGGTGCGCGGCTTTTTGGCTTTTTGGGGGGCCGCGGGGGGGGGGGGGGGGGGGCAAACCTGGGCGCGCAAGCCGCTGCTCCTGCTTCGTTTTCAGCCGTCTGGGGACCCATCTGTGCCCGCACCAAAGGTCACTCCGGCGAAAGGTCACTCTTGAGTCTAGTCGACGCTTAAGCACGCTGCACTTATCAGCCTGGAGCATATCCCTATCCCTATGCTGGGCATCACGATGCCAATCTTAGGGATTCCCTTATTTTTTGAGGGCGAATCCCTAAGATTGTCCTCGCCTTTTGGCGTGTCAATCTTAGGGATAGGGATACGTTCGAGGCTTGTAATGCACGCCTCGCCCGGCGCTCCTGCTGGGCGGGAACACTCTTTTCGGACCAGGGGCCGGCCGTCCCGGCATGCCTGGAAGGCCTGCCACGGCCTGTTCTCAGAGCCCAAACCTGTGTTCTTAGAACAGCAGCAATGCTCGTAGAACCTCTTCCCGACGTGTTGAAACAGGACAGGCCCGGCCAGAAGTGTTCTGAGAACATGTCGTGCAGACCAGAAAAGGTTGCTAGAACATTGTTTGGTAGGCCTATAGGCACGCCAGGACGCTTCGCCACTGCTTGACTCTTGCCGCTTGCACTCGCGCCCTCACTGCCGTCGACGCCCCTTCCCGCGGGCGCTGAGCAGTCTGCTGCACGCCGGGGTCACCCCCCTTCCGTGGCGGCCTTCGCATCCGCTACAGTGAGGTCGGGCATGTCCCCCTACAGGCGGATTTTAGACGAAACAAAGAAATACTCGAACAATGATCAAAACATGCGAAAAGAAAATACTCAAAAAATCATCCCCGTACTATTTAATGACTATTTTGAATCTTCCCCCCGTAGAGGGACAGGCCCGACTTAACACTGCAGTCGAAAGAAGTTCATAAGAATGTGGATCAAGAGCGTGGCCCCTTCGCCGCGAGCCCAAGGCTCCATGAAGCTATCCCAAACGACGAGCAATCCAGGGCGGAGAGGGCCCAACGTCCAAGAACATAAGGGTATCCCATCCAGAGCTATGATTCCTCTGGAGAAGGGGCCCAGGGACACACGAGAAAATACACACACGTCCCAGGATTCCCCATACTTAGTCTTCCCCCCCACTTCCCACGTTTTCCAAAATTTCCCTGGGAGTCGACGATTCATTTTGTCTGTGTTTTTTCCCCTCCTGAGAAGCCTCGTGCCAGCTGTACGCTGGGTGCAATCCGCTCGCGCGTGCCCCAGCCATCCCTTCGCGCCAAGGATGTCGCGCTGAGACGGCGGAAGCAAAAACGCGCGCACGCTCCGGCATTCCCTGGCCCACCTTCTCGCTGCCTTGCCGCCTCGCCCTCCCGTCCGCGACTCGGCCTTGCCCGGCTTCGGCCACGCCACCGCTGCTGCTTTCCCCCCCGGTCTGCCGATCGCAGGCCCAGAGACCCGGGGACGTCTTTTCTCAGTACAGGGTCCCCGGAAGGCTCGACCCATTCTCGGGAGCGGCCGAGAGGGGGATGTCCAAGAGGGGGGGCGCAAATCATGGCCGGCGGCATGTGCGCGGCCCTTGGGGGGGGGCCAGGGACGTAATGAAATAAGAAGAGGCGCCCTGAAATCTGGGGAAGTATCATGGCCCCCGCCATGATATCCACCCCGCCCCCTAGTCCTCACCCCCCTCTTCGCCGCCCCCGACATCCCCCCCGACTGGTCTCTCCTCCCGAGACAGTGTCTGATGGCCCCGGGGCCCAGGCGAGGGCCCCCAACCGGCCGAGCACCCAGAAAAAACCTCGGCCGGGATCCCGCGTTGGATCTCTGGGGGGGGGGCGCGCCTCGCTCGCTTCGCCACCCGGCTGCTCCCCCCCCGCGAGTCCCCTCGCCCAGTGCCTGCGCGTGAGGGTCCCGCGCGGCGCCCGCTCCCCTACGCAAAGGGGAGCAGGGACATACAGATCAATAGACACAGGTCGCAGGACTCCCCAGATTTTCCTTGCTTCTGGGCTTTCGTCTTCGCCCCCACTTCCCATACTTTCCCACGCATCCCTGGGAGTCGACGATTCCTTTTGTCTCTGTGTGTGTGTGTCTGCGCGTATGTCTGCGCGTATGTCTGCGCGTGTGTGTGTGTGTGGTGTGTGTGTGTGTGTGTGTGTGTGTGTGTGTGTGTGTGTGTGTGTGTGTGTGTGTGTGTGTGTGTGTGTGTGTGTGTGTGTGTGTGTGTGTGTGTGTGTCCCGTCCTCTGCATCTGCCGCTGGGCATCGCATGGACGGAACGAATTGTCCCATCATCCTCGCTGACATCTGGGTACGGAAGGAGCTCGACCACAAGAAACCTTTCACAAGAAACCCAACCCTGAGACCCCAGGACGTCCATTGATTTGTGTGGGGACGTCACGCTTTCCATCGCAAAACCATCAAAACCCACGGGAATGTCTTGGCATGGGAGCCTTTTTGGGCCCTCTTGGGGCTCTCTTGGGGCCCTCTTGGGGCCCTCTTGGGCCGTCTTGGGGCCCTTTGGGGCCGCTTTGGGTCCCTCTTGGACCATTTTCGGGCCCTTTCGGGGGCCTCTCGGGCCGTCTTGGGACGATCTTTGGAGGCAAACCGGGAAATTCTTGGCATGGGTTTCCACTGTGGGGGAGACGTGGATACAGGCCCCCTGTGCAAGGAGAGCTGCGCCTGGAAGCTGCCTCGGGCGTCCTGCTGCCCGTCCAGCGGGGGCGCAGGCACCACGCCAGCAGGGGGTCCTGCCCAAAGTGCAAGGAGGAGGAGGAGGAGGAGGAGGAGGAGGAGGAGAAGGAGGAGGAGGAGGAGGAGGAGGAGGAGGGGAGGAGGAGGAGGAGGAGGGAGGCGGAGGAGGAGAAGGAGATGGGGAGGAGGGAGGATGAGGGGAGGATAAGGAGGAGGAGATGGGGAGGAGGGAAGGAGGAGGAGGAGGAGGGAGGAGGAGGAGGAGGAGGAGGAGGGGAGAGGAGGGAGGAGGAGGGGGAGATGGGGAGGAGGAGGAGGGGGGAGGAGGAGGAGGAGGAGGAGCAGCAGGAGGAGAAGGAGGAGCAGAAGGAGCAGGAGCAAGAGAAGAAGGGGGAGCAGGAGGAGGAGGAGGAGCAAGAGAAGAAGGGGGAGCAGGAGGAGGAGGGAAAGGAGGAGGAGGAGGCGGAGGGGGAGGGGGAGGAGGAGGAGGAGGAGGAGGAGAAGGAGGAGAAGGAGGAGAAGGAGGAGGCGGAGGAGGAGGAAAAGGAGGAGGAGGAAGAGGAGGAGGATGAGTTAGAGGAGTTAGAGGAGTTAGAGGTGGAGGAGGAGGAGGAGGAGGAGGAGGAGGAGGAGGAGGAGGAAGAGAGCGTCCGAGCACGCTTCTGAAGAGTCAGGATCATTTCCCAAAGGCGGGGCGGGGCCGGGAATCCGCCACCGAGGGGGGCCTTCCAGAATACCCAGTAGGTGTCTCTCTCCCAAAGACTCCCCAGAGACCCGCGCCGCACCCCCTGCCGCCCGCCTGCTGCGCCTGCTGCGCCTGCTGCGCCTGCTGCGCCTGCTGCGCCTGCTCCGCCCGCGCCCTCACCTCCTGCACCTCCGCCTTCACATCCTGGCGGCGGAGCGCCGCCGCCGCCGACGACGCGGCTTTGACGCTGACGACGACGCTGCTGCTGCCTCTGTCGCCGACGACGACGACGTCGATCGTGACGACGACGCTGACGCTGACCAGGACGCTGATGCTCCACGAAGACGGCGGCGACGACGTTCTCTGAGATCCGACATGGCAACAGAAACTCCAGCATCGCGAAAAACCGAGACCAAACTCCCGATTCCCATCTTCCTGCGCCATCTCTCGAGCTGGATCGCTCTGTGAGGGTCCCGGGGCCGACATCGAGCGACATCGCAAGGGCTGTGACACAAAAAATGCGACGCCAGGCTCTCAGGGGACGGCGGCGACGACGTTGACGAACGCGCCCTGGCGCGGAGCCGCGCCGGCGCGCGAGCCTCGGGGCGGCGCGGCGCGATCGCGCGCCACACCGAGGCACCTCCGGCGAGCCCGCTGTGGCCGGCCGGCCGTGGCCTTCGGTCAGGCATGTCCTCCTACAGGCGGACGTTGCAAGATTTCTCGTTTTTTGTTAAACAAAACAAACGAAACAAACATTCAAAGGTGGTCGGAGATCGTCAGCAGACGATTCCTATACCATTCTTGTGTGTTCCTCCTGTGGGGGGGGACACGCCCGACTTGGCCGAAGCGCCGCGGTGGGCCGGGGCGCCGCCGCTCGCGCGGCGGCGCGGCGCCTGCACGAGCGGTGGCAGCCGAGTGCGGCGCGGCCTCTCCCTGCCTCTATGTGTCAGCCGCCTCCCTCCACGCTCCGATGTCCTCCTCCTCCCTCCTCCCTCCCTCCGCCGTCCCCTCCCTCCTCCCTCACCCCTCCTCATCGCCCTCCCTCCTCCTGCGCCGCTCCCCCCCCCTAAGGCTCCGCATCTTCGTCCTCACCCCTCTCCGACTCCGAGCCTGCGATCGTGAAGCAGCCCTGGCTTCGGTCCCTGGGCGTGGCCGTGATGCCGTCCCGCGCCCTCTGCCAAATCACTTCGGCCCTGGCTGGAATCTCCGTCGCGCTCATCCTGAAGCGCTGTCAGCCGTGAGTGCCCTCCTCCATCCTCCTGCCCTCTGCGGCCGCTTCTCCTCCCGCGCGCCCTCTCCTGCAGCCGACAGCTGGTTGGTCGCGCATCCCCGACAAGTCGAACGCCCGTGAGAATTGCCGCTGCCGTGCTGCGGCGGAAGAGAAGCGATCGTGGAAGGCAGCATGCGGTAGGCATGCGCATCGACTGGTGTGTGACTGCAGCGGGTAGCAGCTGGGCATGCACATCGCCGCACGGCCCTCCTCCACCTCCTCCTCGGGCAAAAAGGGAAGAGGGCGAAGGAAGGCGGAACGTTTCAGCGGCTGCGTTATCCAGACCTCCACCGTCACGAGTGTTTGGTGACGTGCGCGCCCCAAAAACTGACTTCTTCTGGAACGGACCCAGCCGAGGCGACGGGGACGCCCCGTACAGGCCCCCAGGCGTCCAGAGTTCTTGACCTCCACCTCGTCCTGAAAGGTCCCCGCCGACAGCCACGAAACCTACGATGATACATGTTGTTTTTGTTGTTCACGGCAAGGTGTCCCTCTTCCGGCCGACATGCACGAATCTCCGGGCTGCACCTGAAACACAATCCTTTTGCCCCGAGCAGCTGCGACAAAATGTAGCCCCTGAGGGGAGGCCTTGGAAGAAGATAAGAAAACAGGAGGAGGGCACAGTCCTCGATGACGCTGGCGCGCGCGCTGTCGGACCTCTTCAGCTCGTCGAGTCTGGCCTGGTCTCATGCACCCTCTCTGGCTTCTCCTGCTTCTTCTCCTCCCCTCTCCTGCTGCTGCAATTCCTCGTCCCTGTTCTCATCATCCTGCTCCTCCTCCTCCCCCCTCCCCCTTGACCTTCCGCAAAACTGAACAACAGCCAACGACTGGCAAGGTTTCAAGGGCTGGATTGTTTAGGTGTAAGCTTCTCGTGGCTTGTGCGTGCCCAGCAATCCCGACTGTCTGGACAAGATCTGCAATGCGTGCTGATATATCTTGTTGACAGTGTGCCTACATCCGCCACCGTACCACTGGGCACGGAGTAGGCGTGTGGCCTCAGGTCCTGGGCCCAACCCTCTATGCTCCAATCAAATGGCATTCAGCCCATCCCGCCTCACCGTGCCTAGGGTGTTGGTCAGAGTTATCAGGGATGCTTCGTGGGGTCTCTTCGGAGCTGGCCACAAATTTTTGGGCCTCTTGGGGCTTCCTGGGGGCCCCTTGGAGCCTCTTGGGGGGCCTCTTGGGGTCTCCTGGGGGCCCCTCTTGGCCGAAGGCTCGAAATGTTCGTTCGGGTCGCCCATCTGGGCCCCCTCATTGGAGCCATCGTTGGGGCCTCTTGCGCCGTCTGTTTTTGGGGGGGGTGAAGCGGGGCACCGCGCGCGCTGCAGTGCATTGCGCCATCGGGAAGAGCACTGCTGCTTTTACCTGGGTGCCAGGTGCACCGCTTGGGAGCAAGTCGCATGTAGCATGTGCTCGTCGGGTCGCGGCAGCGCCCACCAGGAAGATGAGACGAGAAGCCCAAGGCCTCGGCCGGCAGATCTAGCGGGATATGAGACGCTACGCTCGACCGCGTACTCCGAGCTTCTTAATAAGCGTTGGGGGCGTCACCCCCGCTGACAGCCCCACATCGACCCCCGTCGCGGGCAGCCACCGCGCGCCAAGGGCCTTAGCGCGGCGCAACGACCCCCGTCGCGGCGCAACGACGAGGCGAGGTTGACCCCCGTCGGGGGGGTACCCCCCCACGCTGATCAACAAAAACCCTGAGCAAGGTTGCCCACACATGCACGCCCCAACGAATACAACGGCCTTCATGACCTCGCTCCTCCATCCCCTCCTCCCGGGGGCCCCAGCCTTGGCAGCGAGCAGCCAGAGGCGCCTTTCGCCCGGGCCGCTCACTTCAACGAGATGAAGCACATGCATGCCTGGAGGGAACATTGGACCAGGTGCTCTAACCAGGGCGCCGGAGGGGTGTGCAACCCAGGCGGCGCGCCATGGGTTGCGTCGTCCCTGGGTTGCGCCAAAAACTGCCTCATCTGTCGGTTGCGCCATTCACGGGTTGCCCCAGGGGTTGCGCCTCGAGTTCCGCCAGGGGATGCACCATTGGCTGCGGCGCATGTTGCGCCATGATCGGCGTGAGTCATAAAAATGCACCATGGCTTACATCTGTTGCGCCCTAGGTTGCGCTCCCAGACATCAAGAATCCGCCACCGTGCCCGTGGGTACGGAGTGGGCGTGCCCTCAGGTGCCTTCCTTCCTCCTCCTCCTCCTCCTCCTTCTCCTCTTCCTCATCCTCCGCCTCCTCTAAGCCTCCTCCTCACTCTTGAAGATTCTTTTACGGAGCCTGGGCCCAAAATTGCCCAATCTGACTGGGCTTGGCGCCGCTCCCCACCGCTCCTCGCGTGAGTTTTTCGGATCCAAGAGGACCCGAAGACGGGCCCAAGAAAGCCCCACGAGACTCACAAGATGATCCAAGAGGGCCAGGAGACTTCCCAAGATCGCACCCAGACTCCCAAAATGGTCCCAAGACGGCCCAAAAATCCTCGAGACGCTCCCGGAGAGCCCCAAGAGCGTTCCCAAGAGAGCCCCGAGAGGCCAAAATCATTGATTTTCCGTTGGTTGTTCAAGGATGTGGGGGTCCTCGGCTCTGTGAGCTCCCCACGCTCTAAGACGGCCAAGAGGCCCCCAAGACCGCCCCAAGACGGCCTAAGAGGCCCCCAGTGAGGACCCCAACACGGCCTAAGAGGGCTCAAAGGCGGCCCCGGATGCGGCCAAATACAGCCCCAAGTAGGGCCCAAGAGGAGGAGCACGAACCAACAATTCGAGTCCTTTCAAGAGGCCAGCAGGAAGCCCCAAGGAGGCCCCAAGAGACCCCGCAAAGATCCCGAAGAGATCTCAACACGGCCCCAACACGGCCCCAAGAAGCGTCAAAACGGCCCCCGAGAGGTCCCAGCGACATCCCAACGGACATCCTGGAGGCCGATGGCCCTCACAAACCATGCACGGTGGCGGGATGGGCCGAACGCCATTGGATCCGCCGCCCCCTGCTCGCCTCCCCAAGGGGTGCCTGGTGCGCTGAATTGTTTACGGTTTTTGGTTAGGGGTTCTTTTTTCCAAGAAACCCCCCCACGGGGGTTCGGTCCATTGCGCCGCCACCCGAAAGGCCGCACACTCCGCAAAAAATACCCAATCGCCTCTACGACAGCCAAGGTGGCCCAAGATGGCATCCGAGATGCCTCCAAGACGGCCAAGATGGCCTCCAAGACGGCTAAGATGGCCCCAGAATGCCTCTACGACGGCCCAAGGGGCCCCCAAGGTTGCCCCGAGATCGCCCAAGAGGCCTCCAAGGTGGCCCCCAAGATGGACCTATGGCCCAAGAGGCCTCCAAGACGGCCCCCAAGAGGGCGCCCTGAAGTGCCCCAGGAGGGCCCCCCAAGTCGGTTCAGAGAGGCCCCCAAGACGGCTTCCGGCGGCGTCAAACAAGCCAGGGACGCCCCAGGCCAGCCGAAAAGGTCATGGGGCCTAGAAGCCTCCAAGAGGCCCGGGGTGGCCCTCCAGAGGCCTCCAAGAGGCCCTCAGGAAGCTCTCACGAAGCTCCAAAATTGAGCCCCAAGAGGCTCCCAAGAGCTTTCCCTCCTCCTCCTCCTCCTCCTTCTCCTCCTCCTCCTCCTCCTCCTCCTCCTCCTCCTCCTCCTCCTCCTCGTACTGCTGCTGCTGCTGCTATTGCTGCTGCTGCTGCTACTGCTGCTGCTGCTGCTGCTGCTGCTGCTGCTGCTGCTGCTCCTCCTCTTCCTCCTCCTCCTCCTCCTCCTCCTCCTAATCCCTCTCCTGATCATCCCCCTGATCCTCTCCCATAGGTTCCATCACGAGTTTCCAAAACGGCTGGGGGAACACATGGTCCGATAGCTTGGCCAAGCTGGGGACCAAGGCTTAGCCACAGAGGCGTTTCCCAAAAGGCAGGGGGCGGCGGTGATTCGCCGTTGGCGTCTTCGATACAACAGAAAGCCTTGCAACGTGTCTCTCCCCTCGCCCCTCGCCCCCTCGTGCGTATCCTCATCCGCTCCTTCGTTCTCCTTTCCTTCCACTTGTCCTCCTCTCTCTCCTGGGAAACGAGGGAGGACGGGGAGAGAAACGATGTCGAACGAAGGCCTGTCACGCGTCCATCAAGATCTCCTCGATCACTCAGCCCGCGACCAGAAGGCCGCATCCGCCGCAACTGCAAAGCAGCAAGCGCAGCATCGTCGAGCCTTCAAACCCAGAGTCCAGAATCCAATCGATAAATCGGATCGGCGATCGAAATCAATCGGATCGGCGGGAATCGGCAGCCAAGCCGGGAGAAGCCGAATCGGCGGAGATCGGCAGGCAAGTAGGCCTCCAATAAGGAATCAGCATCCAAATCGAATCGAGTCGAATTGGAGAACTCGAAATGAGCCTTGCAGTGCCCCGCCGTCCCCCCCTGTCGGGAGTCTTTCTGCAGTCGTCGTGCCACAACGAGGGGACACTGCTGCAGCAAAGGAGCGAAAAAAGTGGCGTCCTGGCCACGGCGAGGCCTCGGCCACGATGAGAGGCCTTCCACGACCCGGAAAGAAGACACAGCCCGAAAACCAGAGCCCCTCCTCCTCCTCCTCCTCCTCCTCCTCCTCCTCCTCCTCCTCCTCCTCCTCCTCCTCATCTCCTCCTGGTCCTTCTCCCTCCTCTTCCTCCCTTTCCTCCTCCTCCTCCTCCTCCTCCTCTTCCTCCTCCTCCATCGCCTCAGGCGCAGAAGATCCTCAGGCACGAGGAGCAGATTGAAGTGCGAATTGCGATCGAACATGGTCGAAGTTCGGTTGACCCAGCGAAGGGGTCCAGCTGAAAGGGGAGGGGCAATAAATCTGGGGCCACCGTAGTGCAAATGTGTTGCGCCAGAAATTTGTATTGCAATTGTTTGCAACTAATGTATGACACGCGGAGACCCAGCAATACGGCATCGCCCCGGAATGCATAGCACGCCCCAAATCTATTGCAACCCTACAGATAGATTGCACCAAATCTATTGCACCACCCCCTTTTCGCTGGACCCCCTGGGTCAACCACATCCTGAAGGCACGTGGCAGAGCCCCTCCTGAGACGAAGCTGGCCCTCCGGAGCGAGAAACTCCCTGGAGGATGTCCCCGGACACGACCGGCCCGCTCGCACGCGGCCGCCCCGGCGTCGCGGCGGAGGGGCGGACGACGACGACGCCGACGCCGACGACGCCGCCGACGACGCCGACGACGATGACGCCGCCGCCGCCGACGACGACGACGCCGCCGCCGCCGCCGCCGCAGACGGCGACGACGGCGACGACGCCCGCCACTGCCGTTCCTCGGCCGCTTTGCCCCGTCAGCCCCAGAACCGAAGGGGGCCACGCGCCACGCTGGCGGTCGCCAGCGGGGCTGCCCCCGGGAGCCGTCATTCTGTCTCAATTACCGGGGCGGCGGGCGCACTGGCGGGCCTGGCAGGACCACGCACACCCAGACACGACCGCGTCGCAAAAAAGTGAGGACGGAAGGTTTTTGGCCACTTTCGGCCTCGGGGGGCACTCGCTGGGCCTCCGAACGGTCAAAAGACGATTCATCCCCTGGGGAAAAGGTCTGGATTTCCTTGGGCGCCGTCGTGAAAAAATCAGGACGTCGCATGTCTGGGCACGCACCCGCACGACGCCCACACCACGACCGTGGGCCCGGGCGGGCATGGCCGAGGCCTCTATCGCCTTGACCGACCTCTCCTGGCTGAGGGTCATGTCGCGCACGGCCATCTCGACAATGTTTTGCGCCTGGGGGTAGCCAGGCAGGAACGGTTCTTTGACAGTCGCGCATTGGTGCTGGGTCCCATCACGTGGCCCATGGCGACCTGTCATCAAGCGCCTGGAGTGGCCACGCTGTTCGCGATTACGGATCACGACTCTGACCCACATTGAGACCCTGTTGGTAATGACTCGCTTTCGCAACCAAGTGGGCGAGCGAAATCGACAATGCCGAGCTGCAAATCACCTGATGAATCGCAAGTCGCGCGCATGACGGGTGCAATCGTTGACCACTACTCGAAGCTATTATGGTCCAGCGAACCGCGGGTTCGGAAGATGTTACGAAACGTCTTCTACGGTCTGCCGAACACGGAACGGGCAACGTACTATATATATATATATATAGATAACCGCCCTCCCCACACCCAGCGCATGGGATCGACCCCCCTCCCGCCCCGTAAGCCCCGCGACGGCCTCACGGATGGGATCGCCCCCCCAGCATGTGGTCGTGGCCATGTGGGCGTGGCGTGGTGGAGTGGGTCGTGGTCGTGGTTGTGGTCGTGGTCGTGGCCGTGGTCGTCGTCATGGTCGTGGTCGTGGTCGTCGTCGTGGTCGTGGTCGTGGTCGTGGTCGTGGTCGCGGTCGTGGTCGTGGTCGGCGTCGGCGTCGGCGTCGGCGTCGGCGTCGGCGTCGGCGCCGTCGTCGTCGGCGTCGTCGTCGTCATCGTCGCCGTCGCCGTCGTCCCCCCGCCCCCCCAATCCCACCGGGGGGGGGGGCGGGGTGGGTGGGCGACTGTGAAGCCTTCGGACCCATCCCATCGGGGGGGGGACCTCTGAACCCCCGACACGGGATCACATATCCGCCGGCCCCCATTTTGTGACCACCGGGCTACCAGGCTGAGGTTTCCTGCTTATCGTGCCGCGTTCTGCTTCGCACTCTTTTACAACCCCCCTTCGGGGTTCTCATGGATGTCCCCGTGGCCATGGAACGCCAAAAAATACATGATTGTCGCGTCCCTGGGGCAGCTGCGCCCTGAAAGTTGCACCAGATTCGCACCCTGGGCCAGCACCCTCTGCAAATGACGCACTGAATCGCGCTCCCGCGGCCGAAGCCCTACATTGCACCAAATTCGAGCTTCCGATGCAACATCATGTCCATAGGTGAACGATACCCAGACATGTAGAGGGAGAGAGAGAGAGAGAGAGAGAGAGAGAGAGAAGAGAGAGAGAGAGAACAACATATATAGAGAGAGAGAGAGAGAAAGAGGAGCACAAAACAAACAAAAGCAAAACATGAAAGAGAGAGAGAGAGAGAGAGCTGGAAAGAGAGAGAGAGAGAGAACAAAAAAACAAACAAGAGAGGAAGAGAAAGAGAGAGAGATAGAGAGAGACGCATCGGAAGTTGGGGGTGGAATCAAAAGGGAGCGGACAGCCCCGCACCGGGGAATCGGTTTCGGCCTCGCGTTTGCGTCGCGCCCGCGGGCAAAGCGAAGCTGCGCGGGCACGCGGGAGGAATGACGCCGCCGTGGAGGGGCCGTGGAGCCAGTTGCCGGCCCCCCCCTCGGCGCGCGGCGGCTGGGGGCGCCCCGTCGGCGCCACGTGTGTTCCGCGACACGGAGCAGGGCGGCGCGAGCCAGTGTCATGCAGCAGAGCGGCGAGATCGATAGTGAGATTGTTTGGGAAATCGATAACACTGCGCCCCTGACATTGAACCGCGGGAGCAATAAAATTCGAGGCCCAGGGGGATAACGCACGTTTTCCCGGAGATCGCAGCGCGACGATGACAGTAAAGAGGACGACGATGATAATCCTGGGCGCCTCTCTAGATCCGCGCTCGGATGGCGCTCGTCGCCCCTCGAGATCTGGCAGTCAGAGCTCGCCCACGCCCTGGAGATCCTTGGTGCCCCTCGCCAGGAAGCCCCTCTTGCGAACCGAATCGAACTGATCGCCCACGCGACCTCGCCACCCCTTGACGCCGACAACGCAGGCCGAGCGCTTCGTGCGCGCCTGCGCGGCGGCTTGGGCTCGCTCGAAAGCTTCGCGCTCCGGCTCTAGCACGGTCGGGCCCTTCGGCGGCTGGGCCTTGACCTTTGCTCCTGGCCGTGGCCTTGGCCTCAACAGACTGATTGTCAATCGTGGCCTGCAGCTTCTGGACCCACTCGCCGCCTCGAGCGCGCGCCTGGTTGATGCTGATGGGCGGTGGGCGGCCCTCGCTCGCCTTGGATCTCGCGCAAGGCGCGCTCGACCCACCTCGCCACCTCGTCACCCAGAGCCCGCTGGACCAGCCATTTACTTGTAACGTCTTGTTGCTTCTCGCAAGGCATTCCTCGCCAGGACCGATGGCGCCAAACTTTCGGAGGATCCTCGCGGCGGCCCGCTCGGCGTTCTCGGACGGCTGCTCGAGGGCGTCGCGGCACTCGACGGCCATGCCCGCCCCCTGCTTGGACACCTCGAGGTAGGCGTAGTGCGCGGGGGCCTCGGAATGCACCTCGATCAGCAGGTGCTCGGCCTTCTCGACTCTCTCGGCTCAGCGTTTCTGCTCCTCCTGCTGCTGGGCAATGGGCTCGTCCTCGCCCTGGACCTCTCGAGCCCCCGGCGACGGCCACGGTGGGCTCGACCGCCACGACGGTCTCGGGAGCGCCCTCGCGTTCCTCGATCTCGTCGAGCAGCGCGCGCACAGAGCCCAGCTCGAGGGCGTCGCCATTCTTGACTCGCTCGCCGTTCATGATTGCGCACCCCTTGGCGAGCTCAGTGCGCCGAGGTCCCCCGTGCTGGCGCAGAGAAGGAGGGGGAGGGAGGGGGAGGGGAAGGAGGAGGAGGAAAAACAAGAGGAGATGCCGGGAGATGCCCTGGAGACGAAGCGTCGTGCGCCCGTCAGAACAAGAGGAGGAGGAGGAGGAGGAGGAGGAGGAGGAGGAGGAGGAGGAGGAGGACAAGGGGGAGGAGGAGGAGGAGGATAACGAGGAGGAGGAGGAGGAGAAGGAGGAAGAGGAGGAGGAATAATCCCACTCCCCGAACCCGCTGCGCGCAGGGGCCTCCAGCGCCTGGCTGCGGGCCGTGCGCTCGAGCTCCTGCGGCGCAGTGGCGGGGGGGACGACGCCGACGACGACGACGACGACGACGACGACGGCGGCGGCGACGACGGCGGCGACGACGACGACGGCGGCGACGATGACGACGACGGCGACGACGACGACGGCGACGACGACGACGACGACGACGGGCGCCGCTCGCGCTCGGGGCCGTCGCCGAGGAGGGCGCCGCGGCTCTGTTTGGCGGCGCGCCTTAGGGGGGGGTACGGGGATGGGGGAAGGCTTCTTGAAAGGAGGCTGCCTCTTCGAAGGCGCCAGCCTCACAGTGTTACGCAAGGCCCGCGCCTTCTGAGAACCAGCCTCCCTCTAAGACGCGTGCTTTCCCCCCTCCCCCGACCCCACCCTGCGCGTGGCCGGCATGGAATGGCATGGGATGGAAGCAACGCCAGCAGACAAAACCCCGCTGGCCCAGAGAACAAAGGGGGAGGCCCCAAGAACAAGGGGGGGCACTTCCACTTGGCCTCGTGCTCCAGCTGCCCGGAGCACTTGAGCGACCAAAGCGGTCCCGTGTGCAAGACCGCCAGACACGAGGCCAAACCTGACCAGGATCAACCCTCTCCCAAGACGTGGGCAAGAACCTCCGGAAATAACAGCACAAGCGCAGACCGACGCGGTCTTGCGCCTGTTGCAGGCAGCGAGGGATGTAGGAGCAGCAAGAGGACGGGGAGAGTGAGGAGGATGAGGAACGCCAGAACGAACCCCAAATGTACCAACCAATGCTGCAATTGACCCTCCCGCCCCCAGTCCCTTCTCCATAAAACCCTACAAACATAGATTCCATTGGGGGGCGCCCCCTTCAAAGGCGAATGCCCCGTCGGACCGCGATTCCAGGGGGAGCCCCGTTTGAAAAAGGACCTGCCTTACATTCATCGAACTACACTGACTGCGACGAGGTGGGACCATAACCCTCAAGGGCATGTCACGCGACACCTCCGATTTGAAACAACAGCGTCATCCATAGTACAACAACAAAGCGAACTCAAGCCTCTGGTCATAAAACCAACACCCGTCGCAACCGAGAACCCAATTCTGAAACGGAGAAGGCGCCGCCCTACATCCGTGAGTACGTCGCACAATGTAGCATCTTCGGGTCCTGTTGTTCGTGGAAGTATCAAATGAAAGTTATGTTGCTCCCATCGTACTTGAGGACCACATCCCAGAAATAATTTCGAGCACCCAGAAAAGTGCCCGAAGAGTGTCGAAACAATGTCGAAACAATGTCGGACGAGTGTCTCCCAGGGCCCGGCACGTGAAAACCCTTGAGTTTGGAGGTATTTTTCTGGTGTTCGAAATTCTTTTCTGGTGGTCAAGGCTGAAATAGGTTGGAGCTTCATAACATGCGAGTTCCGCTTTGTAAACTAATCGACCTTCATCAGCGCAACTGGCCCTCGCACGCCTAGTGATATCAATTCACCTCATATTAGCGGTTTGCAGGCGAATGTGCGCGGTGCTCATGCGGAAACCTTACTTTAGCACCGACCAGCCATCGATCCGTGTGACTGCTGGAAACTTGTGAAGCTCCAAAATAACTAAGCGGCGAGGGGGTCTTAGACGCAACGACTGGACCGACCTGACGACACGCCTGATGGGGCGAGGGAGAGAAGGTACGTAGTTGCTTAGAAGAGTAAAGGATGGGGGAGCTGAGTCGGGCGCGCCTGGTCGGTCCAGGGGAGGAGGCGGACGGAGGAGGGAAATGACGGCACTCTCGAGCAGTAACAGGAGGAACGTGAGAGTGACCACATTCCGGTTCAGCGGGACTAGGACCATGACTTCACAACGCAGACTGTACAGGAATACCATGAGGAGCGAGGAGGGGGAAGAGGGAAGGGAAGTCGGATGAGTGAAGCAAAGGAGGAGAAGACAGAGTAGGACGCAAGAGATCAGAGAGACAGAGATCAGATAGATCAAGAGATCGTTTTTTTGAGGGGCGGGCACTCTCAAGAGATCAGGCCACCGTGGGGATGGATGCGGAGGGAAGCGGGATTGGTTCGGAGTTGGGTCGAAACCCACGGCGGACTGACCCGGGGGTAACTGGACAGAGTGCAGAGGTCAAGGCAGAATCTGCAGCGAGTCCACACAGCGTTTCCAGCAAGGACTCTCTGACTCTCGGCCTCACTCTTATGGTTCACATGCCCCACAAACTCCGATAGCGTGCCATGGTGCTGACTGGATGCACGATGGAAATGTACTATTCAGCCCCAGGCTGTGCACACTTTCTTCTGCACTCTCATTCCGCCTCCCTCTCCTCTCTCTTCTCTCTCTGTTTTGTTTCCTCTTTCTCTCTCTCTCTCTCTCTCCAAATCTGTACACATACATGTGAGTATATATATATACACACATCTCAATCGGGTGGGGGCGGGGGGCACCACCACCATGCAGAAAAATGTCACCAGCCCTTTGGGACGCGAGTGGCGTAGAACGTTTCCTCTTCCAACCCCCCTTGTCCCCCTTCGGGGAAGGTTTCTCACTGTTCCCTGTGAATGAACACCCCCTCCTCTCCCAGGCGCCGGGCATCCAACAATACGAACACACACACACACACACACACGCATACAAACACACACACACACACACTCTTTGGGGCAAAATCTTGGGTCATGCTCGTGGGCCCCTCGAGCACTTTGCATTGAGGTTTGACCGGGACGGCGGGGATGCCCTCATATCGCCTGCTTTGCGCAAAGCCACCGTCCCAATCCGCCACCGTGCCTCTGGGCACGGAGTGGGCGTGTCCTCAGGTCCTTTGCCGAATCCCTGGAGCCTCAGTCCTCAGTCCTGAAGAGTTTTTAAGGGGCTGGACCAAAAAATCCAAAATTTGGCTGGGCTCCTGGTGTGCTCCTTGGGCTCCCCCGCGCGGTGGCTAGTGAATCTTGGGGTCCCAAGAGGGCTCCACGACGAGTCAACAGGGCCCCTCGAGGCCCCCAGGACGGTCCAAGATGGCCCCGAGTCGCTGAAAGATCGCCCCAAGACGCGCAGCATGGACTCCAGACGACCCAAGAGGCCTCCAAGACGCTCCAAGAGACCTCCCAAGAGGACCTCACGAGGCAGAAATCATTGATTTCCGTAAGTTGTTGAAAGCCTGACGGCCCACGAGGCCCACAAGACCACTCCTAAAACGGCTCAAGAGGCCTCCAAGAGGGCCCCAAGACGGCCTAAGAGCGCCCCAAGGCGTCTCAAGAGCCACACAAGACGGCCCAAGACGGCCCCAGAAGAGGCCCAAGAGAGGGAACATGCACCGAAAATCCAAACCTTCCGCCCTTAGAGGCCATCAGGAGGCCCGAGAAGCATCGAGGAGGTCCCAAGAGGCCCCCAAGAGTCCCATCTGATGCCACGAGAGGCCCCAGAACGGCCGCCAAGAGGCCTCCAAACTGCCTCCAAGACCCCTGAGAGGCCTCCCATGAGATCCCAGCGAATATCGAGTAGGCTTCATACCCACAACCTAGGGACGGTGGCGGGATGGGCCGAAGGCCATCAGGGCCCGCCGCCCCCTGTCGATTCATCTTCCAGGACCCCAACGTGCACACAAAATCCTCCAAGACGGCTCCAAAAACGGCCGTTTCGCTCGGGGCATCCTCAAAACATCGCGAAGATGGCCCAAGATGGCCTCCAAGTCCGCCCAAGATGGTCCAAGACGACCTCCAAGACGGCCCAAGAGAGTTCAAGACGGCCCAAGACGGCCCAAGAGGCCCCCCAGAGGCCTCCAAGAGGGCCTCCAGGAAGGCCCGAAAAGGTCAAAATCATTAATTGTCCATTGGTGTTTGAAGGATTGTGGCATTTGCTTTTTTTCTGCCTTCCGACGGCCCAAGATGGCCCAAGTGCCCCCAAAGATCGCCCAAGAGGCCCAAGACACGGCCCCAAGAGGCTCCCAAGACGGCCCAAGAGGTCTCCAAGACGCCCAAGATGGCCTCCAAGACGGTCCAAGAGCCCTCCAAGACGTCCTCCAAGAAGGCCCCAAAGGGTCAAAATGGCCTCCAGACGGCCAAGATGACCTTCAAGATGCCCAACGTGTTCCCCGAAGGCTTTCCAAACCGACTCGGGGAACACATGGTCCGACAGCTTGGCAGGTCTGGCCTCAACGCTCGGCCACACAGGCGCTTCCAAAAAGGCAGGGGGCGGCGGTGTTTCGCCGTAGGCGTCTTCGATACAGCATGCACTTCGCGGCTAAATCTAGATCATGCGCGGCCGCCCCGCGATCACTGTCCATGGGTGTTTGACAAGGGCAGGGGGGGTGCTGGCATATTGCCCGCTGTGTGCAGGATGGTGGGGGCCGACATGTTCCCCGATGCGTGCTGTCACGTGCGCGGGCGCACCTGGCACGCTCTGCGCGTGCCCCAGACGTGGCGTACCGGGCGCGCCTGGACCACGCGGCACGCATGGCGCACGTGGAGCACGTGTCGGGGAGACGTAAGGCTCGGGTACGGGGGACGCGGGTTGGCCTGACGGGGTCCATCATAAAAACGACGAGACGCAATCTGAAATTTGACACGAGCTCCCACTGCAAACATCCCACGAAAACTGGACCGTCAACATCCGCGACGCGCTCGTCCAAAAACGTCGGCAAACCCGAGTTCCGGCTTACCCGAGTCTTACGTTCCCCCGCACGTGGCGCATCTGGCGCACCTGGCGCGCGAGGCGCGCCTGGCACGCCTGGGCCCCGGGGGGTGCCCGGCGCACCTGGAGCGCCTGGCAGACCTGGAGCGCCCGGCACGCCTGGCGCCCCGCGCCCCACCGCACGCGTGGGGTCTGCACCTCGCCATCGCTCGGAAATCCATTTTTTGTATTTTTGCGGTTTCGTGCGTGTTTTTTTCGCCAAATGGTCAGGGATGTTCCTCGATGGCCCTCGCCGAAGGAAAAATGCACACGTCCGAGCGATGCCAAGGCATTGGTTCCCAGTAGCTGCCCATCTGTACAAGACCGCTGAGCATGTTGAGGCCCGGGTGCTACGTCTGTGTTGGCAGGGCGGGTGGAAGGGAGCGAGGCAGCTTGCGGGCGGGGAGGGTGTCTTGACCCCTCCCTCGAATTACCCTCCCCCTGGACCCAGAGGGGGAGGTCGCGGGTCGTTGGAGCGTCCAAGATGGCCTCGGCGAGAAGGCCGGAATCATTGATGTTACTACGGGTTTGGACCCCTGGTGCCGTCCTTCTTTGATCGAACGCCGCCTAGATGGCCCCAAGATGGCCTCCGAGGTTCCCAAAGGTGTCCAAGACAGCCCCAAGAGGTGCCCAGAAGGCCCCAAGAGGCCCCCAGGATTCCCCCAAGAGGCCCCTAAGAGACCCTCAAGAGGACCCCAGCGGCCCCCCAGAAGCACCCAAGACGCCCCAAAAGGCCCCCAGGACTGCCAAGAGTCCCCCAAGATGCCCCAAGAGGCCTCTGGCCTTTCTGCTCGCCCTCCTCCTCCTCCTGCGTCTCCTCATTCCCCTCCTCATTCACATATTCCTCATCCGCCTATTCCTCATCCTTCTTCCACCCTCTTCCCCCTCCCCCTCTCCCTGCTCCTACTCCTCCTCCTCCTCCTCCTCCTCCTCCTCCTCCTCTTCCTCCTCCTGCTCCTCCTCCGATTCCTCCACCATCCTCCCACTATGACGTCTTTCCCAGTACGTCATTCCAATGCATGCTCCTCCACATCCCTGATCAGGGCAACTCGTCTGGGCTGGTGGGGTTACGCGAAGCTTCTAGAATAGCAATCGACTCTGGAAAGCCAAATAAAGATGCGTCCTGGCCGACAGGTCTGACCGGGATCAGGAACACACCTGCTCTACACACAGCAGCACCCTGAGAATAATGACGAGGACGAGCAGGAGGGGAGGAGGTGGGGACCAGGAGGAGAAGGGCGAGGCTCAGGTGGGGCCCCGGCGAGGTGTGCGGAGGGCAGGCGTCTGGAGCGGAGCCGAGCGGAGCGGGGTGGTCCTCCAAACGCTTCTGGGTGCGCTCCCGGTCCTGCCGGTCGCATGCAGGAGGACGACCAGGGGAAGAGGAAGAAAGCAAGGGAGGACGACGACAAAAAGGGATAATGCTGACGACGACGATGAGTTCCCCCACCCGACAAGTTGGGGCTGACAGACTGTAAAGAAAGGGCTCCCGTGTGCCCACCCTGCATACCGCGGTCGCCCAAACCTGCAAGATCCCAGGAATCCCTGACTATCCCGCCTGGCGACCTCGACGATGACGACACCGTACCGCTGTCGCCAAACCCAAGGATTCCGGGGAGTCCCTGAATATCCCGCTTCGCGTCCTCGACGAATGACGATGCCTTGCATACCAGACAGCCCCGAGGGGGAGGCGTCACGCCGTCCAGGCGCCACGACGCATGAACAAATAGGCATGAGTAACGGCAGACATAACACACGGCAGACACGGGCGCACGTATCATATCAATCATTTGATGCCAGGTCTGACACAGTGGCGGGACTTGCGGTAGGCAGCTAGATAGCAGTAGGGGAGATGAGACCGAACACAATCGAACATCAAAGAGCGTATCCCAAAACATGCAATTCCACAACTCAACATCATACTGCTGAGTCGTATAGCATGGGAAAGATTTGCACGTAAGAAATGATAGCATGGCATAACGTAGTACTACCATCTGACAGATGGGAACACAACGTAACTTGACGATGACAGATGGGAACACAACGTAACATGACGTGAACTGTTATACTGAAACAATACAGACTCGAATATTGCGAACTACAACAGGGTAACTACTCCGACGAAACGACCCCGCATGGGAACTCTCTTGGCGCTCATGAGAGTCGTCGTCATCGACGACAAACGATGGTGATGATGCCAAGGCGCCGGGATGGCAGGGCCCGACCCGTCAGGCAGCCGAGACCTTTGGAGCCCGTGGGGTGTTCGAGAACCGTGGGGCCTGTGGCACCTGTGCGACCCGTGGGACAGGTGCGCCCTGCGGGGCCGGTGCGACCTCTGGGGCCTGCGAGGCCCGTGGGACCCGAGGGACCTGCGAGACCTGTGGGACCTGGGGCACCCGAATGTCCCCGAGCTTCGGGTCACCAGCGGGTGCCCATGTCACCCCCCTGGGATGGGCGCCCGCTGGCTACACGGATTCCGGAAGACAAAAACACATCGGGGAACCCAGGCTGCCCCCCCGCAAAATGTTGCAAACTTTCGGGTAACAAGCGCTTGCCCATTTCAGGGGGCCTCTGGAACTTGTGGGACCTGTGGAGCCTGTGAGCCCCGTGACACCTGTGGGGCCCGTGGAACGTGTGCGGCCTGCGGGGTCTGTTGGCCCGTCAGGACCTGCGAACCTTGCAGGACGTGTGGGATGGGACTCGCGGGGCCTGCAGGACCTGTGAGGCCTCTGACACCTGTGGGGCCCGCGGCACCCGTCGGACCTCTCCGACCTTTGGGACCGGGGAGGGCTTGTGAGACCTGTGAAATCTGCGACGCCTGCGGGACCTGCGTGACCTGTGGGCCTGTGGGGCCTTTGGGACCGGCGCGCCGTGTGGGACCCGTTGGATCTGTGCGGCCCGTGGGGAGCGTGGGCCCCTGTGAGGCTCGCTGCGGCCTATGTTGGACCTGTGGGACCTGTGCGCCCATGGCGCCCACGGGACTCGTGGGACCTGTGCGCCCACGGCGCCCGCTCGTGACTGCCTCGCGACTCGCACACTCGAGGCTCCCGCTCGAGACTCCCCCACGTCTTGCCCCCCTCGGGGGCTCGAATATGATGCCTGCAAGCGTAAGCAGATGGCCCGCTCGGATACGACCATGGAGGCGGGGACCCCACAGGGAGAGGGCTCCCGCTGGAGACTTCCTCGTCCCGCTCGAGACGTCCTCCAGATTCAGGCCTGGGGAGCCCTAGAGTAACGACAACCACTAGGTTTTGATGACCCCGCTCGGCTTCGAACATGAAGGCGGGGACCCCATAAGGAGGGGGCTGCCGCTCGAGAGTTCTCCACGACGCACTCACGAACCGAGCTCCCCCGCTCAAGACTTCCCCAATATTCAAATCTGATGATGAAGAACGACTGGTGATGATGATGGCGCTCATGTTTTTTTTCTGACCTGACGACCCTCCGCCAACTTGTTTCTGAGTTCACACCGGGCCTTTCTCACGGCAGCGTACCGTCTCGCGTGGAGCCCGAGACGATGATGCTGTGATGGCGACGATGGCGGTGACGCTGATGGGAACGACGACGAAGAGGCGTGATGAGCAGTATGCCGACGACGACGATGACGATAGGGGGCTCCTGAGCGAGGCGGGCCCTCTCGGCCTCCAGGCTGTCCAGGGTTCTCTCCTGCGGGCGGGGACAGCCGCCGCCGTCGCCGCCGTCGCCGTGTCTCCGCGGGGAGGGAGGCGGGGGCGGGAATGATGGGGGAGGAGTGAGAGGAGCGGGGTGGAGGCGGAGACGGATACAGTCGGGGCGTTGACCTAAGGAACTCTAAATAAGGAACGGAGCCCCTTTCTCCCATAAGTTGAACTTTCATTTCCCATGGAAAACCTCAGGAAAACAGAGAGCAAACTGCAGAACAATCAAGGAACACCGAGCCCCTCTCCAACGATAAGGGTTCCTCCTTCAGGGCCCCGACTGTAGAGGAGCAACAGTGGAGATGAGGGACAGGGGTGGGAGGGGGTGAGACGGAGCGGGCGCAGTCCAAGCAAGGAGTGAGAGGGAGGAGGTGGGCGGAGGAAGACTCTTCGGGCCAAGGCGCATTGGAGGCATATCCAGGCCGACGGCAAGCGGCGAGCAGAACGAGCTGGGCGTGAGGGTGCCTCTGCGAGCTCAGGTGGGTGCAAGCCCCAATTCGGGGATCTACTGACCCAGGTCAGTGCAAACCTGGGTCAGACGGGCCTTGCAGGATCCTGCAAAGTCCTGCAGGATCCTGCAGGACTCGGCAGGACCCAGCACCCCAACCCCCAAGCCCGTGTCAACACGACCCTGAGGTGTGGCATGTCCTCCTACAGAGGGATGTTGGACGGAAAAAATAAGAAGGTGTCAACAAAAGCCTTAAAAGAGTCAAGACATACTAGAAACATCGTCCCCATAATTGTGTTTGGTAATGTTGGAACATTCCTCCTGTAGAGAGAGAGGGAGAGAGAGAGAGAGACGCCCGACTAAATACAAACTATGGCGCTCAGATCCCCGTGTGCATTGTGGATGCCGTGGCAATGGACACTCTAACAATCCTATTATTGAATTAAAGGTGTGGTTCAAAGGTGTAAAACATGTTCTACAAATGTTTCCAACATGTTTTACCAATGTAAGACGTGTTTGACACATGTTTCAAGCATCTGGAAACTGTTTGGCAGCATGCTCCCTCTCCATTATAATCGACTTCCACAACGTGTGCATTGACCCCCGTCTCTTCAGCCCCGACAAGTCGGGGATCTTCTGACCCGGGTCAATCCAGACCCGGGTCAGCAGGAAACCAAAAACTGCAATGCAGGAAAACAAAAACTGCACCGCAGGTCTTCGCAAACCCGGGTCAGCCAATATGCGCGGCCGCCTCGCGGCCACGAGCGGCTCGCTAACCTGGGTCGGTCAGAGGGGGTCTTCGCAGGATCCTGCAGGATCTGGCGCCCTGGCTGACCCCCGTTTGCATTGACCCCCGTCTCAAGGCTCCCGAACAGGCTCCGCTCTGGGCTTGCCGGGGGCCCGAGCGACGGGCGCAGCGCCAGGGGCAGCGCCGCCGCCCGAGCGACGGGCACCGCGCGGGGGGGGAGGCGCTCCTTGGTGCTCGGCGAGCGAACCAGTCGGACTACCTTGAAGGGGCCCCAGGACACACAAATAAATACACACAAATAAAAGGATTCCCCATATTTTCCTATATTTTCTGAGTTTTCGTCTTCCCCCCCAATGCCCATACTTTTGCATATTTTCCTGGGAATCGACGATTAATTGTGTCTGTGTGTTTTTTCCCCTCCTGATACCTGCCAGACCACCCCAACATAACCCGAAGACCCGACTTTCGGGTTGGGGGGGGGGGACGGGTTCCACACGTGTTTTTGCCGATGTTTCCCGACCCCCCCCCCCACTGGAAATGGAGGGCAAATTGAGGCCTTCGGGTTGGATTGGGGTGGTTTGGTGGGTGGTGACAGTCTGCTGCACGCAAGCGTGAGCCTGGGCAAGATTGGCCTCTGGTGCGTGTCAGAGCCCCGCATCATCCGGGGTAACTCGGGTCAGGGCTAACTCGGGTTCGCTTCTCGGGGATCCGAACCCGAGTTACCCGTGGCCCGAGTTACCCCGGATGATTCCGGCGTCCAGAGCCCCAAATCATCAGGGGTAGCTCGGGTCAGGGCTACCTCGGGTTCGTTTTTCGGGAATCCGAGCCCGGTTTACCCTGGGCCCGAGTTACCCCGGAGAATTCGGGCGTCCAGAGCCCCAACTCATCAGGGGTAACTCGGGTCAGGGCTAACTCGGGTCCGTTTTTCGGAGATCCGAACCCGACTTACCCAGGGCCCGAGCTACCCAGGATAATTCGGGCGTACAGAGCCCCAAATCATCAGGGGTAACTCGGGTCAGGGCTACCTCGCTCGGGTTCGTTTGTCTGGGAATACAAACCCGAGTTACCCCGGGCCCGAGTTACCCCGGATAACTCGGGCGCCCAAGCGCGGCCTTTGGGGGGCCGCGGGGTGACCAAGCACAGGCGCGCAAGACGCTACTATCGCATCGCGTTCGGCGACTGGGGAACCCCAGTGTGCCCGCACCAGAGGTCACTCCGGCGAGGGGTCACTCTTACATCTAGTCTTTGGTCGGGCATGTCCTCTTACAGGCGGAGCTTGGACAAAAATTAAGAATGGCCAAACATGATCAAACATAATCAAACATAGTCGAACAATCGTCCACATACTATGTCTAGACTATTTCTGGAATATTCCCTCTGTAGATGAACATGCCTGGCTTAAGCCTAGTCGAACTATGCTGCACGGAGCGCTGGTCGCGCGGGCGCTGCCCGCCGCATGCTCATCCATCAACCATGGGCCCGCTGGCGTGGCCCGGCGAAGTGCGGCGGGGCCCGAAACGGCCGGCCCTGGGTGGGTGGGGGTGGGGGGGGGGGGGGGGAAAGGCGCTGCCTGAGAGGCGAAGGGGGGGACGGAACGACCGACCTCTTACGACCGGCGGGGAGAGGGGGAGGGGGGGGCCGTCGGGCGCCCGCCACCGGAGGCCTCAGGCGTCACGTCTCGTGTCCGACAGCAAGGGGCTCCGCTCCCTCCCCCCGTGGAGCGGTGGAGGTGGCCAGATACTGAAAATGCTCCGCCGATGTCTCATGTACAGTGGACTCCTCAGAACCTCGCTCGGAGGTTCAGAGGACGCCGTGAATGAAGTGGTGTGGCAGAAGAATGTGTACGTATCGTAACTTTGCTCCATGCTCCCTCGTTGGCAGGCAGCGTGGGTCGACGCATTGTCGGCATCTGTCATGGTACTGTGCGACGGGCCAGAACCAGCATGGGTTGGGAACCGGCGGGATGGCAATCACCGTCCCCTGACAGATGGCTCGGCTCTGGCTCTCCCTCTCTCTTTCTCTCTCTCGCTATTACTTCATATCGTTATCCCTCTATTTCTCTCTCTCTCTCTCGCTTTGTTCGTACTGCTGCTGCTCGGGGTAACTTCATTCGACTAGCGGCCCACGGTAGAAACGAGAGTACCTCAAGAACTCTGCTCGTAGGCCCTCAGGCGCTTAGGTCCTTCTCCGTGGCTGCCTGCTCCTGCTCAGACCCCAGCGTGCGGACCGACTCCAGGCTCGGCCCGTGGTTTGCAGCTGGTTGGGCTCTACAGTCGGGGCGTTGACCTAAGGAGCCCTAAATCAGGAACGAGGCCCCTCTTTTCCATAAGTTGAACTTCGATTTCGCATCGAAAATCTAAGGAAAATCCAAGGCAAGCTGCGAAACAAGTAAGGAACACGGAGCCCCTTCCCAACGAAAAGGGTTCCTTCTTCAGGGCCCCGACTGTAGGGGCCTTCATTTCCATACAACCGACTTTTCGAAAACAAGCAGATCCAGGCTCAGACGCGCCCGAGTTGAGCGAGCAAGCGAAGGTGCACAGAGGGAAGATAAAGGCGCTCAAGATAGGGGACGACGGCTACCGAACGCATCAAAAACAACAACTTGGCCGACACGCCACCAGTGGCGAAGGAAGCCAGCAGCCTGACCCAGGGAGAACCTCAAAGAGACGACACCCCCCAGGCAGACCGTCATGTCCAGTCGGATCAGACCCATGGTCACCGAGGGTAACCAGTCCTAGGAAAATGCTGCAGATCGGCGACTGCCTGCAACAAGTCCACTGGCAGCGGAAGATGACAGAGAAGATCGCAGGCGATATCACGGAGACTGGCGGGCTGCACGGAGCACGACCACCCCTCGCGCGAGGCGAAGCGCCAGTGAGAGCGAGACTCGACGATCAGGCAGGGACATTCAAACTACACACCAACTGGCCATTCCCAAGGAAGAAATGAATCTGTTAACATTATGGGACGAGAATAGGCGGCGTGCCCGGGGGAAATGAGAAGGGGCGGGCCTTCTCAGAAAGCTCGGAAGTTCCCCAGACTTCTGAGAAATGTTCTAAGCCTTCCCCGAAGACACCAACACCTTCTCAGCAGTCGCGAGGGCTTCCGAGAAGTCCCACCGCCTTCTGAGACGGCCCTCTCCTTCTCACTTCCCCCCCTCGCTCCCCGCCCCGAGAACGACCCGACGAAGTGATTCCGCACGGGTGGCAGAGAAAGGGCGAAACCAAGTGGACGGAACACGCCCAGAAGGCCACTATACAGGTCACCAGGCTCTCGAGACTGCCAGGCCAGAGTCATGCACATCATTCGAATGGCAAGTGCACGGCGAAAGTGGGGAGGAAGAAGGAGTGAGGAGGTGGGGAGAGAGAGGGAGGTCGACTTCGAGATTCGAAGATCAAGGTTAGAGGATCGAGAATCGATGATCAAGGATCGAGACTCGATGATCGAGGATCGTGGACGATGTTGGGTCGTTTGGGGGCCTCCTGGGGCGCCTTCGTAGCCCAGTCGAGATCCACCTCGAATTTCGCGCCATGACGCAGCCCATGAGGGGTTCTCGTCGTATTCCAAATGACGCGGTCGCTTCGATTGGATCAAACAAACGTCCGTCCTTCGGGGACAACTGCTGGGAGGTCTTCGCCGGCGCGGCTGAGAACTATCCTACCATATGGGGTGCTGTCAGGCCGGGTTGACCCAGATTGAGCAAGGGGTCAAGTTAGATTGAACACGTTGAGATGAAGCTGGGTTAGCACGGACACAACAGGTTACATGATCACCAGGGCCGAGACTCCACTCAGCCCCCCAGAATTACACAGCCCTCGGATGCGGAAGCCATTTCACAAAATTGTCTCCCAGAGCCCTCGACCGCCCTAGGAGCGGATGTGTCGTCGCCGGTCGCTCCTTGGTCGACCCATGGCCCGAAACCAGCCCCAGTCACTGACATCTGCTATCGAATCGCCAAAACGCCTGTTGTGATTCTATCGCGATTCCTGGTGTTCACAGGACCGTCGCACGACCACCATTCACTGCGACCATGCTGGTTCGATCGGTCACCGTGCAGCCACCGAGCGCTCAAGGAAGACAGCGAGAGGAAGCAACCACGGCCTCACTGGCGGCGACCGGCGCCACGGTGGCAGCGGCTGGTGCCACCAGGCGCACCTTCGCTCATCAACGGGAGGGGGCAGGGGAGAGGACATATAGAGGGAGAGGGAGGGAGAGAGAGAGAGCGAGAACAACAACAACAGACAAAAAACGAAACGAGTCAAAGAGAGAAAGAGAGAGAGAGAGAGAGTGGGAGGAGGAACGGAAGACGTGGCCCGAGAGCAGACGACGCGTATGGGGCAGCTACGGACCCAGGTCAGAGCAATGATGGGGGGGGAGGTGCAGCGCGAAGTGGGAGCATGGGCGACGGTGCCACTTGACTCGCATCAACCATCTGGGCGCAGATGTCTGGGGCTAACCTCTTCCAAAACAACACCCTCCTTCTCTCGGGGACTGGTTCACTCCTCCCCCCAACCCCCTCCCTGAAAAGATGGCCCCTCGACGGCCCTAGATGGCCCCAAGACGGCCCAAGAAGCCCCATGGCCCAAGAGGACTCCAAGAGGCCCATCCGAAAGGGTCCAAAAAGCCCCAGGTATCTACAAGACGGCCGCGTCCGAAGACCCAGAGGTCTCCAACATGAACCGCACTCGACCCGAGAGGACTTCAAGAGAGCCCCGAGACTGTCCAAGAGGGTCGCAGGATGGCGCAAGGGGCTGCCGAGATGACCCTAGCGCCCCAGCACGACCCCGAAAGGCCTCCAAGACGGCCCTGCAGCGCCCGAAGAGCCCCTGAGACGATCCCGAGAGCTCCACAAGACAGCCTCCGAAGTCTTCAGACGGGCCCAGAGCGCTCTAAGGGTACCCATATGGTGCCCCATGTGAGGCCCGACGCGGCCTCAAGAAGCCCCACCAAGGCACCGCAGAGGCTCCTCGGACGCCCCCGGGAAGCGCCAAGTGGGCCCAGGGGGGGGGGGGGGGGCAAGCGGCCGCCAAGTGGCATCCGTCTTGGTTTCCTGCTCCTCTCCTCCTCCTCCTCTCCTCCTCCTCCTCCTCTCCCCCCCCCCACCCTCCCCCCCCCCCCCCCCTCCCCCTCCCCCCTCCCCCTCCTCCTCCCTCCCCCCTCCTCCTCCTCCTCCTCCTCCTCCTCCCTCCTCCTCCTCCTCCTCCGCCTCCGCCTCCTCCTCCTCCTCCTCCTCCTCCTCCTCCTCCTCAAGGCTCTGCAGAAGAACATGGTCATCCATGAACGCCAATCGAGAGAAAAAACAAACAAATAACGCTAACTCAACACGCCTGGTCGAGCAGGTGGCAGCCTTCCGGGACCCAGGCATGAAACCTTGGATCAGCTGCTTAAGGGTACGACCTCCGTGCTCGCTGGGCTTGCCATTGCAAGGGGCGAGGAGCGGGGCCAAGATCCGATTACTGGCACCGTACCCACAAGCTTCACATACCACGACGGGGTGGGACGGGGCAGGGGTACCAGAGAAGAGGGTCACTCCTCCTCCTCCTCCTCCTCCTCCTCCTCCTCCTCCTCCTCCTCATCCTCTTCCTCCTCACCCTCCCACCTTTGACGGCCCCACGACATGCCAACGTACCACATCTGCGGGCTCGGTTCCTGACGGGGGGACCACTGTGGTTCCCGTGCGATCTACACAGCGCGCAGTCCCCATCGACAGAACACACGGGAGCATGGCAGCGCCTCTATCCAAGGCGCTTCGCCCACACGCGCCTACACCAGCGAGAATGGTCCGACAAACTCTGAGCTGCCGAAACCTGTCGCCACCGACGCTGATGCCTCGCTGATGCCTTCTGACGCTGCCTCGCTGATGCCTTCCGACGTACACGGGCATCTCACTTAACTGAAGCTCGCCAGATCCAATCCTGGTCTGCAAGTCTAACCTGGCGTTAATCGATTGATGGGGACGGTTTTATCCACGACGCCCAGCGGTAATAGGACGATTCGACTACTCGGTTCGACCCGCTGATCCTGGACACCTGGTGCATGCTATGACAATTGCCTGCGAAACCCCCTCCTCGACACGAAAATACGGAACACGCAGACTCCTTGGGCCACTTCCCCTGCAGAAGACGCGTGAAGGCTCGTCTCGCCCTTTAGGAACGCTGCATGCCTACGCCATTGCCTGCGCAGTAGTTCAGATTTCTAATTCGGTGTGCTGGACGGTTTGACAATTTTGAGCCTTCCACCCCGCCACCAGCAGCTGCATCAGGCCACGGCTGCAGGGATTTGATGGCGCCATTTCGGGCAGCTCCAACCGCGGACGCGGGCGATGCCGACGCGTCACTACCCCGCCTGAAGAGCGCATGAACACACGCAGCCTCGGGCCACCTTGGGCCCACGGGACAGCCCAGGGCCGACCCGCACCCATGAGCTATCTGTTGGGAGCAGCGGGCTTTCCGGCGTCGGGGAAACTTACTGAAACACCTTGCGCCCACATTGGCAACTCCAGACGAACGTCGGGGACCGACTGATACGGTTTTTGCAAGATCCTGCAGGAAGCTGCGGGATCCCGCACGCTCACCTGGGTCAATGCAACCCTAGCCCTGCAGGATCCTGCAGAATCTGGCGCTCTGGCTGACCCCCCTTTGCGTTGACCCCCGTCTCTTGAGAGCCCCGAGAGCGAACGGCATTCCCTTTCCCGCATGCCGGCCTCCAGCGAGGGAAGCCTCGAGCCTCCCGGCGTCGCTGTCTCTGCAGCCCTCCCGAGGAACTCGGCCAGAGCGGCGTCGCTGCTGATGTGCACCCGCCTGCGGCCCAGAGGTGGCGCCCAGGAGCTCTGAAGACCTTGTCGCAACCACCAGCTGCGGATTTATAAAAGGACCGAATCCATACCGGTAGGATTGCCCACTATACCTCATGGACCTTCAATGATGTACAGTGTGTGCGCGCTGACGTTCTTAATAGTAGGTAGGCGAATCGCCATACGAGAGGGAGCACAAGACAGATGTGCAACACAACATGCGCACAGACATGCCTACCACGACGCCCCCTCGCATAGGTAGACCTGGCCAGGGCTTGTACATCCTTCTTCGTCACACTGCAAACTGCCGAGCCAGTCGTGGCTCCCCCTGCAACTACATCGTTGAGCTTCAGGCTCTGTTTACCGTAGGATTCCCCATAATCGGCCGAACGAGTGCCAATATACTGACAAAGAAGCCTCATTTCCACTCCGGGCGAAAAAAATCGCCCACGCAGCGGGCCGAAGGCATGCTAGAATCTCTGGTGCGAGGCTCCCGAAAATGGTACGGTCCACGCCTTGCTCGCGTGGCGGCCCCTGGGGATCCCGCAAAGAAAATCGCCAGGAGATCCCTGGGCGATCCCGCCGCGGAATGCCGGAACTGCCGGGCGGCTTAAAAACCGACAAACAGCTACCAACGTTGCCTCCAAGATGCGTCTCCAGACCGCCACCTCGTCTCAAACATGCTTCCGAGAGGCCACAGGACGGCCACAAAACGGCCTGCAAGGCAGAATATATTCAGCAACCTGGTTCCAGTGATTGTGGCTTTCTCCCCGATTCGATTCCCATGTCCTTCTGACGCTTCAAGATGGCTCCGAGATCGCGTGAGATGTCCCTAGAAGAGGGCTCCAAGAGCCCCCAAGGGAAACAAGATGGCCCCAAGAGGTCCCAAGAGCAAGGACCACTGGTGACAGGCCGCAAGATGGCCCCAACACAACCCCAAAAGGCCCTAAGATAGCTCCGAGATGGACCAATGATGTCCAAGGTAGCTTCCAGGAAGGCCAACATACTACTGCAACATCTTGAGGTATGTTTTCAATGGTTGTGGCTTTACTCCCGGGTCGCTTCCGATGGCCCTCTCAAGCATCAAGATCACTCGAAGGTCGCCCAAGATAGATCCAAACGAGCACAGAAGGGTTCCACGAGGGCTTAAATGTCCCCCAGAGGCCCCAGCAGCGCCCCAAGAGGGCCCCAAGGGAGCCCAAGAGCGGTACAAGACCGATGATTAATGGGTGACGGGCCCAAAGACGGCCCCAACTCAATCTGAAGAGGCCCCAAGATAGCCCCAAAGTGGCCTTACATGGCCCAAGACAGCCCCGACGTGGCCCCGAAGAGGCCCCAGTGAGCCCCTGAGAGGCACCAGGAGGCTCTCAGAAGCCTTCCCGATGCTAACCCAAGATGCTACCAGAAACCTTCAAAGGGCTCAGCACAGGATAGACGTATCCATGTCGTTGTGTTCCTTGCCTTTTCGTGCTTTGGGGCTTTGCTGGTAGACCTCGGGTGACGCCTCCAGCGGGGCTCCAAGTGAGCAGTGCTTGGGGGGTGACGCTTCGTCGCTTCGCTTTGGCGAGTATCTCCCCTCCTGGCTTGATGCTCTCATCCACGGCACCTCTCAACACAACAGAGTGCTAACGATGATGCACCATGAGCCAACGAATGCGATGAGCGACTAGATTCGGCGGGCCATCTCCAGAAGCATAGCGGCACAGTGTCTGTTCATGGTCTTCACACCTCGCAACCTGTGCCGTCCGCCACCGTGCCGCAGCCACGGACCCCTGTATCGAGCATTCGAGTGCTGGGAATACTCTTGAAGGGGCCCTGTACCCCCGGTTGCCCACGCGTCCGTCCAGAATCCCTGCTGCCTGTGACTGTGGACCCCCGAGAACTGGAATTTCTGGGGTGTGCCGCGTGACTCCCCAGGTGTCGCGGGACGTTTGTCTGTCCGAGGGGCAGAAGGCCCGAAGACAGCCCAAGATGGCCCCAAGAGGGCCTCACGACGATCCAAGACGGCATCGAGTCGGCCCGAGGGTTTTTTCCAAGAGGCCAAACATATCGAATTTCAATGTCAGCGGCGTTCTCGCCGTTTTCAAGCTTCCAGCACCCGAAGACGGCCCAATAGAGGCTCTCAAGATCGCTCCAAGACGGCCCAAGAGGCCTCCAAGAGGGGCCCACGACGGCCCCGGAGAGCCGTGAGACCATCGAGAGGGGCCTAAGACGGGGATAGCGAAGAAGTCGTGTGAGAGTTTTCCAACAATACTGCCACCAAACAAAAGCTCCCGAGAGGCCCTGAGCGCCCGCTCATGAGGTCTCCCAGAAGCCCTCAGAGAGGCGCCCCAAGAGAGGGCGAGGGGGGCGAGGGTGGGGAGCCTTCCAGGAAGATCGGGGGGCTTCCTTGGAAGCCCAGCTGCATTCTCGGAAGCCTTCTTCAGAAGCCTCCCGCCCCGCCTAGGCATTAATCCCTTCTCTCGCAGGGCCACGTGCCTCGCCCGACCCCTTGTGCGCGCTGCCGACAGACCCTCGACGGTCTGATTGCAAACCGAACAGCACCCAAAACTTTCGGCCCAATCCCAGGGGCGTTTCCGTTCGTCCTGCCTCTTTTTGCTTGACGGCCCCTGGGTCCGACACAGGCGTGCAGATGCTCGAACTGAGATAAATTCTCCTAATATTTTCTGTTGGCGCGGGAAGACCAGGGGTCTCAGACTGAGGGCCACCGTGACCCTCAGCGCGAGCTGTCTTCGACATCCACCAGCTCCGCTCGAAGACCTCCGACGTCGTGTGCTGCCATCGCGTGCCACTCTCGGGGCTGGATGCTCCAGGCTGCAGGACGATCGTATCCTCGACGGCCCCGGGACCATCGTTGAGCTAAGGTTTTCCGACGCTGCTGGTGTCCGAAACCCGGCTCCGGAGGACGAATATCGGCCCCCCCCAAGTGTTCAGGCAGCTGGAGGCCCGCACCGCCCCTCTTCACGCAGAGAAGCCTCACTGCCCAAGGGCGAGGGAGCCTGAAGCCGTTCAGGCCGACGACGAGGAGGCCACCCCCGGCGGCGTTGAGCGACTTGGGGTCGAGCCCCTGGACCGAGCACGCCTCTTCGAGATTGAAGTCCGCATCCTGCAGCAGCTGCCTGAGCGGAGCGCTGGCGCAAGCGCTCGGCGGTGGACACGGCTCCCTTTCGTAAACCTCCCCTTGATGAAAGCGGCCTGGGACCGACACCGATGCGCCCGGACCCGCAAGAATGGTGGCCGCGACGCCGCGACGCCCTCTCGCGAACCGAAAACGGCCAATTCGCGCATCGACGCGTCGGGGCAACAGGCCCAATCAGACCCCTCGGGAGGGGCCAAGAGGGGGGTGTCCACGAGGGGGGGGGTGCAAATCATGACCGGCGGCATGTGCGCGGCCCAGCGGGGGGACCAGGGACGCAAGGAAATGAGAAGAGGCGCCATAAAATCTAGGAAAATATCATGGCCTCCTCCATGATTCGGGCGTTGGCAGAACTGGGTTTAGTGGAACCTGGTTTAGGGATGTGTACCGGGGGGCGCCCCCCCCCCCCCCCGCCCCGTTCCGCTAACCGGAACTGCCGTCACCCGAAAAACACCAGTTACGGCGAACCTCGTTTAGTGAATCTGGCCACTTGAGGGGCCCCAGGGCCCTACCACTAACCGGGTCCTCTTACCCGGGGTCCTGGCTATACCCGAATGATATTCCCCCCCCCTGGTCATCACCCCCCTCTTTGCCGCCCCCGATGAAAGGTCCAATCAGACCCTGGAGTGCACCGAGCAGGTCGGGCGAAAGGAGGGGATAGCAAAGAGGGGGTCTGATAAGCAGCTCACGTAGCTGATTTTCCCGGCGCCTCCCGGCGCCGGAGGCGACTATGTATCGAGGAATGGGCCCCTCGATGAGGCCGAAACAAACTGCATGCAGCAAATTTCGTTAGCCCCCCTTTCCCAATCCCCCCCTTTCGTCCGGCCCGAACCGAGCAGGGCGGGGCGGGGAAGCTCCGCCGAGGCGGCCGAGCCGGGCTGGGGGAAGGCTCCCCCAGCGGCGCACGGAGGCGTTCGTCCGCCCTGGCAGAGCGAGGAAGCAGGCGGCGTGCAACGCAAGACCAGACGTTGGTCGGGCAGGTCCCCCCTAAAGGCGGATTTTGGACGGAAAATGAAACAAATACCCACAAAATATATACTCCCAGAAAAGTTAAGCAAAGACTAGAACAAATCGTCCCGAGACTATTTCTATGGCTATTCTGGAATGTTCCTCCTGTAGAGGGACAGGCCCGACTTAAGAGCAGATGGGGTCGAAGGATCGAGCCGCATCGCCAACGCATCGCCGACGCATCGGCGATGCATCGGCGACGCGTCGGCTGTGCCTCGGCGACGTCGTCGTGGAGCAGCAGGGGCTCCACAGCGAGCCGCATCGTCGATGCATCGGCGACGCGGCGCGCTCCTCCGACCCCACCTTTTTTTTGGACAACGACGACGACAAAAACTACGACGACGACGACGACGACGACGACGACGACGACGACGACGACGACGACGACGACGACGACGACGACGACGACGACAAAAACGACGACAACGAGGACGCCGACGCCGCCCGCGTCAAACTCAAGCTGCAGGGGACGGCCCAACAGAAGCAGTCCGAGCTGGAGGCCCTCGGACCCCCTCCCGGAGGCCCAGGAAGGCGGACGGGGGCGCACGGCCGTGCACAGAGGCCGGGGTGCCCTGCGGCCTCGGGGCGCCAACGCCCTCCTCGTGCATGCTCGACGCCGTGCGCCCTGCCAGGCGTGCGCGCCCGTCCCGGGTATGAGGTCGTCGGCGGCACGCGAGGGGGGGGGGGCCGTTGTTCTGCCAACTTCTTCGGGAAGCCGCGCGCTCGTGCTGCTGGGGGGAAGGGAACGGGGGCAGGGGCGGGTGGGAGGGAGAGAGAGAGAGAGAGAGAGAGAGCAACGGGGCAGGTGGGGGAGAAGAGGCGGATGAAGGGGAGGAAGGCGAGGAGAAAGGAGCAGGAGGAGCAAGAACGCAGCGAACGCAGTCCCGGAGGAGGAGGAGGAGGAGGATGAGCAGGAGGAGGAGCGAGAACGCGACAGACGCAGTCCCAAGGCTTGACCCACGTCAAAGAGGAGGAGCAGGAGGAGTAGCGACACAGGCCAACAAGGGACGGGCGGCCAACGGACGGGAGTCCGAGCGGAGAGCGGCAGCGGCATGTGGGAGGTGGGAGAAGCCCGCCGCCCCTCGAGGGCGCCAACCCGCTCCCACCGTCCGACACACTGTACACCCAGGCCTTCCGCCGGGGGCGCACGAGCACGGATCAGCGATCCCTGGATTTGGCGCGCGGTCGCCAGATCCGTGGATCGGGGGAGGTGCCCTCCCCAGGATGCGGCCGGCGCCGCCTCGCTCGGCGGCGGAGATGGGCGATCTCCCGCGGAAACGGGACCCGTGGCTACTCCACGCCCCCTTGATCCCTGATTTTTGCGATCGCCTGAGTCAGCATACACGGCAGACTCAATGCGGGCACCCGTCGGTCCGAAGAAGTGGGTATAGGAGCACGAAGCAGGAAGGTGTTGGAAGCAGATTGGGCTTCGGCCGCCCCCTGGGAGAGGAGGGAAGAGGGAAAACCACTCGGCTCTCGATCGTTGAAGGCCGAACGACTTCTGCCGTCCTTCGATTCGCGCTGGAGCGGCCGCGAGTTGCTCCAACTTTCCCTGGAGATCTCTGCATTTACCTGGATTTACCCAGATTCACCGTGATTTATCTCGATTCACCTGGATGTGCCTCGATTAATCTGTATCCCTGGATTTATATGGCTCGATCCCCCCACACAAGTCGATTGGCTAAAAGTCGACAAGCCCTTAGGGACTTGAAGTAGGAAGGCGGCTAAAGTAGATTGCGATCTGGAAATCCAGAAATACCTACTTGCAACGACCAGCGCATAATGACAAGCACAGGTCAGGCCCTGCGTCAGCCCCTCGCTGTATATATTTGTTGTGAGGGGGCCAATATGAGCTCAACAAGAAAGTCCCATGTTCTGGCCTGCTGCTGCAACCGGGCCTGCACAGCATCAAATATTCGAGCGTGGCTGGGCTGATGATGCCTAAGATTAGGTCGGGCGTGCCCCCCTACAGGCGGATTTTGGACGAACAAGAAATCACTCCAAAACAAGAGTCAAATCATGTTCAAAATGATCACTCAATTCGTTCCCAGAATACTTTCTACTATTTTTGATATCCACCCTGTAGAGAGACAGGCCCGACTTAAGCCTAAGATCATGGTGAAGAGTAGTCACAGCATCAGAGCGCAATGACCATGGAGATCGGCACGCCAGTGCCTCGAGGGAGAAGTTCCGAGACACACGAACTACTGTGGAGGGTCCGTAGCCCAGGCCGAACACGAGGAGGGGAGCATAGACGCCTCCTAGATTTAAGTCGGGCCTGTCCTCCTACAGGGGAATTTTGGACGAGAAATAAAAAACAAATCAAACACATACTCCGAAATGCTCAAGCATAGTTAAAACAAAAAATGATCCCCAGATTATTGTTGGACTATTTCTGAATATTCCTCCTGTAGAGGGACGGGCCCGACTTAATCCTAGATGGGGTCCGAGTAGATGGGGTCGAAGGATTGCACCGAATCGGCGATGTATCGGCGATGCATTGTCGATGCATCGGCCATGCACTGGCGACCTCGGCGATGCATCGGCGACGTCGACGTGAAGCAAATCGTGCCCCACGTAGAGGCGCATCCTCGATGCATCGGCGATGCGGCGCGATCCTCCGACCCCATCTACTCGGACCCCATCGAGGAGGCGAGCAGGGGGAGGAAACGCAACCCTGAAGACAGCACCGGGCCCTCGAGCATGTGTGCCACACCGAGACGTCGCTCAGCCTTGGCAAGCTATGCATACAGGGCAGCGTGGGGTCCCTGGAGCGGCCACGCGTGCACCAGGCACCCACCAGCGCCTGAAGGTACACCACAAACACCGACGCAGGAACCAACAGCGAACATACGGTAGGTCCAAGGCATCTACCTCGCGAAGGAGGAGGTGGAGGAGGAGAAGAAGAGAGAAAGGGTTAGGCAGGAGGAAGAGGAGGAGAAACATATGGGAGAGTGAGAAGAAGGAGTGAGCAACACCAAAATGGGTGAGGAACTCGAAAACCGCGGAAGAACCACAGAGCACATATCGCCGGGCCGCTAAGGCGCAGGGGACAGCAAAGAAGCGCCGTGGCGCGTCGATCTAGAACTGGGCGGAGAGACGCAGGGTAAGGATGATGAAGACATGCTCCAAATGCTCTGTAAGTGGACAGGGTTGGGGTGCGATCAAAAACAACTCTGCGTCGGCCCTACCTGCAAGACTCAAGGGAGAGAACATCCTTCCCCGCCTGCTAATCCGTGATCCTTGCTGGTCCTGGGGACCGAATCGGGCCCAGAAGGGCCCAGCCTGCAGAGAAAAACAGCCGTCACGCTGAAATTCTCGCGACGACGTGCTTGCAAGTCTCTGGGGACATGCCCGGCTGTCCCCCTCCAGACCTCCGGAGGCGTCCCGAGCCCTCGACCCGACCCGCTTGACAAAATACCTACGGCATCCGCTCCTCGGTCACTGCCGTTCCCGTGGGCGCGAATGAATGGGGGCGGCGTCAAAGGGGGGGGGGGGAGGGAAAGGCGCCCTTTTCGGGCGCCAAGGGCCCCGTTCTGGGCCCGAAAGGGCCCCTTCAGGGGCCCTGAAGGGCTTCTTTTCAGCAGCCCTCGCTGCCCACCCCATGCATCGCCCCCCCATTCGCGTCCTCCGATTCCTCTTGCCACCACCCTGGCCTGCTCCCTGCCTCCGACGTGCCTCGCGGCCTTTTTGCCCCTGGCACTCTCGACCCAACCGTCTATTTTGTGTTCCAGCTCGTTTTTTCTGGTGACCCCATTGCCTAAAACGGGCCTTTTCGGGCTACCAGTCCGCGAAAAAGGAACCTGTACACCACCACTGGCCAGGGCCACCTTTGGCCCTGGCCTGGCGTGTGTATCATCACTGCATTGGCCAGCAGGCACTTTACACCAACCCAGGCCCATGGATGGCCCTGGCCAGGCACGATGGTGGTGTGCACATCCCCTCTGCGGTCCCAGTCCTCGTCCGTGGGCGAGGATATGCTCATTCCCAAACTGCGGTCGGGAACTGTTGCTTAGTATGTCGCGGCGGCGGCCCCAGCGACGCGCTGTGCCTTGCAAGCGGATAGCATGTCGCTCCGCTCCGCGGGGAGGGAGGCTGGGAAGAACTCAGCACGTGGATGAAATTTCTATCTCGTCCGGCGACGCATTTGCTTTCGTGACGCGGGCCGCCGAAGATCTCGACCCCTTCCCCGGGAACGGCTTTGTACCATGAGACGTTGTCGGGGGGGGTGTACCGACCCGGGTCAATCCAGACCCGGGCCAGCCGGGCCTTGCAGGATCCTGCAAAATCCTGCGCCCAAACCTCGGTCAATGCGAAGGAACCTGCAACATCCTGCAGGATCCTGCACCCAAATCCGGGCCAATGCGACCCTGGCCCTGCAGGATTCTGCAAGGTCCGACGCTCTGACTGATCTCGGTTTGCATTGACCCCCGTCTTTTAAGTCCCGACGTTCTTGGACGGTCCCAGGGCTGGGAAGCAGCCCCCTCAAACATTTGAAAATGACAGGACATCCGCCGTCACGTTTTTGTTGGGGGGCAACGTCCAGATCTGTCCGTGGGGGCGCTCGTTCTGACCTGACTATCTACCAGACCACCCCAACCGAACCCGAAGACCCGAATTTCGGGTGGGGGGGGTACGGGTTCCGTATGTGTGTTTTCTCACTGTTCCCCGACCCCCCCCCTTCCCACTGGAAATGGAGGACAGATTGAGGCCTTCGGGTTGGGTTGGGGTGGTTTGGTGGGTGGTGCCATGCCCAGGCTCTCGAGACCCTCGAGAATCTTGGACTATCCTCGTCCTCCTGCTCCTCCTGCTCCTGCTCCTGCTCCTGCTCCTGCTCCTGCTCCTGCTCCTCCTCCTCCTCCTCCTCCTCCTCCTCCTCCTCCTCCTCCTCCCCCTCCTCCTCCTCCCCCTCCTCCCCCTCCCCCTCCTCCCCGCCCGCTTTCTGCAGAGGGAAACGCTGAGGGGGGGCTGTCTCAATTGGGCCAAGCGTCGACCTGGAGAATCGGCGAGGCGTCGCCGGCGGATCGGCGCTGTAGGCCCCCGGTAGCAGAGCGGCACTCTCCAGGAGGCGGGGCGGGAGGTCGGTCCCCTGCAGTGGCGGAGGTCAGTCCACACGAAAGCTTCCACAAGAAACCCAGCCCTCTCCTCCTCCTCCCCCTCCTCCTCCTCCTCCTCCTCCTCCTCGTCCTCCTCCTCGTCCTCCTCCTCCTCCTCCTCCTCTTCCTCCTCCTCCCCCTCCCATCGATGTTTGGTGTGGGTGGGGGTGCCCTGCAGTGGTGGAGGTCAGTCCACACGAAACTGAAGGGGGCCTGGGACACGCAAAGAAATGGGCACGAATAAAAGGATGCCCCATATTTTCCCATATTTTCTGGGTTGTTGTCGTCCCCACCACTTCCCATATTTTCCCATATTTTCGGGGGAGTCGACGATTCATTGTGTCTGTGCGTTTTTTTCCCTCCTGAGAAACCTTCCACGAAAAACCCAGCCCTGAGATCCCAGGACGGCCATGGATGCTTGGTGTGGGAACGTCACGCCTTCCACAGCAAACAAAAACCTCGGAACCCAGGAAACCCAGGGCACCCTGGAGGCAAGCAGGATGTTGCCTGGCACGGGCATCCACGGTTGGCCCCCGATCGCACACCCGCACTCTCCACGGCGGGGTGGGGCATCAGGCCCCTATAGAGGCGATTGAGGGTCGATGCCTCCCCCCCAACTGCGGCGGCGAGCGACGGGGGGAAGTGAGAAGGAGCAGGCCTTCCCAGAAGGCTCGGAAGTCCCCAGGCCTTCTAAGAATTCCCTAAACCTTCCCCAAAAAAACAAAAGCAAAAGCTTCTCTGAAGGCGCAAGAGGGCTTGTGAGAAGTCCCACCTCCCTCTGAGCAGGCCTTCTCCTTCTCACTCGCTTCCCCCCCTCGCTCGCCGCCGATGATTACTCGTCGGACCTCGACCCTCGATCCCCGAACCTTGAGGCCTGGGCCCTGGGAGAACTCGGCGAGGCGGCGAGGCCCGGCCGAGGCCCGCGCACGAGCTCCGCGACGGTGGACGGCAGGGTGCGGCAGGTCTTGATGCGCTGGCCGCCGCAGGCCTCGTCGGACAGGATCAGCCTGCGGGGTGCGGCCTGCCAGCCTCCCCTGGCGGCGAGCGAGGGGGGGAAGTGAGCAGGGGAAGGCCTCCTCAGAAGGCGGCGGGACTTCTCAGAAGTCCTGGCGCCTTCTGAGGAGATCTTTTTGTCCTCGGGGAAGGCTTAGAGGAAACTTCTCAGAAGCCTGGGGACTTCCGAGCCTTCTGAGAATGCTTTCTCCTTCTCACGTCCCCCCCATCGCTCGCCGCCGATTCCCAAATGGTGGACCCTGAGATCCTGGCGACTCCATTTTTTCGAGCCAGGCGTTTTCGTTCCATTACGGGCCCCGGGACCCGCACAGGTCGATCCGGCGCGAAGAATGACACAGAAAGATGGGGCCGGGGGTCTGGTCGTGATTTTTTCCGATGTTGCAATCTTTCAGCAGCGTCGCATCTCAGGGGAGGCTGCCAGCTTCCCAGGTGGTGGGGATTCTGGGTGATCGACGCTCTACCCATAGCCCTGCTGACGCCCAAGTCTTTTGCGCCAGAGTGGCGGGATGGAGAAGCCATGCCCCGCTCCCGCTGGCGCCCTGTGGGGGGCAGAAGCAAGGAGATGGATCGAACGTCGACCGCCGAGGGAAGGATACTCCACGACGCCAGAGGTAGCTGAGGCTGACGAGGAGGAGGAGGACGACGACGACGACCACAACAACGACGCTGACGACAGGAGCGACGACGGCGACGACGATGACGGCGGCGGCGGCGACGACAGCGAGAAAGACGATCCGGCATGCGACGCCCAGACCCTGAGATGCGACGTTGCGCCAAGCATTGCAGCATCGTGCAACAAAAAGCACAGCCAGAGCCCTAGCCAGATCGAGCCGGGAGGGTCCAGGTGCCCGCAGCCCATCGAAAATGCCTGATGTGAAAAAGATGCGACGGCAAGGTTTCAGGGCCACATGAAGGCATCGCCCCCTCAAACTCCGACGCCGTAGACCTGTCCCGGGGCGCTGTCCGACCCAGGCTCCGGGCTGGATCCAATTCGTCATCGTCGTGGTCGCAACCCAATTGAGTCTTGCCACCAAGGTGCGGGTGGATGGGTGGGGCGTTTGCATGAGCAGTGAAGTCGGCGGCCACATTATTGACAAGTTCAACATTCTACAAAAACTGTTAGCCAGCGCGGACCCCAAACACTGCGTCGTGCAAAGTACGTTGTGCAATATATGTGGTGCAAACTATGTTGTGCAATGTATATGGTGCAATCTCACGTGGTGCAGTATATATTGTGCACGCTCTGTGGTGCAAAACATGTTGAAAAATTCTTGAAATGCGATCTATACAGTTGAAATAACTGGTAATGTATATATATATATATAGGTATAAACGTATATGTATATATATATAAATGTAAAACATGTGGTGAACCATATGCAATGCAGACTGACTGATACAACGTATGAGAGGTTATATGTGTACGTATGAGTATATCTAGTTATACATATATATATACGTATGTGTGTGTGCCCTGCAACCTATGCGGCACATTCTATGTGGTGCAATGTGTATATATATACATATATACACACATATATGTATATATATGTGTATGTTAAAGTATATACATGCTCATGAAGACCCACGTATGGCACTCCATGTGAAGGACCATATGTTGTACAAGCCAGGCGGTGCAATATGCAGTTTAATAAAAAGGTTGTGCCAGCTAGGCGGTCCTGTCTAAACGGTGCAATTCATTTGCCAAATTTGAAGTTGTCTTTTCCCACTGCTCGCGCGATCATCCCACCCACCCACCCGCAGCTTGGTTTGCAAAACCCGCGCGGGAGCGGTTGCGATGAGTGCTGGGTGTTGGCTGGTGCACCTCTGCGGCCGCATTAGCCCGCGCATGCCCGCGCGCGCAGCGGCCAGCTAATTTGGCGCGACCGACGCGAACGCGGTGGCGCTGCCCGCTCGGCACATCCCAACGGGCACTTCAGTGCGACTCGGCGACTTGGGAGTGCGCGATATCATGGCAAAGTCGACGACGGTGGACGCTATGATGCTTGTAGCGATGCTGGTGATGCTGCTGGCAACGACAACGGGGCAGCCAGTGACGGCGCCGATGCTGATCACGCCGACGACGATGACGGCGTCTTCGTGTCGGTGATGAAGGTTGGAAGGAATTCGAAATGCGCGCGCGGCCGACGCGCGAGAGTGGCTCCCATGGTAGTATTTGACACGGATCGTGCCACCCCAGCACACGCGCAAGGGCGTCCGCACGATTTCGACATGCGCGCGCGAAGCCCGTTTGGTAGCAATGTATGAGAATGCTGGAAAACAAAGCGTATGTTCTTAGGAATTCGCAAGAGCGCGCGCACGCTTTTGTTGAACATCCCCTGTGCGAAACCATGTGTCTTGTAACGTTTTTCGACACTCGATTTTGAAATCCTTCCGAAACCGACCGTTTTTGAAGGACTCCGGCAAGCGCGCGCGACGACGCGCGCGTGCGCACTTCGTCAGATTTGTTGCAAGAGATTCTTGTAAGCTTACGATGTCTAATAAACGAGTGCGCGTGCAACATTTTTTTTGCAAGGGAACCGAGGGGGTACCGATACCGGCCTGGCTGGGACAGTATGACTTCACAGGTAGGAGGGACATTGGGTCAGAATCAGATGTGTTTTGCATAGGTTCCCGGGAATCGATTAAGTCGGGGGGGAGGGTGGTAGAACCTATCTCCTCTTTAGAAAATAGAAGCTACATAGTGCAATTGATTTTGTGCCAATCAATGTTGTGCAATCCACGTGGTGCACTATGTTGTGCAAGCTACATGGTGCAGTCTATGTGGTGCAATTGATTTTAACAAATGATTTGACACATCCCATGCTCTTGCAAACATCCCACCCATACACCCGCAACTTGGTTCGCAAAACCTCCTAAGACCGACTACGACGACACCGGCGACGACGACGACGTCGACGACGCCGACGACGACGACGACGACGGCGACGAGGATGACGCCGCCGACGACGACGAAGACGACGACGCCGACGCCGACGACGACGACGACGACGTGGCCAACGAAGACGACGCCCACGACGAGGGAGGAGGGAGGACGACGACGACGACAACGTAGACAACGACGAGGGAGGAGGGAGGATGGCGACGACGCGAACGACGAAGAAGGAGGAAGGACGGCGACGCCGACGACGACAACGACGAGGGAGGAGGGAAGACGACGACGACGACAACGACGACGACGACGACGAAATAGGAGGGACGCCGACGAGACGCCGACGACGGACGACGACGACGACGACGAAGACGACGAGGGAGGAGGAGGAAGGACGACCACGGCGACAACGACGACGGAAACGACCACGACGCCAAAGAGGACAACGACGACAAACACGAAGAAAGACAGAGGACGACGTAGGCGACGACGACGACGACGCGGGAGGAGGGAGGACGGCGACGACGACGACGACGCAAGAGCGCGCGCGCACGCTTTTGTTGAAAATCCGTGTTGCGAAACATTGTTTTTGTGGGTTTTTTAAACACACGGTTTTGAAATCCTTGGGAAGCCGATGGGTTTGAAAGATTCCGGCATACGCGCGCGACGACGCGCGCGTCTGCACTTCGTCCCGTCTTTTGCAAAGAATTCTCGCGACGACATACGCACAAGGGCGTTCGACAGATTTCGACATGCGCGCGCGCGAAGCCCGTTTGGTAGCATTTTGTGAACATCTTAAAAAGAACCGATGGATTTCGTAAGCTTTCGCAAGAGCTCGCGCGTAAGCTTTTTTAGCAAATCTGTGTTGCGAAACCCTGTGGTTGTTGTATGTTTTGTTGGAAACTCGATTGCGAAATCCTTCCGACACCGAAGGTTTTTGAAGGATTCCGGCATGCGCGCGCGACGACGCGCGCGTGTGCACTTCGTCCAATGTTTTGCAAGGGATTCGTGAACAAGTCTTATGTTAGAACAAAGCATGTCCCCGCGTATCGTTTTTTACCAGGGAACCTCAGGGGGACCGATCCCGGCCCCCCGGGGATAGTGTAAATTATATTTCGGGTGGACATGTGGTCAGAATCATATATGACTTACATACCCGAGAGGGGTACGGATAACTCCGGGAGGGGGGGTGGAGTCTATCTTTTCTCTTTTTAGAAAGGAGAATATATGCGGTACAATATTTGCGCAATCGATGTGATGCTGCATATGCTGTGCAGTCTAAAGCGGCGACGGGGCAGCGACGAGGGCAACATAGCCGCCAGACCGACAGACAAGCCCAGGCGACGGGCGGCGACGAAGCGGCGGCGCAGCTGTGACGGCGGCAACATAGCCTCCAGACGGACAGACATGTCCACATGACGGGCGGCGACGAGGCGGCGACGCGGTGGCGACGGGGGCAACATAGCCGCCAGACCAACAGAGAATTTTTTTTTTTGGCCACCGTTGACCGAACCTGTCTACTCCCAGCAACCCTCCGACGAGCCTCGCCATGCCGTCGCCAGCGCTGGCCAGGAGGAGGGAGGACGGGAGCTCCGAGGAGGAGCGACAGGCCGCCCCCAAGCTCAGCGCGCCTTGCTGGCGTCGACCTCAGCCATGGCCTCCGCGATGAGCGTCGCCACACTGCGCGTCACGCCCTCCTCCGCCATGAGAGTCAGCACCCGCTCCTCGAAGGTAGCTGCCGCGCCGCCCTCCAAAACTGTCCCAGGGGAGAACTCGCTCATAGTGATGGGGTTGACGATGCCCTCCAGCTCCGCCCGCTTATCGACATTGCGATCGTCTGCAAGCGGGGGGTTATTCACGCAATCGAGGGTATCGTACACCGCCGTCTCGATATTCACCTCGGGGATGATCTCGGCATCATCGGCGTGCATCGCCAGCGCCATCGAGCCGCCCGAGCCCTTGAACACCTTCATCGTGATGTGGTTGGCGGTGCCCTCCAGCTCTCCGTAGACTTCATCCTGCTCCGTCTTTACGATCTGCTCCTTGGCGTTGGCTACACTTCCGTCCACGAGGCCGTCCTTCGCCTCGTGCTTGTCCTGCCCACCGACGGGGTTGATGATGCCCTCCACCCCAACCTTCCCGATATGCTCGGTGTCACCGTTCTCGCACTTGTCCTGCATGCCGTCGACCTGCGCGCTGGATTCAGCGCGAGCAGCGGCCTGGAAGGGCTCGTCCAAAGGCATCTTGACACGCACCGCTTCCCTCCGCTCCTTCTTCACCACGTCGAGCTGGTCCTTGAGCTGCACGACCTCGCCTGCGAGGACCGCCAGCACCTCCGCCAGCTGCACCTGCTTGCCGTCGAAAACCTGCTCTGCTTTGTCGCCCTGCACCTGATTGATGAGCTTGGCGAGCGGCTTGTAGTCCACCATCGTCTCCTGCTTCTGCTGCGGCTCCATGTCCTCGACCCCCTCGGAGCCGTCGGTGGAGCCCGCACCAAGGGAGCCCTTGGGCTTGCGGCGGCGGCGCCTGCTGCTGCGCTGCATGCTCGTCGCCTCCGCGCCCGTCTTCGGCAGCGCATCGACGCCCTCCCCAAGCTTGTCGTGGAGAGCGACGTTCCGAAATGCCTTCCTCTGGCCCGACACCTGAATCGGCGTCCCAGCCGCGCCGGCCTGCACTGCTGCCACAAGGTGAGGTCGCGCAAGCCGCTGGCGCTCGTCCACCTCGGCTTTGACCTCCGGAACCTCTAGCATAACGTTATCGCCAGCCGCCAGCAGCTCAGCCCCCACCCGCATGGCAGCCGCGACGGCCGCGGCCACCTGATGGCGGCCCCCGCCTCCCTCGGCTGCTCCAGCAGCGGCGGCACGCACCGCTGGCGCCAGCACACGCATATCGACCGCGGCCATCCCGCGCCCGCCGACGGCCGCAGGGCCCTGCCAGCGCGCGGATCGACTTGAGCCAAAATGGCTACGGGAGACCAACAGAGAGGCCTTGTTCCTCAGGGGAGAAGTGAGAATCCCCAAGCAAAAGTTCCACGAGATACGAATCCACAGCCCCCCACACCCAGGCCAGGAATAACGGATAACGGCCCTCCTCCGCATATTATTTGCGTGTTCGCATTTGCTCTGCACGATCGTGCATCCTGAACATAGAGCATGCCAACCATCCTGATATCGACACCCCCGGTCATCTTGTGCAGAATACTCCGCGATGCACATGCGCTGAACTCTGATGTGACTTGTCCGAAGAACCACTTGAACAAACGCATTTCGGGGCATATGCGGGCGCCGCTGCGCGCGCAAGCCAAAATCCGTCCAGGACCGCGGGTGCTTCACGAGATCAAGACGTGGCTGGTCGGAAACTGTCACGAGGCCAGTGGCTCTCACACAGAACAGCACGCAGCGCGCACGCCCTCGCCGAAATCGCACGAGAACTCACAAGGCGTCGCCGTTCTGCCAGATCAGTGACTGCCCACCAGGCCACCCCAACCCAACCCGAGGACCCGGACTTCGGGGTGGGGGTGGGGTACGGGTTCCATACATGTTTTTGTTAATGCGTCCCTCCCCCCATTCCCCCCCCACACTGGAAAAATGAGGGCAAATTGAGGAGGGTGCGCCGCTGGATCTCCCCAACGGGGGGGGGGTTAGGACCCCCCCCCTCCCCCCTTCCCCGATCCGTCGTCGGGGACCCCCCCCCCTCCCCCCCTTCCCCGATCCGTCGTCGGGGACCCCCCCCCCCCCCCCCCCCTTTCCCCGACCCCGTCGTCGGGGAACCCCCCCCCACCCTCCTCCCCTTTCAAAAAAGGGGGGAGGGGGGTCCGACCCCCCCCCCCTCCCCCCCTTTCGCCACGACGCCCCCTGACTCCGGAACCCGACCCCCGCCACCCCTACCCCTAGTCCTCACCCTAACCCAAACCGCTAATCCTAACCCCAACCACTAACCCCAGCCCCAAAGAGTGCTCACTGCTCATTGCTCACGACCCACTACTGAGTACTCGCTACTCGCTACTCACTTCTAACTACCCCTACTCACTACCCACGACTCACTATTCACTATCCACTACTCACTACCCACCACCCACTACTCGCTACTCACTACTCCCTACTCACTACTCCCTCCTCCCTACTCACTCCTCACTACTCACTCCTCAGTACCCACTACTCAATATTCACTACTCACTAAGCACTACTCACTACTCCCTTTTCACTACTCACTAATCACTACTCAATATTCACTACCCACTATCCACTACTAACTACTCATTGCCCACAAATCACTACTCACTACCCACTACCCGCTACTCGCTGCACCCTACTCCCTACACAGTACTGACTACACAGTACTCAGTACTCACTACTCGCTACTCCCATACTCGCTACTCAATACTCACTACCCACTCCCCGCTACTCACTATTAACTACCCTACTAACTAATCACTTCATAGTCTCTAGTCACTAGTCACACAACTACCTAGGCACTAGTCACTAGTCACTAGTCACTACCGACTACCCACTACTCACCAATCGCTACTCACTACCCACTATTCGCTACCCACTTCTTACTACTCACTGCTCACTACTCCCTACTCCCTGCTCCCTACTCGCTACTCGCTACTCGCTACTCACTAATCACTACCCACTACTCACTACTGACTACTCTCTACGCCCTACTCGCTCCTCACTACTCACTACTCGCTGCTCCCTACTCGCTACTCACTACTCACTACCCACGGCCACTACCCACTACTCTCTATTCATCACTACTCACTACTCACCACTCACTACGCACTACGTACTACTCAGTACTCACTACTCAGTACTCACTACTCACTACTCACTACTCGATACTCAGTACTCACTACTCACTACTCACTACTCACTACTCACTACGCACTACGCACTACGCACTACCAACTACTCACTACTCACTAATCACTACTCGCCACCCACTACTCACTACTCAGTACTCACTACCCACTAATCATTACTCCCTACCCCGTACTCAGTATTCACTACTCGCTACTCGCTACTCACTACTCACTATTCACTACTCGCCACTCACTACCCACTTGTCAGTACACACTACTCACTGTTCTCTACACACTACTCCCCACTCCCTCCTCCCTACTCCGTATTCGCCACTCACTACCCACTTCTCGCTACCCAATACTCACTACCCATTACGCACTAACTCACTACTCACTACTCACCACGCCCTACTCCCAACTCCGTACTCCTTACACGAGGGGAGGGAGGGGCCCGCCCCCCCCCTTTTCAGCGCAAAGGGGGGGAGGGGGGGGGGGTCCGGAACGCATGTGGGCCGAATCCCAACCAACTGGGCCCAATCCCTACCAACTGGGACCAATCCCAACCAGTGCGAAAAGCAAACTGGGCCCAATCCCAACCTGCTTGGGATAGCCTCACAATAGGATTTTAATTGTAGAGAAGCACAAGACGACTGTGAAGACCAAGTGACACCTCTTATGTCAACGCAGAGGTTCTGGAAGCAAACATACGTGCTAGAGTTGGAATTGGTCTCAGTTTTGGTCTGCGCACGAGCACTGTGTTAAGATGAGCAAGAGGGCACCGAAGCGTAAGCAAAACCGCACCGAATTGTATCGAGTCTAAAATATGCGAAAGGGATCCTCCTATTAGTAGTAGCTACTAGTAGTAGTAGTAGTAGTAGTAGTAGTAGTAGTAGTAGTAGTAGTAGTAGTAGTAGTAGTAGTAGTAGTAGTAGTAGTAGTAGTAGTAGAAGGAGTGGTAGTAGTAGTAGTAGTAGTAGTAGTAGTAGTAGTAGTAGTAGTAGTAGTCGTAGTAGTAGTCGTAGTAGTCGCAGTGATAATACTAGTAGTAGTAGTAAGTAGTAGTAGTAGTAGTAGTAGTAGTAGTAGTAGTAGTAGTAGTAGTAGTAGTAGTAGTAGTAGTAGTAGTAGTAGTAGTAGTAGTAGTAGTAGTAGTAGGTAGTAGTAGTGATACTAGCGGTAGTTGTAGTAGTAGAATTCCGAAGAATCCGAAGGAATCCTGAGGAATTCCGAAGAACCCTAAGGAATCCTGAGGAATTCCGAAGAATCCGAAGGAATCCGGAGGAATTCCGAAGATCCCATCCATGGTTGTAATGGGTCTCACTTCTGGTTGGAATTGGTCTCATTTCTGGTTGCAATTCGCTCCGAACGGTTGGAATTGGGACTAGTCGGTTGTAATTCGTTCCATTTCGGGTCCGGATCCCCCCCCTTCAAGGGAGGGAGGGGGGGGGGGTTCGGGACCCCCCCCCCCCCCCTAAGGGGGGGAGGGGGGGGGTCCCGGAACCCCTCCCCCCTTGAGGGAGGGAGGGGGGGGCGGTTCTGGACCCCCCCCCCCCCGCTTTAGTGGTATTCAGGGTGATCCACTGGCGCACTGTCCAAAACAAAATTGAGGCCTCCGGGTTTGGTTTGGGGTGGTTTTGGTGGGTGGTGAGTCGAGGCAGGTGAGGCCACAACCAAGGAGGAGAAGGAGGAGGAAAAGGAAGAGGATAAGGAGATGAAGGAGAGAGAGTATTGGGAGGAGAAGGAGTTAAGAGGCGAGGGTGAGGAGGAGGAGGGGCGTAGGAGGGGAGCGAGACAGCAAAAGAGGAAGAAGGAGGAAGTGTGAGGAAGACGAGAAGGCTGAATGTAGGGAGGAGGGAGGAGGAGGGGAGGGGGACTGAGTTCGCATGGGGGGATGCGGAGGAAGAGGAGGATGAAGGAGGAGGATGGAGGGGTAAAAGGAGGAGGAGAGGGGGAGGAGGAGGAGGAGGAGGAGGAGGAGAGGAGGAGGAGGTAGATGAAGGAAAGACTCAGGAGCAGAGCGGCAAGAGGAGGAGGAAGGCCCGAGAGGAGGGGCAGAACAATAGGGAGGAGGGAGATGGAGGGAGGAGGAGGAGGAGTGGGGCGAGGAGGGCAAGGAGGAGATGGTGAGGACAGGTGGAAGGGATATAGGGAGATGCCGGGGAGTGTGAAGGATGGAGTAGGAAATGAGGAGGAGTCATGGGAGGAGGGAGGAGGTAAGGGGGTGATGGAAGAGGAGGAGGAAGAGGAGGGGAGACGAGGAGGATGGTAAACAGGGGACAGGAGATAGGGGAGGTAGGAGGAGGAGGCGGGCCACCTGCGCGCGCACGCCGAACGCAGTCCACCGCCACGGGCGCGACCACCCAACAAAAACTCCGTCGGACCACGCGGCGGCCACGCGCGCGCGTCCCCTTCGCGCTCGCGGAGGCGCGAAGCCGCCGTCCAACGCCGCGGAGCTCGCGCGCCCGACTCGGCACAGAGGCGCTCAGTCCGAGGCCGCAGCGTGGCACGGGGACTCCCCGCAGCAGCGTCCCCGCGGAGGGCCGCGTCCTCGTCCGCCTCCAACCTCGCCGATCCTCCTCCTCCTCCTCCTCCTCCTCCTCCTCCTCCTCCTCCTCCTGCTCCTGCGCCTCCCCCATCGTCCTGCCCGTCGGCCTCCCCCTTCCTCCTCCGCAACCCCCTGGCCCTCCGCACTCCCATGGAGCCAACGGGTCCCCTCCTCCACCGGCAGCACAGAAGCGTTCAGACATATACGAAACCAAAGATAGGGGATGGACAGAACCCCCTTTAGCAAAGCGTGGTTTGGTGAAAACGACCTCGGGCCCAAACCTGGCGGGCGAACGCCTGGAAAATGACGGAAACGGCGCCCTCTCGAGAACCGAAACGGACAATTCACTAGTCGACGTGTCAGGGTGGGAGTTCCGTCCACCCCCGAAAAAGTGTGTTCAAGAACAACATGTCACGACGTCCGGATTTCTGCGGGCGAGCAGATTCTCATCATCCTCAGCAGGACGATCGTCATCACAATCGTCAGTCATCATTGTCATCGCCATCGGCATCATCTTCATCATCGTTAGCAGCAGCAACATCATCATCACTATCGTCGGGATCATCGTCACCGCTATCATCGTTGACATCGTCGCTCTAGTCAAATTCTGCGCGCGGGCACTTCCCCATCATCATAGCCAACACCACGATCATCGCCCGCGTCAGCGTTGCAACCGTCGTCCGCATCACCACCATTTTCATCAGCATCACCGTCGTCGTCGTCGCCATAATATCGCCCCTATTTCCACTGTCATCGCTATTGGCATCAGCGTCATCACCACTGTCATCACCATCGTCGGTGGCGTCGCGCCCGTTACCGTCGCCACCAGCAATTCACGGCCTGGTAGAAGGACTCGTCTGCGCTCATTGAGGTCATGGCAATGTGAACTTCGCCAACAAGTTGCGAATGGGTGGATGCGATTTTCGCACGAGCATGGGAGTAGTCACGCACGAATATTGCGCGGCGGGTGAACTGCACCCCAGAGATGGTACCTCACAGGTTCCTCCGCTCAACTTGCACCGCATAGCTTGTGCCATGTAGCTTGCACAGCATCCGTGCCGTCCTATACGTTGCAGGGCATATGTCGCACCACATGCATTGCGCCAGATCTGCCACCGTACCTCCTGGAACGTTGAGGCGTGGTAATGCCACTTGCTGTCTGGTTGGTGTCCTGCCCGTCTTCCAAAGCCCCCACCCCCACGCACCACGCTTCGCCTCCCTACCGAGGGTTCATGGGCGGACCGACAAAGGCATCCAAGAAAGACCAGGACGGCCACCAAAGCCACCAAATGGCCAACCATTGCCTCCAGCGGCACCTGCCAGCTCCAAAAGGAGGCCCCAAAGGGGCCCCAAGAGGCCTCCGAAACATCAAAACAAAAGCCAAGCACATACAACACGTGTCGGAACTATCAAATATTGCATACTGTACTCGCGAAGCCGATGCAGACAGCCCCAAAATAGCCCGAGAGCGGCCAGGACAGCCCGAGAGGACCCCAAAAGGCCCCCAAAACACGGTCCCAAGAGACTCCTCAGACGCCCGAGATGGGGCCCGTGACGGCCCAAGGCAGCACCAAGGCGGCCCAATGGCCCATCGAAAGGAGCTCCACGGGAGCCAAAGGCAGCCCCAAACCTGCCCAGGCAGGTAGCCCCCAAGGAAGATACACAGCGATGCCACGTGCTACAGTCGGGGCATTGACTTAAGGAACCCTAACTAAGGAACGAGGCCTCTTTTTTCCAGAAGTTAACCTTCGATTTCCTGTCGAAAAGGAGAACCCAGGGCAAGCTGTAAAACAATCAAGGAACACCGAGCCACTTCCCAACGAACAGGGTTCCTGCTTCAGGGCCCCGACTGTACTGCACTGCCCTCGGCGCTCCAGGCATCGCCACACAGTGCTGCGCTGGCTCGGAGGCAGGACTTGCACGATCTGAGCTGCAACGCTCGGGTTGCACCATTCTCACGGACTGCACCCCAGAGGCTGCACATCGAGCTAGAGATAGCCCAACCTGGCGGATAAGAACGGGAAGAGCCGCTTCTGTGCGTTGGGCTCGTTGGGCAAATGACCAGGACAACGTTGAGGGCGAGGAGGATAGCGATAGGGAGCAGGAGGACTACGACGAGGAAATCAAGCACAATGACCGACCGAGGGGAAGAGAACAAGAAGGACGATCGCAAAGAAGAGTGAGCAAACGGAATGCCCAGCGAGAGCGCGATACAAAAGACTGCTCGGGGTCAACGCCAGCGGCCGCCGCCGCTGCCGTGGTCGTCGTCGTCGTCGTCGTCGCCGCCGCCGCCGCCGCCGTCGTCGTATTCGTCGTCGCCGTCGTCGTCGGCATCGGCGTGGGGGTCGACATCGGCGTCGGCGTCGGCGTCTGCGTCGGCGTCGGGGTCGTCGTCGTCGTCGTCGTCGTCGTCGTCGTCGTCGTCGTCGTCGTTGTCGTCGTTGTCGTCGTCGGTGCGGGCAGGGCGCTTCGCCGCGGCGGCCGCGGCCTGAAGGCCGCCGCCTCGCCGGGAGCCGCCATCGTGCCGCCCTGCGGCGCCGTCCGTGGGAGAAACCATTGCAAGCTAAGAGCGTTTCGAATATGAGATCGACTACAACAATTATCTACCGCATAATCCCACCAGCCCTTTGGGCGTGAGTGGTTTAGCGAGCTCTCTCTGTTCTCAACCCCCCTTCTTCCCCTTCGGGGAGGGGCTTACCCCTCCCCCTACCCCCTCCCCCTGGGCCTGGAGAGGGCGCCTCGCGGGTCGTCAGGGGGGTCATTTTCGACTCCTGGGAGGGCTAAAAAACGACACCCCTCACGAGGATTCTGGCCCCGACGGGGGGAGGCAGAAAAACCCCTCTCCTCTTCTTTGAAGCCAAAATCATTGATTTTACTATGGTTTTGGCCCCATTTTGGCCTTCTGAGGGGGCAGCGCTCATTAAAGCTCCCCTCTTCTTTCAAGGCAAAATCATTGATTTTACGAAGGTTTTGGCCCCATTTTGCCCTTCTGAGGGGGCAGCGCTCATTAAAGCTCCCCTCTTCTGTGATCGATTCCCTCCAAGATGGCCCCAAGAAGCGCCCAGGGGGCACCAAGAGGCCCCAAGATGGCCCCAAGAGGCCCCCAGGAGGCCCCCAAGAGGCCTCCAAGAGGCCCCCAAGATGCCCCCAAGAGGCCCCCAAGAGGCCCCAAGAGGCTCCCCCGAGGCACCCAAGACGCTCCTGGAAGCCCCTGGGGCCGCCAAGAGGCCCCCAAGACGCCCCAAACGGCCTCCAAGAGGCTCCCAAGAGGCCCGAAGAGGCTCCCCCAAGGCACCCAAGACGCTCCTAGAAGCCCCTGGGGCCGCCAAGAGGCCCCCAAGACGCCCCAAAAGGGGACGAGGTGCCCGAACGCCTCACGCCACGAGGAGCCCGAACGACTCACACCAGGACGAGGGGCCCGAACGACTCACACCACGAAGAGCCCGAACGACTCACACCAGAAGGAGGGGCCCGAACGACTCACACCAGGACGAGGCGCCCGAACGACTCACACCACGAGGAGCCCGAACGACTCACACCACGACGAGGGCCCCGAACGACTCACACCACGAGGAGCCCGAACGAGTCACACCAGGAGGAGGGGCCCGAACGACTCACACCAGGACGAGGGGCCCGAACAACTCACACCACGAGAAGCCCGAACGACTCACACCAGAACGAAGAGCCCGAACGACTCACACCACGAAGAGCCCGAACGACTCACACCAGGAAGAAGGGCCCGAACGACTCACACCAGGACGAGAAACTCCAAACGACTCAAACCACGAGGAGCGCTTTCTCTCCCTCCTCCTCCGCCTCGTCCTTCTCCCGCTCCCCCCACGAGGAGGATGTACAAGGAGGCGGGAGGAAGGAGGAACAGGGGAGATATGCGGGGGCAAGCGGAAACACGCCTGAAAAACACGACTGTCGGCATGCTTCGCAAGAGTTGCTGTTGTGAGCTGGGCTGGTGGGGATACGCGAAGCGTAAAGAATTCGTGCTTTTCGCGGGAGCTCCTGCTCGAGCGGTTCGACCAGCGCGTTCCACTATGCGCAGGGTATCTACTCGCAAATGCCCTGGATCCGCCGTGGGTGATTCATGATGATGCGTTACATCGGGGTACATCGCATGATTTGTCCTAGCGTTTGCGAGGAGGCACTTTGTGAGCAATGGAGCGCGCTCGGTGAACGGTACAGCGTCCGCCGACCCCCACCTGCCGGGGTCGAAAGGGCGACTGAAACATTGGGCCTCCTCCCCCCCAGGGCTCCAGAATTGCATCTCCAGGGGGCGGGGGGGAGGGCGGGCTCCTCGACGCAACCCCAGGGCCTCCTGAGCCTCCAAACCTAAACTCCGTGGCCTTCCAGATGCCCATGATGCCATCTCGGCTGGCGCAAGCTGGGCTCCAACACGCCGAGGAGAGTTCGAACACAACCACGATGGCCTCCCAGACGCGCCAAGAAGGCTCCAAGAAGACCCCAAGAAGGTCCCACGAAGCAACCATCGTCCCAATCCTTACGGGAAACGCATAGTTTTGACATGGTCGCCTCTTTGCCTCAACTGCGTCCAAGACTGCTCAGGAGGCCGCCAAGATCGCTCCAAGACGTACCAAGACGCCCCCAAGGAGGCCTCAAGACTGCCCAAGAGTCGATCAAGACAGCCCCAGAGGGCCCAAAGTGGGTAGCTCAAGCTGACATTCCGAACCCTCCGCCCAAAAGGGACCCCGACACCGTCAGCAGGCGCCCGAGAAGGCCGAAAGAGGCCCCGAGAAGGCCCAAAACAGGCCCCCAAGTGGTCCCCAAGAGGCTCCAAAGTGGTCCCCAAGTGGTCCTCAAGTGGTCCCCAGGAGGCAATGTGCACTTCTTCATCGTCCATTACGTCGTCGTCCTCCCCATCATCCTAATCACAACCACCATCGTCATCCTGGTGGCACCGCATACGAGCTGCAAGGTTCCTCAATATGCAACCCACAGAGTTGCATTCCTCGTTTTCTTCACTTCTCGTTTCCCTTTTACTCCTCAGGCTGCGCCCTCCCTCGAGTGGACGGCTCAGAAAAGGATCCCGGAACGCCCATATTCGGCTCGCCAACGGTCTATAGCTCCAACCAGCCCATCGGCGGGTCCAGACGACATCCAGACACTCCCAACCTAGTGCCCTGCACGGCCTCACCCGCGGACGTCTTCGTCGGCCAGTACTTCATCGACGCTGTCCTCACCACCACCGCCAGATTCCTCCTGGGCTTGGCGGAATGGCGCAAGCCTCTTGAATCCCTGCCCAGAAGGGCAGCGGCTTTCGGCGAACGCCGCAATGCAATGAGTTCATGTATCCAACGAATGCGTAATAATTGCTTAATGTAGAATCATGTTCAATCATTACGTCTCCCCCTAGCCCACCCCTGGAGTCGCGCCTCATATGCGTACCAATTTTCCGACCCTCATTCTGGGGACCAAAAACGTACCTGTACGACCACCCTTCGGGTGATACCGAGGTGCGGGGGGGAGGGGGGACCAATGTCTCATTCGATCGATCTCACTATCGATGTACCTGTTGATCTCACAACAGATCTCACGGTCGATCTCACAATCGATCTCACAACTGATCTCACGATCGATCTCATAATCGATGTTATCATCGATCCAAAATCGAACTCACTATCACAACAGATCTCACGATTGATCTAACCACAGATCTCACTACGGATCTCCAATCCAACTCGCCATCGATCTGATAATCGATCTCCTCATCGATCTCACAACAGTTCTCCCTATGGAGCAAACTATCGATCCCACAATCGATCTCACTATCGATCTCACTATTGATCTCAAAATCGATCTCACAATCGATCTCACTGACGGTTCCACTATAGATCTCACAAGCGATAACACTATCGATCTCACAGCGGATCTCCCCATCGATCTCACAATCGATCTCACGACAGATCTCACTAAATTATCGATCTCACGATCGATCTCATCGACACCCCGCGCCACCGCGCGGGACACCTTGCGCCCGCGCGGGAAACCCCGCGCCACCGACGGGACACCGCCGCGCCACCGACGCGGGACACCTCGCGCCACCGACGGGACACCCCGGGCCAACACGCGCCAGGGGGGAGAGGAACGGGCAATTGGCACCACAGCCCCCTAGCCACGGCGGCACCATTCCTCGCGCGTGCCCGCGCAGCTTCGCCTCGACCGCACGCACGACACGAACACGAAACCGAAACCAATTTCCAGGTGGGGGGCTCTCCGTTCCACTGCGATCTCAACCCCTCACCTCCAGCCAACACGTAGCCCTATACGACCACACTTGGGGTGATATGGTGGTTCGGGGGGGGAGATGGGGAACCAACGTCTCATTCAATCGATCTCACATCGATCAAACTCTCGATCTCCCAATGGATATCACTATTGATTTCACTGTCGGTCTCACAACAGATCCTACTGTCGATCTCCCAATCGATCTCACAACAATTGGACCATCGATCTTACAACGTATTGCACTATCGATCTCCCAATCGATCTCACAATCGGGCTCAACATCGATCTTACATTCGGGCCCACTATCGATCTCACAACCATCCTCACGATCGGTCTCACTACCGATATCAGAATGGATCTCACCAGCGATCTCACTATTGGTCTTATGGTCGATCTCGCAATCGATCTCACAATCCATCTCACTATCGGTCTCACTGTCGATCCCAATATAGATCTCACGAGCGATCTCACTATCGATGTCATTATCGACTTCACAATCGATCTCACTATCGATTCCACGTCAGATCCAACGATCCATCTCTCAATCGACCTCACTATCGATTTGACCATCGAACGCACTATCGGTCTAACAAGCGATCTCACAACATATCCCGCCATCGATCTCCAATCGATCTGATCATCGATCTGTCAGTTGAACTCACTCTTGTACCTTCGGGCCCACTATCAATGTCACACGATCGATTTCAGTATCGTCATCGCTGCCGATCCCAGTGTAGATCTCACGAAAGATCCCATCATCGATCTCACGACAGATCCCACGATCGATGCCACAACAGATCCCACCATCGATCTCACGACAGATCTCACTGCCGATCTCACAACAGATATCACACAATCGACCTCACTACCAATTTCACGTCAGATCTCACCGCCGCGCAGCCGACGGGACATCCCGCGCCACCGTCGGGACACCGCCGCGCCACCGACGGGACATCCCACGCCACCGACGGGACACCGCCGCGCCACCGACGGGACGCGGACGGGACACCCCCGCGCCACCGACGGGACACCCCGGGCCACCACGCGCCAGGGGGGGGAGGAACGGACAACCGGCACCACAGCCCCTAGCCACGGCGGCACCATTCCTCGCGCGTGCCCACGCAGCTTCGCCTCGACCGCTCGCACGACACGAACACGAAACCGATTTCCAGGTGGGGGGCTCTCCTTTCGAATGCGATTTCGTCCCCTCACATCCGGTGGAAACTGGACATCTTGGGCCTCCTGGGAGCCCAAGATGGCCTCAAGACGGCCCACGACTGCCCCGAGACGGACCAAAACGGTCCCAAGACGGCCCAAGGTGGCCCCAAGAGGATCCAAAAAGCCTCCGAGCCCCACAGAGCCCCAAGGGGGCCCCAAAGAGCACCTCCAGAGGCGAAAAACATTGATTGTCCGTTGGTTTGAAGGATTTTCGCGTTCTCGCCCATTTCGACTCTCGGGGGCCCATGACGGCCCAAGCAGCCTCCAAGATGGCCCCCAAGACGACCCCAGAGGCCCCGAAGAGGGCCCCAAGACGGCCGGGAAGGACACCACACGGCCCAACATGCAACGAAAAACCAATGGCAAATATAGTATTTCGGGCTCCTGGGCCTCTAGAGAAACCAAAAGGGCCTCAAGATGGCTCAAGATGGCCTCGAAACCCGACAATACGGCGCCCAAAATGCCCAAGATGTCCCCAAAAGAGCCCATGAGGCCCAGCTCAAGAAAGCCCCAAGAGAACCCAAAAGAGCGCCTACAGAGGCCAAAATCATGTATGTTCTGTAGGTGGTTGGAGTGATTCTAACGTTTTCGCCCTTGTCGACTCCCATGATGGCCCAAGCAGCATCCAAATAGTCCCACAACGGCCCAAGAAGCTCCCAGGAGGGCCCCACTACGGCCCAAGAGGGCCCCAAGATAGCCCACAGAAGCCCCGCGAGGCGGTCCAAGAGACCCCAAGACGGCCCAAGAGAACCCCAAGAGAGCTCCAAGGCGGCCGCGAGAGGCCCACAGGACGGGGCGCAAGAGCGCCCCAAAACAGCCCAAGAGGCCCCCAAGAGGCCCCAAAGGGGCCCCAAGAGGTTTCCTGGGGCCCCCAAGACGCCTCCAGCATGCCCGGCACTACCCTGTGACGTACCTAATCCATGTGCGCTGGGTGACAAGAGGAGCTGGCCCAAACTTGCCAAGTTCTTGACAGTGCAAGCGCCGTCAAATACTGTGGAAGGTACATGGGATGCGCCCACGTAGCACGATTCACAGGACAACGACAGAAGGACGAGGAGCGAAGGCCCAGGCTTGAGGAACGAAGAGCAAGAGAAGCACGCGTGGGGGGCCGAACCGTGAAGGCGGCAGAAGCAGAGGGAAGGTGGCAAGGAGCAGAGAACGACGACGAAAGTGACGGGAGGAGACCGAAGGATGTTGCTTTTGTCGGCCGTACGGTACAGCTGCAGCGCTGCCAGGGCCATGTCGCCGCGGCGCTCGAAACAAAAATAATAAACCTGCTTATAAGTAGTGCAAGAAGTGAGCGAGACCTAGCTCGGCCTCCAGCTTCTCTGTTTCCTTCCGGACGACGCCGAACTCGAAACAACTTCGTCACCCAGCTGGACCCCAGGGCTGGCAAGGTCTCCTGGTGGTCCGCGTAAGTCTTCACTCCGCTGGACCCCCCAGCAGCCCTCGAAAATGGCGACGGTTTCGCAGATCGCACCCCCCCAGGGACGTCGAGGTCTAATACGAATCTGGGTGATGCCTCACTCCGCCAGACCCCCAGCAGCCTTCGAAAGTGGCGGCAGTTTCGCAGATCGCAACCCCACAGGGATGGCGATGCATAATCTGAGTCTGGGTAGTGCCTCACTCCGCTGGACCCTCCCGCAGCCCTCGACAGTGGCGACAGCTTTGCAGATCGAAGCCCCCCAGTGATGGCGATGTATAATCTGCATCTGGGTGGTGCCTCACTCCGCTGGACCCCCCAGCAGCCCTTGAAAATGGCGGCGAATGTTTCGCAGATCGCAGACCCCCAGGGATGTCGAGGTCGAATCTACATCTGGGTGGTGCCTCACTCCGCTGCACCCCCCAGCAGCCCTCGAAAGTGGCGAATGTTTCGCAGATCGCAGACCCCCAGGGATGTCGAGGTCGAATCTGAATCTGGGTGGTGCCTCACTCCGCTGCACCCACCAGCAGCCCTCGACAGTGGCGACAGCTTTGCGGATCGCAGCCCCCCAAGGATGGCGAGATCTAATCTGAATCTGGGTGGTGCCTCACTCCGCTGAGCTCCAGCAGCCCTCGAAAGGGGCGAATGTTTCGCAGATCGCAACCCCTCTAATCTGAGACTGGGTGGTGCCTAACTCAGCTGGGCCCCTCGGCAGCCCTCGAGAATGGCGACCGTTCCGCAGTTCGTCGCCCCCCAGGGATGGCGAAGTCTAATATGAGTCTGAGTAGTGCCTCGCTCCGCCGGACCCCCCAGCGTCGCAGATCGCAAGCCCACGGAGATGGCCAGGTATGAGGCAAGCTGGCTGGCAGGAAGGAGCGAGGTAAGAGGCAGCAGGGACGAGAGAAGAAGGGGGGGCGGGAAGGCAGGTCGCGACCGCAGCGCTCTATCCAGAACGAAGACGCAACACGCAATCAAGACACCGAACGGCCCGCAGAAACCACCAAGAGGCCCGCCGAAGTGCGTATACGCATTGCGCGGTGTTGCTATATGCTCAGCGGGACTTGAGCTCGGCACTGCCTTGTGCTGACACGCGGAAAAAAAGCTCCTCGCCCTCGTGAAAAATTCCCACGCGCGCCCTGGCGCCGAAACGAGGGGGGGGGCATCCGCCCCCCGTGGCGCTGGCAGCGCCCGGGGGCGGGCAGAACGACACGGCAGAACTGCTCGGCAGACGAGCACGGCAGACCACCCAACGCCCACGTCTTTAACGTGCGCCAGACTTGCACCCCGCAAGGCGAGCGGAATCAACGTGTTCGCGACCAAGGGCGCCTGTCCCAGTGCGGCTGGGAGTTTACACCTGCACGGTGGCAAAACGGAGGTGTGAACTTTCCCGCCACCCTGGGACCAAAAAACCCCGATCGCGGGACCGTGAAGGTCACGCCGTTCGGGGGGAGGGGGTGAGCTGAGGTCCGAGGATCGAGCTTCAAGGACCAGTTTTTGTATTGGGCTTCCTGGGGGCCTCTGAAGGGGACTCCAGGGGGCGACCCTTGAGGGGGGGGGGGCAGGAGGGGGAGGAGCGGGGAGGGGGAGATCTATTTCTAGTATTCTGGCACGAACGCGGGTCGAAACTCGGCTGTCCAAGCCTTCTCGGCCCCTGTCCGCGTCCCTCACTCTGGCGGCCGCGTGTCTCTCGCACTCCCCGGCCTGATGCCGCCCACGCCAGCCACGTCTCCTCTGCTTGAACTGCAGAGTACCACCAGTGACTGCGCATGGCTTCGCGAAGCGGCCGTCGCCGCCCTGGGGACTCAAGACTGACCCATGCCTGCTCGATGCGCGCCACGCACTGAGAATGCCCTGCCTCCTCCTCCTCCTCCCCCTCCCCCTCCTCCTCCTCCTCCTCCTCCTCCTCCTCCTTCTCCTCCTCCTCCTCCAAGGCACACCTGCCCGCGAGGGCGACAACGCAACGTAAGCACGAAGAGAGACAGGAGGACGACACGCCCATGAGAACCACTGCGCTGGCATCCGGACGCTTCAGTGAACCCGTGGAGTAAGGCTGCGCGATAAGGATGCAAGGCCCTTGGAAGCCCATTTCGAAGTTTTCGAGCGGGGCGCGACCAACGAAAGTGGCCAAGGATGCACCGAGGAGGCAAGGATGCAAGGGCCCCCTTGGGAAGGCTGCCCGTCCTTCCTGTGCGGGTTGACTATACCTCGGATCATCCGCCACGGGAACAGAACACGGCGGCCGGCTGCTCCTCAGCTCAGGCCTGCACGGACCTCGGGCCCTCCCCACTGCGCCCCCCTGGCTGGAGGTCGGCGCCCGAGGCCTGGAGGTCCGGCCCTGCCCCGCACCGGCTCCCCGGACGTCCCACGCAGGGGTGTGCTCAGCACTCTGCCGACGCAGCGCTCGACGACTTCCCAGCCGGGGCCCGGCAACGGGCCTCCAGAGAGGTGTCGGCGCTGTGGACAAGCTGCTGCCCCGCCGGCTCTTCTGGGACGAGCGACCCGGTAGAGAAAATGAGACGCACCGCGCCACCACCTGAAGGTTGAAATAGCAGGTGGTCAGAAAATGTGGTGGTGGTGATGTATACCGTTTCGGGCGCTCTCGAGATACATCATGCCCATGTGCACCCCGCAGAGCAGCTCATCCTGCACCCACCAGGTGGTGGCGGTGCGCTTCCAACTCCTAGAACTGAGGGCCAGGTCCGCCCCCGATCACTGGCACTAGGTCGGGCACGTCCTCCGACAGGCAGATGTTCGAGAACAAAGTAAAGACGAACGAAAACACCCCAGAAGACTGAACAAAAACAATAATGATCGAAACATCGTCCCCAGCCTATGTTTTAACAGAAGGTTTGAACATCTCTCCTGTAGAGGGGCACGCCTGCCTTAAACGCTGGCACCGCAGCGCGAGCGCGCAGGCCCTGCGAGCGCCACGTCCAGACGCCGCAGCCCGGACGTCTTGCTGGAGGCCGGCGCGGCGCCCCGAACTTGCGAACTTTCTTTTATTCGGCGTGTCGACATTGAGCGAAGAGGGGGGAGGGGAAAAAACACACAGACACAATTAATCGTCGATTCCCCAGAAAATACTGGAAAATATGGGAAGTGGGTGCGAAGACGAAAACCCAGAAAATATAGGAAAAGATGGGTAATTATTTTATGTGTGTGTATTTCCCCACATCCTGGGTGGGGTTCTTGTTTTCTCTGCACACCCTCCGCGCAGGATCTCTCCTCCTCCTCCTCCTCCTCCCTCTCCTCTGCTCCTCTTTGCTTCCTCCTCCGCATCATCATCACCATCACCATCACTCCCCACTCATCATCATCATCACCATCAGCATCACCATCACCATCCCACGATCACTCACCATCATCGGCATCGAACGATCATCATCATCATCATCACTACTCGCTGACTTGAGGCCTGAATATGGAGGAAGTCTCGAGCGGGAGCCTCGTCTGTGAGTGAATCGCGAGGAAGTCTCAGGCGGGAGCCCCCTCCCTATGGGGCCCCCGCTTCATGTTTGAATCCGAGCGGGTCATCCGCAAAGTGCAACTGTCGTCACATTCGGGCTCTTGAGACTTGAATATAAAAGAAGTCTCGAGCGGGAACCTCGTCTGTGAGTGAATTGCGAGGAAGTCTCAGGCGGGAACCCCCTCCCTATGGGGCCCGCACTTGATGTTTGAATCCGAGCGGGTCATCCGCAACGTGCAACTGTCGTCACTTCTGGGCTCTTGAAATATGAATATGGAGGAAGTCTCGAGCGGGAGCCTCGTCTGTGAGTGAATTGCGAGGAAGTCTCAGGCGGGAGCCCCCTCCCTATGGGGCCCGCGCTTCATGTTTGAATCCGAGCGGGTCATCCGCAAAGTGCAACTGTCGTCACTTTTGGGCTCTTGAGGCCTGAATATGGAGGAAGTCTCGAGCGGGAACCTGTGAGTGTGAGTCGAATTGTGAGGAAGTCTCAGGCGGGAGCCCCCTTCCTATGGGGCCCCCACTTCATGTTTGAACCCGAGCGGGTCATCCGCAACGTGCAACTGTCGTCACTTTTGGGCTCTTGAGATATGAATATGGAGGAAGTCTCGAGCGGGAGCCTCGTCTGTGAGTGAATTGTGAGGCAGTCTCAAGCGGGAGCCCCCTCCCTATGGGCCCGCACTTGATGTTTGAATCCGAGCGGGTCATCCGCAACGTGCAACTGTCGTCACTTTTGGGCTCCTGAGACTTGAATATGGAGGAAGTCTCGAGCGGGAGCCTCGTTTGTGAGTGAATTGTGAGGAAGTCTCAGGCGGGAGCCCCCTCCCTATGGGGCCCGCACTTCATGTTTGAATCCGAGCGGGTCATCTGCAATGTGCAACAGTCGTCACTTTTGGGCCCAGGAGACTTGAGTATAGAAGAAGTCTCGAGCGGGAGCCTCGTCTGTGAGTGAATTGTGAGGAAGTCTCAGGCGGGAGCCCCCTCCTTATGGGGCTGTTTGAATCCGAGCGGGTCATCCGCAACGTGCAACTGTCGTCACTTTTGGGCTATTGAGATATGAATATGGAGGAAGTCTCGAGCGGGAGCCTCGTCTGTGAGTGAATTGCGAGGAAGTCTCAGGCGGGAGCCCCCTCCCTATGGGGCCCGCGCTTCATGTTTGAATCCGAGCGGGTCATCCGCAACGTGCAACTGTCGTCACTTTTGAGCTCTTGAGACTTGAATATGGAGGAAGTCTCGAGCGGGAGCCTCGTCTGTGAGTGAATTGCGAGGAAGTCTCAGGCGGGAGCCCCCTCCCTATGGGGCCCGCACTTGATGTTTGAATCCGAGCGGGTCATCCGCAACGTGCAACTGTCGTCACTTTTGGGCTCTTGAAACTTGAATGTGAAGGAAGTCTCGACCGGGAGCCTCGTCTGTGAGTGAATTGCGAAGAAGTCTCAGGCGGGAGCCCCCTCCCTATGGGGCCCGCACTTCATGTTTGAATCCGAGCGGGTCATCCGCAACGTGTAACTGTCGTCACTTTTGGGCTCTTGAGGCCTGAATATGGAGGAAGTATCAGGCGGGAGCCTCGTCTGTGAGTAAATTGTAAGGAAGTCTCAGGCGGGAGCCCCCTGCCTATGGGGCCCGCACTTCATGTTTGAATCCGAGCGGGTCATCCGCAACGAGCAACTGTCGTCACTTTTGAGCTCTTGAGACTTGAATATGGAGGAAGTCTCGAGCGGGAGCCTCGTCGATGAGTGAATTGTGAGGAAGTCTCAGGCGGGAGCCCCCTCCCTATGGGGCCCGCACTTCATGTTTGAATCCGAGCGGGTCATCCGCAACGTGTAACTGTCGTCACTTTTGGGCTCTTGAGACTTGAGTATGGAGGAAATCTCGAGCGGGAGCCTCGTCTGTGAGTGAATTGCGAGGAAGTCTCAGGCGGGAGCCCCAGGAGGGCGAGGAAAGGGCAAAGGGTAAGCTAAACAGATTCTCATGCGGGGTCCTACCGTCGGAGTAATTATTTGTGTGTTTGTGGGCCCCTTTAAAGAGGGGGGGACGGGGGGGGGTCTGGCTCCGGACCTCTGCTTAGTGCGACTGTTTGCGACACTGCGTCCTGTGGGGGAGGGGCTCCGCCTGCTCGAAACAGGCGCCCCAAAAAAACAGCCAAGATCTACTCCAGGGGGGGGGAGGTGCGAGGGCCCGCGCCGATCGGCAAAGCAATGAACAACAAAAACGATCGCCTTGTGCCAGTCAGCTATGCCCCGAACCCCTCGCGTCGCGTACAGCTCGCGCGGAACCTGTTCGACAGCTTGCGGCCTCCAGAGGGGGCCTGCTCTCGGCTATACACTTTTCGCGTCGGCGGCGAGGCAGGGGCAGTCTGCGCTAGCGGAAGGGCCTACACGGGGGGCGCTGCTCTGCTCTCGGCTGCACGCAAGGAGTGGTCTCCCAGGCAAGGGTGACCTCTGGTGCGGGGCCCGAGGGGCAGCGCGAGGGGGGGAGGGGAACCCAAGCGCAAGCAAGCCGCTGCCCTCGCATCGCGTCCACCGAACGTGGGACCCCGGTGGGCCCGCACCAAGAGGCCACTGCGGCGAAGGGCCACTCTTACATGTAATCGACTCTTGGGCCCCAGACCCGCAACAGGAAGAAAAGCCAGTCCACGGCTGGGCGAAGAAGCGTACGCCTTTCGCGCCCCTTTTGGGCCCCTGTAGGGTCCCTGAGGTGCACGATAATTAGGCGCATCATTCTTCTCCCCCCCTCTTTTTATCGCCTCCCCCAATACTAGACGCCTCATGGTAAATGGGTCGAAGGATCGCGCCGCATCGCCAATGCATCTCCGACGTATCGGCGATGCATCGGCGATGCATCGGCGACGCCGGCGTGGGGAAACACGGGCTCCACATCGAGCCGCATCGTTGATGCATCGCCGATGCGGCGCGATCCTCTGACCCCATCTGCTCGGACCCCAGCTAGGAGGCCTCGGATGACGCAACGCCCAACAAGGGAAGGGCCCGAGTCTTCCGGGGGGGCCACGCTGTGAAACAGTCACCGATGTCGAGGGTTCGGGCAGGTGCTCGAGGCAACTGCTTTGCCACCCACGCAGGAGGAGGAGGAGGAGGAGGAGGAGGAGGAGGAAAAGGAGGAGGAGGAGGAGGAGGAGGAGGGAGAAGGAGGGGGAGGAGGAGGAGGAGGAGGAGGAGGAGGAGGGGGAGGAGGAGGAGGAGGAGGGAGGAGGAGGAGGAGGAGGATGGAGGAGGATGGGAGGAGGAGGGGAGGAGGAGAGGAGGAGGAGGAGGAGGAGGAGGAGGAGGGTCCTCTTCCGGCGTCGCGAGAAAGTCCCTGCGAGCACGCGGGCAAGCTGGGGGCCCCAGGGGCCGAGACTCGTGGGCACCCCGCCACGGGGGAGAACCACACACGAATAACGAATGCGCACCAGTCCCCAGGACTCCCCACCAGTCCTCATTTATTCTGGACTCTCGTCTCGGGGTCGGCCAAGAGGGGGCCGTCCAAGAGGAGGGGGTGCAAATCATGACCGGCGGCATGTGCGCGGCCCAGCGGGGGGGCCAGGGACGTAATGAAATAAGAAGAGGCGCCATGAAATCTGGGAAAATATCATGGCCCCCGCCATGATATCCCCCCCCCTAGTCATCACCCCCCTCTTTGCCGCCCCCGATCGTCTGCACCCCACTTCCCATATTTTCAAGGGAATCGACGACTGCTTGTGCCCGTGTGTGTTCTCTCCCTCCCGACCCAGCCGGAAGCCACCCTCTCCCTGCGGGCGGCCGCACACGGGGGGGCGTCCCAGGGAGCAGGCTTCTGCAGATCCCGGCCCGAGGCGCGCGCGCGGTCCCGGGGAGGGCCAACCAAGGGACGTATCGACGAAAGCAGTGGAGTGGGCCATGACATCCGGGGAGATGCCGTGGAGGCCAGTCCCTGTGAAGCCTTCCCCAACGAGACCCAACCCTGAGACCCCAGGAGGTCTGTCGACCTTCGGTGCGGGAACGTCACGCTCTTCGTCGCAGAACCATCGCAGCCCCTAAAAACCGAGGGCACCCTGGAGTAGAAGAAGAAAACACTACATAGATATAAACTTTGGGCGCTCCGCGCGGATTTCTTGGATTCGCGCTGGACACCCCTCCCAGGCGCGCGGAGCGCGCCAGGGGCGGCGCCGGAAGCGCCGCCGTCGGGGCCCAGGCGCGGGTCCGAGAAATCCGCGCGGAGCGTCAAAAGTTTATGTTAATGCAGTTTGTTTTTCTTCGATGCAGGCAGGCAGGGTGTTTCTTGGCTTGGGTCTCCACTGCATACCACCCACCGCGCCAATCATGGACCCCCTCGTAGCCGCCCCCAACCTACCCTGCATGGGGCTCCACTGTACACCACCCACCCCGCCAACCGGCGACCCCCTCGCGGCCGCCCACGGCCTGCTCCCGCGAGAGCACGCAGGCTCCTACTCATATAGCGGGCGGAGAACCGCACAGCACAGACTTCTCCGTCACCCGGGGGGCACCCGTCCCGGGGCGGCTGGAAAGTTTGGGCATCCGTCCCGGGGGGTCCTCCTCTCCTCCTCCCCCTCCTCTCCCCGCTCCCACGCCGGTCCTCCTCCGGCCCCTCCTCCCCAGGGGGGGGGGGGGGGTCCCAGGGGGGTCCTTTCCCCCTCCTCATTCTCCTCTTCATGTTTTCCTCCTCCTCCTCCTCCTCCTCCTCCTCCTCCTCCTCCTCCTCCTCCTCCTCCTCCTCCTCCTCCTCCTCCCCCTCCTCCTCCTCCCCCCCCTCCTCCTCCTCCTCCTCCTCCTCCTCCTCCTCCTCCTCCTCCTCCTTTGGTCGTCGTCGATGTCTTTCAGGGTCAGCGGCACCGGCCGTCAGGCCTTCACAATCAACTTTTCCGTCACCGGGGGCGCCTGTCCCAAGGCGGCTGGAAAATTTTGTACCTTGACGTGCCACCGTCAGGGTATTAACTTTCCAGCCGCCCTGGGACCGGCGCCCCCGACGGCAAAAAAGAGTTGATCGGCGAAATTGGCGAATTCGCCCCTCCTCCTCCTGCTCCTCCTCCTCCTCCTGCTGCTCCTCCTCCTGCTCCTCCTCCTCCTCCTCCTCGGCCTCTGCTCTTCGCCCGTGGATTTACCAAATCGGCGAATCGGTTGCCGAGCCCGCGCGCGACCCACGCGCTGCCCATCGGGGCGTGAGCACCGCAGCTTCGGAGCCTCTCGTCGAGCCCGAGCCGCCGACGCGGGCCCCAACCCCCGAGAGGAGGGCGGAGAAAAGGCCAGAGCACGGCAGGGGGCGTGTCTGCTTGTGGTGGGCGTGTTGTCCACCGCCACCACCAGAAGTTGGAGGGGGAGGGGGTCCTCCTCCTCCCCCCCCTCCTCCTCCTCCTCCCCCTCCTCCTCCTCCTCCTCCTCCTCCTCCTCCTCCTCCTCCTTTGGTCGTCGTCGATGTCTTTCAGGGTCAGCGGCACCGGCCGTCAGGCCTTCACAATCAACTTTTCCGTCACCGGGGGCGCCTGTCCCAAGGCGGCTGGAAAATTTTGTACCTTGACGTGCCACCGTCAGGGTATTAACTTTCCAGCCGCCCTGGGACCGGCGCCCCCGACGGCAAAAAAGAGTTGATCGGCGAAATTGGCGAATTCGCCCCTCCTCCTCCTGCTCCTCCTCCTCCTCCTGCTGCTCCTCCTCCTGCTCCTCCTCCTCCTCCTCCTCGGCCTCTGCTCTTCGCCCGTGGATTTACCAAATCGGCGAATCGGTTGCCGAGCCCGCGCGCGACCCACGCGCTGCCCATCGGGGCGTGAGTACCGCAGCTTCGGAGCCTCTCGTCGAGCCCGAGCCGCCGACGCGGGCCCCAACCCCCGAGAGGAGGGCGGAGAAAAGGCCAGAGCACGGCAGGGGGCGTGTCTGCTTGTGGTGGGCGTGTTGTCCACCGCCACCACCAGAAGTTGGAGGGGGAGGGGGTCCTCCTCCTCCCCCCCCTCCTCCTCCTCCTCCTCCTCCTCCTCCTCCTCCTCCTCCCTCCTCCTCCTCCTCCTCCTCCTCCTCCACCTCCTCCTCCTCCTCCTCCTCCTCCTCCTCCTCCTCCTCCTGCTCCTCCTCCTGCTCCTCCTGCTGATCCTCTTCCTCCTCCTCCTCCTCCTCCTCCTCCTCTTTTTCCTCCTCATCCTCCACCTCCTCCTCCCCCTCCAACTTATGGTGGTGGTGGTGGAAACAGGTCCATCTTGTTTACACCCGCCGTTCAGGGGCGCCCGAGCAGATCAAGACGACTGGCACGATGGATGCCGTGAGGAGGGGAGCCCACGCTAGCTCTGCCAGAGGGATCTGCCGCCTCCGCCGGCGCCCGAAAACCGGGCGGCGGCTGGGGGGGACAACGGCGCGGGCGCGCCCCGGGGTCACTGCCCTCGAGCCGGGATGGGGGGCCCGGCGCGGCGACCGCTGCCCCGTTTCGTCTCGTCCCGTGTGCGTCTTCAGGGGGGCACGCCCCCGCGCACACCCACGCGCGCACGCGGCACCAGGATGCCAGCGGCGCACGAGCCCTAGAGGCTTCAGGCCACGGCCCACGCCGCCATTGCAGCGCTGCCCACTGCCCGTCGCTCCCGCAGCCGCTGATCGGTGGTGGGCCGAGTCAGACCGAGAGCTGCGACGACCAGATGTCCCTGCCGCTGCTCAGACCTTCGCGGCGCCGGGCCGCTCCTCAGCAACCTGGTCGGTAAAGGGCTGCGGCCGCACGACGCTTCCCTGCTGCCTGCACGATGCTGTTCGCAAGCCAAGGGCCCCGCGGAACGCCACCCTCGCGCACTGGCAGAGCGCGGAAGCGGCCATGCAAGGGGGGGCGGTCCGGAGACGGCCTTGGCATGCACAAGCCCCCAAGCATCCAACGCCCTGCAGCAAACGAACAACTGGTTATGGTTTGACCCGGAAGTGGGCCCCCCTGGCAAGCAACCGCTGCTTCGGGACTGCGCAATTATCTGGCTTCGAGCGATCCCCACCGAAACCCTCTCGGGAGCGGCCAAGAGGTGGGTGTCCAAGAGAGGGGGGGTGCAAATCATGACCGGCGGCATGTGCGCGGCCCAGCGGGGGGGCCGGGAACGTAATGAAATAAGAAGGGGCGCCACGAAATCTGGGGAAATATCATGGCCCACGCCATGATATCCACCCCCACCTAGTCATCACCCCCCTCTTTTCCGCCCCCGACCCAACGCCCTGGCAAACGAACAAATGGTTTTTGACCCGGAAGTGGGCCCCCCTGGCAAGCAACCGCTGCTTCGGGACTGCACAATATCTTGGTTTCGAGCGATGCCCACCGGAACCCGTCGGCGCTCGTTCCCGAGGGTGCGCGCGCCTGCCGCAGCGGTGCGCGCAGGGCCTCGGCCGGCGCGGCAGCCGGGCGGCCAGCTGCCGGTTGTCCTGGAAGCTGGCGGCCCCACGTCGGCGCAGCAGGAGATCCCCTGACGAAAGAAACCGACACACACACACAAACACACACACACACCTTGGAGAGAACCCAAGCCCCTAAACGCGTGGTCTGAGCGAGGACCACACAGCTCGGTCGGAAAGAATCGGCAACCTGCTGGAAAAGAGAGTCAGAGGAGGCTGTATCCCGTTCGCCTGGATACTGCCTCAGCGTAACACTTGACATTATGTGTTGTTGTTGTTGCGTTCTGGACGGGCTAGCGCAGAGTCGTGACGCCAGCTTCACAGCGTCGCGCACGTCGCGCTTGATGATATTACCATGCGGTCGATGATGTGATGCTCGGTTGATGATAGGATGTGGATAGGTGGCTGCTGCATAGGACGATGCTTAGATCGGGCGCGCCCCCCTAACAGGCGGATTTTGGGCGAAAATAACACGTGGTCAGAAGTGCCCGAAGATACTTAACAAAAATGATTCCCCACACTATGTCTGAAGTGTTTAAAAATATTCCTCCTGTAGAGGGACGTGCCCGATCGAAGGCTATGCTGTATCATGTTAGCTTGGAGTGCGCTCGCTATAAAAATCGCCAAAGGTTCTCTTATGTTCTACTCTGCACGGGCCGGCGTGGCGTCGAGACGTCCGTCACGTCCGACATGTCGTCTAACCGGTCCTTGCCGCTACTGTTCGTTCCTGTGGCCAGCGTGGGTTTGGCGTGCATGTGGTGTTTGATAGGACGGCATGAGGCGGTCTCTGAAGTTTTGAATTCTGCGACGCTGTGCTCGGCGATGTTCGGCTATCCGCACAAATGGTTTGTTACGTTCTGCTCTCGGCGGGGCGGTGTGACGCCGTGACGCCTGTCAGCATTGATATTACGTATGATTGGTCGTTGTCGCGCCTGTTTTTTTATACTGTAGCCACTCTTACGTCGGCTTTTGACAGAGCACCATGAATATGTTGTTGTTCTATCTAGATGCCTCCGGGAAGCCCCGCCACTGTGCCTTTGCAACAACGCAGCTGGAAGTAATTAGTCTGAGCGAACAAAAATGCAAACTTCAGACGAGTGATCAGGAAAGGACGGGCAGAGAACTCGACGTCGTCTTCGTCCGCGTGGTGGGAAAAAAGGCTGAAGTCACACCCCGCGGCAATTCAGCGAGTGGTCTGAGCTGGGGATTTGTGCGGCCCCAGCATCATCGTCGTCGTCCTCGCGGGAAGGAAGAGGAGAAAAAATAGTGTCATGAGTGTCATAGATCCAAGAAATAAGCGGCGAGCGAGGCTCAACCGTCACCCTCGGCCTCCCAGACAGGAGAAAGGGGCCCGCAGGCGCCAGCACCGACGGTCAGGGGAAAGACAGACGCCTCGTCGCTCAGCAACTCGTTGCCCAACCGAGACGGCGTGGTGCGTAGGGGGACAGCCGGTTCACCGCGCCACCGCGCAGTACTTCCCGACCGTCGCCCCTGCCGAATCGGATGGCATGTGCAACTGGGTTTGTACCCCAGGGTGAGCGGACACAAGGTCCCAAGGGACTTACGGACCACATGGCCCCGCCTCTCAACCAAATGCAAACTCCCCGTGCCTGGTACCCATCTCCAGGTCACGGGCGAAACTAACGCGCCGCTGCCACGGGCAAAGTGCCACATGGCTGGTACAAGAACGACGAAAGCCGGTTTATCTGCCCCCCAGCCGCCGCATGCAATTGACACTGACAGTGTGCCCGGAGGAAGTGTGTGGCGCTGACACCATGAGAACAGGTGCCAGGCCAAGAAGAGAAGGAGGAGGAGGAGGAGGAGGAGGAGGAGGAGAAGGAGGAGGAGGGGAGGCAGGAAATGAGGACGATAATGAAAAAGCTTCCTGGGGCCCTCTTGGGGCCCCCTGAGGGCCTCCCAAGAGCCTCCAGAGGGGGCCTCTCTTGGGGGCCTCCCGGGGCGACGTCGGTTGGCCACGTGCCACAGTCGTGAGGCCTCCGCGGTCATCAGGAGAAGACGTGGCACCCCGCGTGGGCTCAGGCTCGTGTCCGAACTGCTGGCCAGGCATGCCAGCCCTGGCCCTGCGACGCATCTCGGTGGCGATGCCGAGGGCGTGTCACCAGCGTCCGGTGGCCCCGTGGTACCAGAACGCGGCCTGTCCCTCGGGTTCGCAATCACGCAACCTCGCCTCAGCGCCGCCCGTCAGTGCGTGATCGACGCGAACGCCCGAATCTTTGGTGGCGCACATGTGGGCATCGAATCCGCCAGGGTCCATGTCAGCGTCAGCTGCGGGGGGCGCAGGCGGGATAGGAGTATCATGCACTGTGGGAGCAGGTCCGTTTCCGAGCGGGGATCTGGGACGCGCGCCCGCTGCGTTCCGACGCACATCAACGGCGGCGCCGCGAGCTGGTTGCCACCGTTGCCACCGCCCACGAGCCGGGCGCCAACAGCGGAAAGCCTTCTCGGAGGAGGGGGAGGAGAAGGAGGAGGAAGAGGAGGAGGAGGATGAGGCAGAGGAGGAGATGAAGGAGGATGAGGAAGAGGAGGGGATGGAGGAGGAGGAGGAGGAGGAGGAGGAGGAGGCGGAGGAGGGGGAGGAGGGGGAGGAGGGGGAGGAGGAATGGGAGGAGGAGGGGGAAGGAGGAGCTGGAGGAGCTGGAGGAGGAGGGGGGAGGAGGAGGGGGGAGGAGGTTCTCCTCGCAGACAGCCTGGTCGATGTTCTCCATGGCTCAGTGCCATGACGTACGTCACCATCGCGTGCGCCGCGATTTTTTGAGCGGGCGCGTGGCCACAGCCTCTGCGGATACTCTTCCCCAAAATCCTGGCAAGCACCGCCGGGGTCACCGCCTGCAGGGGACACATCACGACCCACCGCTGCAGTGCGCCCCGCTGGCAGACCGGCTGTGGTAATGTGCGGTGCGCCTCCGTGCCGGACGTCGACCTGGGCGCTCAGCTTAGCGCCCGCAGCGTCGACGTCGACGTCGCTGGGGGCGCCGTCGGAGGGCCCCTCTTCCACCGTGGTGCTCTCCTCGCTTCCGGAGAGGCGGCCCCCGAACGTGACTCCGCAGCCGCGAACTTCTCGCTGGCGCAAGAGCTCCGCCAAGGCTCCGCGGGAGCACGCCTGCAGCTCACCGAGGCCATCCGTGAGGCTGTGGGAGGTGAAACATAGGGCTGCCATTCGCAGTCCTCGGATGAGAAGTGTCCAGCACGGTCCCCATATATTCGAGCCCACATCAGCTTCGGTAGCGAAGCCCCGCCCATTCCCCTTTTGACCGCCAATACCTGATCAACTGTGTCTCACCACGACCTCCATTGCACTTGAGGGCCTCACCGCCACTGCACTGGGGGTTGCCGTCTCTGCCCCTGCCTTTTCGAATCAATATCTCGTCGTTCTGCTCGTCTGCAAGCATAACGACGATACATGCGGCGATGCCCCGTCCGCGCAGGCGTCTCCACCCTCCTGCGCCGTTTACCGCTTCATCCTATTATTCTCCGAATCGCCCGTCTTGCACGTCGCACTGCCTTGCAAGTGAGCTTCCTCCACCTCCGTTCTTGCTTCTTGTAGCAACCACAATCAATGTTCAGCCTTTTGCCGTCGGCATCCATGTTCCGAGCGCCTGTCCGATCCCAATGTCCGGCACCACTGGAGGAAGCAAAGCCGGAGAAAGCGCCAGAGTCGTCGTCGTCGCTGGCGGCAAAAGCCGACACCAAAAAATGCGCCTCGCCCCGCGCGGGGTGGAGGTGCACGGGGGTGCTGACATGGTGCGACCAGCACGCCAGGTCGACGGGTCGCTGGTGTTGTTGGAGGCCTGGGGGGGGGGGGGGCACGCAGAGCAGTGCTTTCGCAGGGACCGCCTGTCCATACGCTGGGCCTGTCCCCGTGCGCCGGGGCGTCGGTGGCGTCTGCGTTGTGAGCGCGGCTGCTGCCACCGCGACCCCGACCGAACAGTGATCCGGCATTCCCCGGCGAGCGCTCCGCGACGTCCTGCGGGACGCATGCGGCCGATCGGGTCTTCGCGCTCCACCTGTGTGCGTGGCCTGGGGCGGTTCGGTGGTTGTAATACAGCAGGGGCCCGACCACAAGACACCTTCCACACGAGACCCAACCCTGAGAACCGGGGCGTCCATCGTGTTTTGGCGTGGGAACGTCACGCCTCCCACTGCAAAACTATGGAAACCAAAAAAAAAACAGGGCACCCTGGAGGCAAGCAGGATGTCTCTTGGCATGGGCCTCCCACTGTATGTCGGCTCTAGCCGGTTGCGCCTCGAGGCGCGCCCTCCCGAACCCGGCGAGGGTCTCGTCGGTGCGGCCGTTCGTGGAAGCGTGGAAGGCGATCGGTTGAGTGCCCGAGGCGAGCTGGTGCTCATCCTCGGGGTGCCCGAGCTTCTCGCTCGTGGTGAGCACGATGTGGGTGACAGGGTAGGTTGGAGTGCCTCTGACGATCGCGCCGTGCATTTCTGCAGTCTGGAGGGGTACGCCTAGCGATCTTGCTAACAAGGCGTCGGAGCCCTCGCTGGAGGGCTGCAGCTTGCTGCAGCGGGGTCGTGCGGGCACCTGCGAGAACGATCCAAACGCTGATGTCATAGACGAGCTTATTGCAACGGTACGTTCCCGGCTGCGTCCCAGTACTTGGGAATGCTGCTGTCGATACTTCAATACGGTGCATGTGTCCGATGACAGATCCAATGCATAGCCACGTGGTCACACTCGCAATCAACTTCACAATCCTCTGTCGTGAGTTGTTTGGCTCAGGCGCACTTCCGCGCGCGGTTTCGGTCTTTGTGGGTGCGGTTAGGCGTCGCGATTGGAGGTTTAGCACGCTTCCGTGCTCGATGTTTCCAGGCTCGGAACGTTGTCCAAGTCTTCTTTCGCAGGAGATACAGACCTGATAGGTTTAAACTATTTCACCATTGAGGAAAAAATTAAACCTCACGCGTTGGCTATGGTAAATCTTTTGTGTGTGTGCGTTTCCAAACACATCTCGAGATTCGATCCACGGAGTCGCGGATAGAGTGTGGGCTCGTAGCAAGACGTGACAACGGCCACGTGGATAGTACCAGAGAGTAACACAGTGGCCCTGAGCATGGGAGACAACAGCACGAGAGTTTGGCCAGCTCCGCTACCAAATCGAAAGCAACGCGGTAACGTCACATGGCACACTGCTGCCGTATACTGACGTGTATAAGATGAACGTGCAGTGTTGGGTGAAGATCATGGTGGGGATCCTTCTCCTCTCGAATCGGATGCCTGAATCTTGGCGTCGACGGATCGGGTGTGCACAGCTTGCGCAAGGCGGCAGAGGAGCGTGCGTCTCGTCCCTCCGGACGCCGTCCTGAACATCTTGGGGTGCACGAGCTCGCCAACGCACCCCGGGGGTTCTCCCGAGCTTCCAAAGAAACCTCAGACTGCCCAATGAACGCCGAGACAGTTCAAGAGAGCGCCAAGACGGCACAGCTGCGACGGCATTGCTTCAACACGGCCTACGAGGCCCCTAAGGCGGCTCAAGAGTGCTCCCAGAGGGCCGCCGAGAGGGACACAAGACGCAAACATCGTCCCATTCCCCTGAAGGAAACGTGCACTTTCGACATACGCGTTTTTCTAGTCTTGACGGCGTCCACTACGGCCCAATGGCCCCTCAAAATCGTCCCAAGACGGCTCATGAGGCCCCGAAGATGGCCCCAAGACGGCCCAATTGAGCCCCAAGGGGTCTCAAGGGGGCCTCAAGACGGCCCCAGGGGCTCCTAAGACGGCCCAGCAGGGCCCCAAGAGAGGCCCAGAAGGGACAATACGAACTGACATCTCGAATATTTCCCGCCCTGATGGCCCCAAGAACCCACCAGTGACTCCTGGGGCGCCCCAAAGGAGGCCCCAAGAGACTTCCCAAGAGGCCCCCGAGAGCCCCAAAAAACAAACCAGATGCCCCCAAGAGCCCTCCAATAGGCCCCTGAGAAGAATTCCAGGAGGCTCTCATATGCATCCGCGAGGCTTTCGACCCACAGGCCAGGTACTGTGGCACGACTCCCGACGAATTTACTCTATGGGGGTTGCCGACATGGCGAAAGCCTCTTGAACGACGTTTCCCGACCTGGGAAACCCAAGAACACGAAGAAATAAGGGTGCCCCCCCATAAAGCAAACCTACGGTTGTTCTTGCCAACGTGCCGCTTGTACCCAGACTGCGGGCAGACTGTCGTTCTTGAATCCGGGCGACTCGTTCACGATTCCCCCAAACGAAACCCTGGGGCCGCTTCTGGGCCCTGGAGGACAATCGAGCATGAATCTGAAGAAGCTGGCCCTATGGATACAGGCGTCGAGACCTCGGAGGCCCGCGGACTGGAACGAAAGAAGAATCCGTCGGAGGTCTGGGTGGAAGACGCCGCTGAGAGGGGGCAAGGGACTTGGGCCCTTGCTGCCGTCCCAGACGGTATAGTGCTTCCCAGAAGAGACCGCAGGCGTCTTGAAGCCTCCTGTCTACCCCTTCTGAAGCTCCTTCTGCCTTCCCCCCTCCCTGCCGCACCCTCTCTCCAAGATCCCCGGCATGGTTTGTTCTACGGCGTGGACCACAGGAGGTGTGAACCCCTTCCCCAGGGCGGGCTCTTCAGCCTGGGTCGTTTCAACTGGCCCCGGGGCCAGGCAAGCGCCCCCAGCGGCCGAAAGCTGGCAACGACCCTCCGCGATGTTGTTTTTCCTCGACGAGGGGAGGTGTCTGGCGGCTGTTCGGAACGACTCGGGCACCCCGGGAACGCCCTCGGCGAGGCGCAGCTGCTGGCAAGCATCCCGGGGCGACAAACAATTATCCTGCCGAAGGACCCAACCATATGAAGTTGTGGGTACCGCAATTGTGAATATCTTCTTCGATGAAGCTCCCTATGGGGCCACGAAGCGCTTCGCTGGGCGGGGGGGAACGCATGCGGGCGGTAGCAATGGGGCCGTCGGTGAAGCTCCCTATGAGGCCACGAAACGCTGCACTGCGTGGGTGAAAATACCAACTTAGGCGTGTGGGACGCACGCGGGCGGTCCCATTGGGGGCTTCGGTGGAGCCCCCCATAGGGCCGCGAAGCGTTGTAAAGGGTCCAAAGGGTGGGTGAAAATGCCAAATTGGATGTGGGGGACGCATGCGGGCGGCCCCACTGGGGGCTTCGGTGGAGCTCCCTATGGCGCCACGAAGCGCTGTACTGGGTCGGTGAAAATGCCAAATTGGGCATGCGGGCGGTCCCACTGGAGGCTTCGGTGGAGCTCCCTATGGGGTCACGAAGCGCTGTACTGGGTGGATGGAAATGCCAAATTGGACGTGGGGGACGCATGCGGGCGGTCTCACTGGGGGCTTCGGTGGAGCTCCTTATGGGGCCACGAAGCGCTGCACTGGGTGGGTGACAATGCCAACCTGGGTGTGGGGGGCGCATGCGGGCGGTCCCACTGGGGGCTTCGGTGGAGCTCCTTATGGGGCCACGAAGCGCTGTACTGGGTGGGCGAAAATGCCAACCTGGGCGTGGGGGACGCATGCGGGCGGTCCCACTGGGGGCTTCGGTGGAGCTCCCTATGGGGCCACGAAGCGCTGCACTGGGTGGGCGAAAATGCAAAATTGCATGTGGGGGACGCATGTTGGCGGTCCCCCTGGGGGCTTCGACGCGGACCTCTGAGTTTTTATGTTTGTGCCACTTCTTGTTCCCCTACTGGCGGTCCCGAAGCCCGGTAGGGGCCCCCACAGGCTGGAGATGGCGAGGAAAACCTCCCGCCGGGACTTTTTTTTTCAGGGCGCGAGGAGGGTCTGGTGGACCCGCGCCGATCGGCAAAACGGTGAACGACGAAACGACCCCGCGACGAGCCTCTGCTTCTTAGCTGATCATTCTCGGGACCTTCCTGGAGCCACTCGCTCCACTCGAGCGTCGGAGCTGCGTCGAAGCTGCGTCGAACCTGAGTCGAACATGAGTCGAGTCTGAGTCGAACCTGAGTCGAACCGGAGTCGAACCTGAGTCGAATCTGAGTCGAACCTGAGTCGAACCTGAGTCGAATCTGAGTCGAACCTGAGTCGAACCTGAGTCGAACCGGAGTCGAACCGGAGTCGAACAGATCCCTCAGGTGGCCCCGAGGAAGGCCCCCAAAACGAGCATCGAATGCTTCCGTTTTTCCGCGCCGCCGGCGCCGCCAGCGGCCACCCGCGCGCCGATCGCGCCGCCCGGCGCCGGTCTCGGGCGGCCCCCCCCTCGGGAGGCCGGCGCGGGCCCCACGCGCCCAGCGCGCGCGCGCGCCAGGCCTCGGGCGTTGAAGCCTGGGGGGCGATCAACCCAGACCTTAGTGGGTCCCGGAAACGGCAGGGCCGTTTTTGCACCGTTTCCGAAAAAGTGTCCCTTAAACATAAAAACGGCAAAAAAACGGCGACCAGAAACGGCAAAAGAACGGCTCCAGGATTGGAACCGGAGCCGGAACCGGTCAAAAAACGGCGACGGAACCGGTAAAAAACGGCGTTGGAACTGGCAAAAAAACAGCAAAACGGAACCGGTAAAAAAACTGCCCTGTCGTTTCCAGGGCCCAGACCCCCTGGAGGCATGATGCAATCACGACGGGAGGTTGTTCACTGTTTGGCCCCTGCCGGGCCCCGCGGGGCTGGTCACGCGAGGAAGGGGTCGAGACCTCTGGGGGTCGCCGTCGTGTGAAAAATCATGACGTCGGGGCTCTGGGAATGGGGTTAGGTCGGGCGTGTCCTCCTGCAGGCGGATTCGAACGGAAAACCAAACAATAGTCAAACAATAACCCCAAATAGTACAAAAAATCACAGAGAAATCGTCCCCAGACTATTTTTAACTATTTACCTAACAGCGAAGACTGAAGTGTCAAAAGAGAGCATCTTGACTCCCCAGGGGGGTCTGGGCGGGTGCCGGGGAGACGCCGCGGAAGTCCTTTTAAGCAAACAGTTACACACTTCGTGGTCTTCGAATTCCCAGAACTCCATTCCTGGGCATGATTTTGAATGCCCGGAGCCAACTGTAGGCCACTTCGTGGTCTTCGAGTTCCCAGAACTCCATTCCCGGGCCACATTTTGAATGCTGAGGCAGGAGGCTGATGAGGCTGAGGCCGAGGCTGGCAGACTGAGGCTGAGGCATGAGCTGCTAGGCTGAGCAGCAGGCTGAGCTGAGGCTGAGGCAGGAGAGGCTGAGGCTGAGGCTGAGGCTGGCTGAGGCTGAGGCTGAGGCTTGAGGCTGAGGCTGAAGCAGGCTGAGGCTGAGGCTGAGGCTGAGGCTGAGGCAGGCTGATGCTGAGGCTGAGGCAGGCTGAGGCTGAGGCTGAGGCTGAAGGCTGAGGCTGAGGCTGAGGGCTGAGGCTGAGGCCGGCTGAGGCTGAGGCCGAGGCTGAGGCTGAGGCTGAGGAGGCAGGCTGAGGCTGAGGCTGAGGCTGAGGCAGGCTGAGGCTGAGGCAGGCTGAGGCTGAGGCCGAGGCTGGAGGCAGACTGAGGCTGAGGCTGAAGCAGGCTGAGGCTGAGGCTGAGGCAGGCTGAGGCTGAGGCTGAGGCTGAGGGCTGATGCTGAGGCAGGCTGAGGCTGAGGCTGAGGCTGATGCAGGCTGAGGCTGAGGCAGGCTGAGGCTGAGGCCGAGGCTGAAGGCAGACTGAGGCTGAGGCTGAAGCAGGCTGAGGCTGAGGCTGAGGCTGAGGCTGAGGCTGAGGCAGGCTGATGCTGAGGCAGGCTGAGGCTGAGGCTGAGGCTGAGGCTGAGGCTGAGCAGGCTGAGGCTGAGGCAGGCTGAGGCTGAGGCCGAGGCTGAAGGCAGACTGAGGCTGAAGCAGGCTGAGGCTGAGGCTGAGGCAGGCTGAGGCTGAGGCTGAGGCAGGCTGATGCTGAGGCAGGCTGAGGCTGAGGCTGAGGCTGATGCAGGCTGAGGCTGAGGCAGGCTGAGGCTGAGGCCGAGGCTGAAGGCAGACTGAGGCTGAGGCTGAAGCAGGCTGAGGCTGAGGCTGAGGCAGGCTGAGGCTGAGGCAGGCTGAGGCTGAGGCTGAGGCAGGCTGAGGCTGAGGCTGTGACTGCGACTGCCGTTGCCACTGCGACTGTCATCGCGAATGCGACTACGACCGCGAGAACAGCAGAATTCTACAACTGCTTCCAGATATGCTCCTACACATCGCTGTTAGTTTGCTTTGCCAGGATAATTTTGGATGTTCCGCCTGTAGAGGGACATGCCCGACTCAAGAATGGGGGGGGGGCGAGAACAAAAATTACACCTCTCGTGCCCCTGTCGGGCCCCTGTTGGGCCCCATTTAGGGCCCCCTCCTGAAGAGGTGCCCCTGTCTTCCCCGCGCCGCCCAACTTGAGGCGGCGAGCGAGGGAGGGAGGTGAGAAGGAGAAGGCCTTCTCGGAAGGCGGTGGGACTCCTCAGAAGCCCTCGCGCCCTCTGACAAATTCCCTGCCTCTTCGGGGCAGGCCTGGAACACTTCTCGGAAGGCCGGGAGACTTCCGAGCCTTCTGAGAGATGGCCCGCCCCTTCTCATTTCTGGGTAAACCCACAACGGACGTACGCGCCCAACCATGTACATGAACACGGCCCTTCGATCCGCGAGACCAGCCGCGCGATACGAGCCTTCGCGCTTCGAAAACTCTCGAAACCAGCGCGGATTCACGTACACTTGTACGTCCTTCCTCCGCTCCTGGATTTCCCCCCCTCGCTCGCCGCCTACACCCATCGCACCCCCCCGTGCTCGACGCCCGGGGCGGCCCGCCTCTCCAGGAGGCCGGCGATGGCCCCGCGCCCCGCGCGCGCGCGGGCCTCAGGCCCGCGCGCCTGCGGCAGCACCCTCCTCGCACGCGGGGGGCACCGCGGGGAGCGCGGCCGCTGCAGCGGGGCGCGTCCGCCCGAGCGGGTGGGCCAGAGAGAGGGGGGCCTCCTCCTCCAGCTCCTCCTCCTCCTCCTCATCCTCCTCCAGCTCCTCATCCTCCTCCATTCCTCCTCCTCCTCCTACTCCTCCTCCTCCTCCTCTTCTTCCTCCTCCGCCTCCTCCATTCCTTCTCAAGAGGAAGAGGAAGAAGAAGAAGAAGACGAAGAAGATCAGGAGGGCCAGGACATCGAGGAGATCTCACGGTCCTGGCCCCAAGAGGCCCTCCAGAGCCCTTCTCCTCCTCCTCCTCCTCCTCCTCCTCCTTCTTTCGTTCGTTTGCAATGTCAGGAAACTTGCAGATGAAGCTTCTCGTAGTTTACTGGGTGAAAATAGTTTCGGCTGCTCTAAAAACCTCGCAAATCAACCCTGCATCGAACCGGGGAATCGAAAACGCAGCGCCTCCCCCTCCCCCTCTCCAGACTTTCGAAGCCGTGCTATCGTAGCAGCGTGGACCCGGACCTCTCGACCCCATGCCTGGGGCCGAATTCTCGTCGCGGGCAGTTTTTTCTGCTTGTCTCAGGGACCCGAAGATTGTGCCTGGAGGCCGAGTTACGAATAAGCATCATGATTTTACGCAACGGTTTACGGTCTTGGATTCCTGCCTCCTCGCCCCTTTCTTTCCAGCTCATCTCAGGCAGCTGCATGGCCTCTGCCGACGAGAAGGTGCGAGCAGATGGCGATTGACCTCCTCCTCTGAATTCTGGCGACGCGAATCAGCTGAAGCAGCGTGAAGAGGCATGGTCGACGCCCTCGACGCCACTTCTGTGCAGCTCCCCCCGATTGCCACCGACACGACAGGGGCCCGGGGACCGCGAACCTGGCGGAACCTCTCGGTGCGAAACCAGCGCAAGCACTGGACCTCTGGGCCCTCCTCCCACACTTCTCGGCTGCGCGCCAGAGTTTGTGGCCCTGGACTGGCATGACCTCTGGTGGTGGGCGGCCTCCGGGGGGGCGCGGGGGACCAACAAGTCCAGGCGCGCAAGCCAGTGATTAGAGGCCTCCCAGATGGGGTCGGAGGAGATGGGGTCGGAGGACCGCGCCGCATCGCCGATGCATCGGCGATGCATTGGCGATGCACCGGCGATGTCGGCGATGCATTGGCGCCGTCGGCGTGGTGAAAATCGGGCTCGCGCATGCGGCGCAATCCTCCAACCCCATCTAGGAGGCTTGGAGTGATGGGGTGTCCCTGGGGGCCTGCACCCACGGGGTCCGGGTCACCCAAACCCTGGTGGCTTCCGGGTCATAGCTGGGGCGCCCGGCGGCCGTCCGGGACGCTTCGAACCCTCGCGGAGCCGCGAACGCTCTCGACGAGGCGCAGCTGCCAGACAGCACAAAAGACCTCTAAAACACCAACGAAGACGTCGGGTGTGCCCGCACCGAGCGTCACTCCGGCGACGGGCCGCTCTGAAGCGAAGCCAGAAGATGCCGCCAGTCGGGGCTCCTCACATGCCTGGCGGCCGCACGCCGCTGGCCTGGGCGCCGTACAGGTTCGCGCCGCCCCGCTGCCCCGCGAGCCAATTCAGGCGCCGCTGGTTCATCACCTCGGGCGCGAGGGATGCGCAAAGGCACCTACGCCCCACCACCACCATGCCCAGCAGGGGCCGCCATCCTGGCGTAATCACACGCACGCACGCCTTCCCGAGGCATGGAGGGTCTTGGATGCTCATTCTGGGAACCTTCCCGGAGACACTCGCTCCACTCGTGCGTCGAAGCTGTGTCGACTGTCCGTCGATTTGAGTCGACCCTGAGTCGATCCTGTGTCGAATCTGAGTCGAAGTTGAATCGAACTTGGAGTCCCACTTGAGTCGAACTGGGGTCGATCTAGAGTCGAACAGATCCGTCAGGTGGGGCCGAGGAAGGTCCCCAAACGAGCATCAGAATGGCCTTCGCACGGCATGACTGGCTCATTACCTCGGGCCTGATCTGATGAGGGAAGCAACCCATCGAAAGTCCCAAACCCCCACGAGCCCTTGCGCCGTGAAAATTAGCCTGGCAAAAGACCCAACCATATGCAGTTGTGGGCACTGCCGCTGTATGCGCCGCATTCGGTGGAGCTCCCGTTGGGGCCACGAAGTGCGTGAAGGGTGTGCCAGAATGGGTGCAGTGGGCGCATGCGAGCGCGGGCATCTGGGCCTTCGATGGAGTTCCCTATGGGGCGACGAAGCATGTGAGAGGTGTGGCAAAATGGGTGCGGTGGGCGCATACGAGCGCTGCCTTGTGTGCTTTCGGCGGATGCCCCTATGGGGCCACCAAACGTGTGAGAGGTGTGCAAAAAATGGGTGCGGTGGGCGCATGCGAGCGCTGGCATCTGGGCCCGTGGTGGAGCTCCCGTTTGGGCCACAAAACGCGTGAGGGGTGTGCCAAAATGGGTGCGGTGGGCGCATGCGAGCGCGGGCATCTGGGCCTTCGACGGGGCTCCCTACGGAGCCTAGAAACGATCAAGAGGTGTCGCAAAATTGGAACGGTGGGCGTATGCGAGCGCTGCAATGCGGACCTTAGGTGGAGCTCCCTATGGGGCCACAAAGCGTGTGATGGGTGTGCCAAAATGGGCACGGTGGGCGCATGCAAGCGCTGGCATCTGGGCCTGTGGTGGAGCTCTCTATGGGGCCACAAAGCGTGTGAGGGGTGTGCCAAAATGGGTGCGGTGGGCCCTATGGACCACGGTCATCGGTGGGGGACCGACCCCTGGACTAGGTCGGGAATGTCCCCCTACTTGGATGGCCGCGGCGGTTGCTAAGTACTTAACATACTTACTACGCTAAGTTAAATACTTAGTAAGTAGTTAGCGGACTTAGCTAAGTACTTACTCAGTCATTACTAAGTGGCCCACTTAGTAATGACTTAGTAAGTACTTAGCTATCCACTTATAACCAGTTAGCTAAGTGCTTAGCGCACTTAGCTAACCACTTATAACCGCTTATAGCTAGTTTGCTAAGTAGGTTATAAGTGACTTAGCGGTTACATTGCACTTGTTATCCAAGGGCCATGCACAGGGAAAAAAAGGTAAATCCACGTCTTGAAAGAGCTGAGTTTGTTCGTTGAGCGCTGCAGCGCTACAAATTTTGCATTTTGATTTGGAGTCGGTGTCCTGGATTTTTGCTTTAAATATGAGAAGCGCTGCAGCGCTGCCTTCGGATTTATATGAACATGAAGCGCTGCGTGCGCTGAATATGAAGCGCTGCAGCGCTGAATGTTGAGTTAAATGCATGTTTTCTAATTGCGCGTTGTTCGGATCTTCATTTTCGCCCAGCTCCGTTTGCAAGGAATTTGAATGCACATGTCAATTATGTTTTGTTGTATTCGTTGTTTTTTTCAATGGTCGCATTGAGCGCTGCAGCGCTCCAGATTTGATAGCACGTATGTTACTTTGCGCTGCAGCGCAAAAAAATGGTTGTCGTCGTGATGTCGCATCGCGCTGCAGCGCGTGCGCGCTCGTGCTTCATGGGCCTCGGGCTGCAGCCCAGATCAACATTTTGGCTCGCAAGTTGCATGTCCATGCAAGTCGATGTTCACGCGCACGCCGCGCGACAGCTTGTCTCAAGCTGCGGCCGCGCGCCGCATCCGCCGTCGCGCCCGCGGGCTCGCACGTTGCATTCGGCGCTATATATAGCGCTGGCATGGCGCTGCAGGCGCGCCAGGAGGAGCAGATCTTGCAGTACATCGAGGAAAGCAATTCCTCGGGGAGGTTGGCATCGGGGTGGGATCAACTGAAGGAGTTCCTGCTGGCGGAGGGGCTAGCGTATTACCAGCAGGTCCCACCGAACCAGATGGGCATCGACATTCGGAACCGCAGCGGTTCGTTAGTGAACCCTGCGCGGGCTCACAATTTAGGCGCGAAGATTTGCGCCCAGGGGGCGCAGTTGGAAGAGACCGCGATGGCGAACGACCGCCTTTCGCGGCTCAGCGGGGGTCGGTGCCCCCCGCTGGACTCATTGCGGTATACGTCAGTGGGCGGCTCCCACGCGAACGTCTTCCTCCGCTGCGTGCTGGCCAAGGCGCCGACCACAGTGAAGGCGCTGGCAGACTCTCGGGACAACATCGACTCCGGAAAAAGCTGCGCGCGTTGCATCCGCAACTTGCGACGGCAGTCAAAAAGGGCCTGACGTGGTTGATCATCAAGCACGCGGTGGCCAAAGTGAAGGGCCTCAAGAACTTCGTGCAGAGGGCTTTGAACGCCGACGTCAGGGAGGCGGTTCACGAGACCGAGATCATTCGGTCAGGCTGCAGCCTATCCCCACTATAGTATATAGCGGTATGTAGTAAGGACCAGGATGATGCACGAGGAGGGTGATGAGTGGGAGCGCGTTGGGGAGGAGGTGAGAACGAGGAGCAGGAGCATTATATCTTACCGTGCTGCAGCACTTGATCGGCTCGGCGCTTGCTGCAGGCAGGTGGGCGGATGCTCTTGGCACACAGCCTCGCTGAGGGTTCCAGCAAGCCCGATTGGCGCGACATCGCCGAGCAAGCGGGCCACGCGAACCCACCTTGCAAGGCGTGGATCGCTGACTTGTGCAAGTTTGTTGAGCTCGGGCCACAAAACGGAGAACTTCTCCGTGAAATAGATGAAGCCCTCAAGACCTTCACGAATGTGGACGTCTCGGGGCAAACTTTGATGTGCGGCTCTGAATTCTGGCGCAAGTTGAATTCGATTAAATGGGGGAAGCACCAGGAGTCGTACCCGTATGTCGTAGCGGCGCTCGTGAAGGCCAACTATTCAGGCGAGCACGTGGTGGATAGCATGTGCAGGACCATCCATAAGCTTGTCGGCGCCCCCTTGTAGTGACATGCGCTGCAGCGCATCTATGCATTGCGCTGCATTGTTAGAACTGCGTACCCACCCCTCCCCCCTCCCCACACACACACACGCACCGTTACATTGCTTTATTCCCAAACGCAATCGCTGAAGCGATGGGCGGATCAAGGCAAACGAGATCGTCCACGTCGCGTCCCGCAAGGCGGACGTGGCTGCGGCCGACAACCTCATGGCCGACGCAAGGTCGCTCGTGAAGAGGTTGGATATCGGAGCGGAGCAGGGCTTCTTGCACATCACAAAGTTGGATGTCCGCTGTGCCATGTACCTGGTGAAGAAGCGAGCGCCAGGAGACCGCGCTTTCGGATGCGTAGCAGATATAGCACAGGTATCTTCTCACGCCACCTTTCGTGTGCTCCTTGTTTCCCTCCCTCCCTGCTTTTCGCCATTCAATGTCGCTGCAGCGACCCTCCAGAGAGGTCTTCCTCCATGAGCTCGGGGAGCCAGCCCAGCTGCAGATGAAGAGCTTGGGGATCGAGTTCGGCAAGGCGGTGCAGACCGACAAGCAAGGCGATGGCGCACCCGAGTTCCCAGCGAGCGCCGATGCAGACGCGCCGCGCGCGGCAGCGTCGTCGGCCGCTGAGTTGAAGAGCAACGTCTTCCGCATGCGGCGTGCAGGGTTCGACGTGGGGAAGCACATCGTCCAGAAGAAGGAGGTGGATGACGTCTTCGAGGTGCTCTCCATCTCGGAGAATGGGATCACCGCTCAGAAGAAGTTGCACGGCGACCTGGTGGGCGAAGAGATCTCCATTGCGTGGCTGCAGCCACCCCGCCGCCCGTGGGGAGCAGGGAGGGGGGAGGAGGAGGTAGTAACTGCGATATTGTATTTCCTGTACTTAAGTTGCAATGGGTTGGTCGATGCGCTGCAGCGCACGGAGCAGTTAGCCGAGCGGGCGGATTGAAGTAAACATATTGCTCGAGAATTACAAGTTGACGTCCAGGGTGCAGGAGCAGTTGCCGTTCACGAAGGAGCACTTGCCGCCAGCCCACGAGGGTTGGGCGATGGACGCGTTCAAGGGGGCATGCAACATGGCGCTGCGGCTCCAAGCGCTGAAGTACCAGGCGAACATTTTGCACTTGGAGATCCTGCAGGACCCACCTGCCGCGCGCTGCAAGCGAGCGTTCAAAGTGGGTGAGCTCGTCAGACTTGTGCTTCCGCAATCGTCCGCGCCCCCCTCCGACGACGCCGCGCTGCAGCGCTGCGCTGAGCACGAGGTAGCGAGGATTTCGGGGCACGTCAGGCCGTAGCGACGAGGTCAGTGATGTTACCGACTGCGCGCCATGTAGCTCCACGCGGTGGGAGTGGTCGCATTTCAGCCTCGTCCACGCGGGTCAGCACGGGCTGCGTTGCGGAGAGCATCTCGTTGGGGAAGGTTGGCCTCTACGAGTTCTTCGTGGGCCCGCAGTTCGCAGGGCCCCCCGCTGAGGGGTCGCGGGGCCCCGACGCCTTTGTCAGCCCCTTCTGGGTGGTGGCAAAGTCCGACTCAGAGCCCAACATGGAGCTCCGAAAGGAGACCGTGACGTTCGGGACAGGCGTCAACAAGGTGCAGGTGGGGGTGCCCCAGATGCATAACACTTGCGCCCTGTCCGCGGGCGACTTCCTGGCGGTGAAGCCGTGGCCGCGGCTGCAGCCGCGGCCAGCCAAGAAGCTCAGGACGGCCTGAGCTGGCGATATAGAGGGACCACGCGGGAGGATGAGGCAGGAGGGAGGGGTGATGCGGAGGAGGAGGAGGAGGCAGGGTAAGGTTTGGCATAGGGAGGAGGATGAGGGGGCTTAAGGAGCGGCGAGCGCACATGACGGCACCGAGCGTGGCCCTCCGATTGGTGTAAACAGTGCGCGGGTTGGTGCGAAGTGCGATACTTGCCGCGGCGCTGCAGCGCGCGGAACGATTCGTTGCGCCAGCATCGTCGCTGCAGCGACTGTACAATATTGGTGCTGACATCAGCCTTTCCCACAGACATGCCGCTGCAGCGGCTTCGTCATCACTGTTGTGCTCGATGTGATCGTTGCTCTTCGCTTCATCTTTCACATGCGCTGCAGCGCACCTCATCATGAGCACCTCGTCCGCGCACATGTTGCCTCATCACTCCATCGCAGCAATTTTGGCGCTGAAGTGCGACCGCGCTCGGGCTGCAGCCTCGGCGCGCCGCGCGCGCGATGGCGACGATCAAGCGCGACTGCGTCGTGTTGCACGACAACCGTACGGGGCGCGAGCTGGTCACGGCCGTCGAGGTCATCGGAGACCGCGAGTGCATCACCGTGACCACCGCAGGTTGGAGCAAGTGGGTGTGCGGCAAGGCTCAGGGCTTGCGAGGCACGATGTTCCTAACGTGGCTGAAAAATCAGCGCACCGCGTCGTCGGGGCCAACGGCGCCGACGACGCTCTTCGCTGCAGCGGAGCCAGGCCGCCGCCCGACCACGCGGTCCGGCCGCGACTGGCCAGGTTCCAGTGGACAAGTGCTTCAAGACAGCGCAGCTGCCGCCGTTTGGCGATACGGAGGCAACAGAGCTGCAGATTGTCATTCCCCCGCCTCATAGGGGGGGGGGGGGACAAGCTGCAGGTGGCGCTGCACGAGAAGGGCGTAGAGTACATCAAGGCCAAATTGCTTCAGGAGGCGGCGGAGGCGGCAGAGGCGAGCACGGTGCTGAAGCGCCCGCGGCGCCACGAGACCGACGTTCCTTGCGGCGCCCGCATCTATTGGGTGCAGCGGCTCCAAGCTTGGCGGGCCGTCCGCATAGACTGCGGTTGCAGCAGGACGGCCTTGTTCCGCACAAACCGCGGCTGCAGCAAGGATGACGCTGAAGCGGCCGCGGCGAAGTGGTGCACCGCCGAACTCAAGGATTGCGAAGCGGATGAGCTCCAGGAGATGGAAGCGGAGGCGGAGGGCGATGCGGAGGAGGAGGAGGCCGACTCGGACTGAGCTGCGGCGCGCTCGGTCGACCGCATCGCTGGGGCGTGCGATCACGGCCGGCAGTGCGATTGAGAATGGCAGCGAGGAGGGCGAGCACGAGGACGAGGGCGAGGAGGAGAACGAGGAGGAGGATTGGGATAATAATTGCGGATTGTTGGTGGATCCCCCCAATGTTCGCTACTGTTGGCGTCATTGCGAATCGTTGGTATGATCAAGCGTGCTGCCGCGCGACGACACTACGATCCGATCAAGTGTGCCTCTCGCGCGTTGCCGCCGTCGATGTGTGACCTCACGGCGCTGCAGCGCTGACTTACGTTTCGTGTGCTTGGAGCCCATCGTGCTGCAGCGCTGATTTACGTTCGGGTGTCTGGCGTGCCGATATCAGATTTTTGCGTCGCGCTGCAGCGCTGACTTACATTTTGCGTGTCTGGCGTGTTGATGTAGCGCTTCGATCGCGCTTGCAGCCCGCATGTTCGCTTTATGTTATTGCATGTGGTTCGCAGCCACCTGTGATCAGAACATCAATGGCTGCCAACATGAGTGCAGCGACGCCGCCATGGCGGCTTCCCTCGGAGCCAGTGCCGCCGCCGAATGCGAAGTCCGCTGCATCGGATGCGACATATGCGGCTACTCCCCCTCCTCCGCCGCCGCCGCCGCCACCACCGCCTCCGACGTCGACGAGGACCGCGGCTGCAGCCGCCAGTGATGCGCCAGCCCCGCGCGCGGCTGCAGCCGCGCGCAAGCGCGATGCTGAAACCAAGGTTGGCATGTGGAAGCTTGTGTGCGACATGATTCGGGAAGCGCTTCAGCGCGGGGACCGCGAGGCAGCGGTTGCGCTGACAGTCCAATGCCACATCGCGAAGAAGCCGCGGAAGTGACGGGCGCGCGGCGCGCGCGCGGTCAGTGCTGCAGCACCACTGTTTCAGTCGGAGACAGCATCGCGACGGCGGCGACGGCGACAGAGACAACGACGACGGCGTTAAAGACGACGTAATTCAGAGCAGTGCATGCAGGAGAAGAAGGTGGAGGGAGGATGATGCTGAGGAGGAGGAGGGTGATCAGGAGGACGACGACATTGAGGACGACGTTCTGGAACGCCCTCATTTTCACCGGTTCCCACCGCTCGCTGCCAGCACCTCGGAGCAGGGGAAGGGGGGCAGGATGATGATGATGATGATGATGAGGAGGAGGAGGAGGAGAAGGAGGCCGAGGACGAGGAGTATGACGAGGAGGAGGAGGAGGAAGACAACCAGTTGGCACCCATGCCCCGCCCCCCCGCTCCTTCTGCCTATTCCTGCCTCCGCATACTCCCTCTCCTCCTCCTCCTCCTCCTCCTCCTCCTCCTCCTCCTCATCCTCCCTCTCATTCTCCTACTCCTCCTTCTCCTCCTCCTTCTCCTCCTCCTCCCTCTCCTTCTTCTCCTCCTCATCCGTGTCCTCCTCCTCCTCCTCCTTCTCCTGCCCCCCCTCCTCCCCCCCCTCCTCCTCTCCCTCCAATCCTCCCTCCCCCCCTCATCCCCCTCCTCCTCCTCCTATCCTGAGGGGGGCAGCCTTGGGGAGGTCAATCCAGTCGTTGGCCTTCGGAGGTTCAGTTGGGGGTGATGTTACTTTGCGGGGTGATGTTACTTTGGGGGGTCAGTCGACTGGTTAGCAGGGGTCCATCGTCGTCAGCGTCGTCGCCATCGTATTCGTCGTTGGCACCGCCGCTGTTTTTTGTTCCGCGCAGCTGCAGCTGCAGCTTCGCGCGCTGCAGCGTCGCGCGCCCGCGCGCCCGAGTGCAGCTTCAGCTGCAGTGATGGGACTGGTTTCCACCACCACTACCATATGTTGGAGAAGGAGGAGGAGGAGAAAGAAGAGGAGGAGGAGGACCTCTCCCTCCAACTTATGGTACTGGTGGTGGAAACCAAGCCCATCATGCAGCTTGGCGAGCTGCAGCTTCGCTCGCTGCATCGCGCAGCGATGGCGTCGCAGCTCGACTACGACGAGGACGCCGAGGAGTTCGCCGTCCTGCGGCCGACGCCGCCTGCGGCGCCGCCGCCAGGGTTCGAGCCGCGGGACCCCGCGGCCGAGCTCGCTGCCGCCAAGGCGCGGCCGACGTCGCGCGCCGCCCCGCACGGCAAGGGCGGCAGCGACGGCCCACCTTGCAAGGGCAAGGGCAAGGGCAAGGACGAGGACAACGTCGGCGGCCCACCTTGCGGCATGGGCAAGGGCAAGGACAAGGACAAGGACGGCGGCGGCCCACCTTGCAAGGGCAAGGGCAAGGACAAGAGCAAGGGCGGCAAGGGCAAGCTTGTCCGCGACGGGGACCAGCAGCAGCGGCGTGGCGGCTGGTTCAATAGGGCGCAGCAGCTCTGCGAGCTGCTGCTGGCGGGCGAGTGCGCCGACGCGGCCGCCCTCGCGGAGGAGTACTACGCTGGCCCAGCACAGGTCTGGGTCGGCGCTGGCGCCGAGGAGGCCGCCGAGGAGGCGCAGGCGCCCGCGGAGGAGGCCGCCGAGGGGCGCCTCACGCGGAGGAGGCCGCGGATGAGGCCGCGGAGGCGGAGGCGGAGGCGGCCGCCGAGCGCCGAGGGCGCGCCGAGCGCCGAGGGCGGAGGCGGCCGCGCCGAGCGCCGAGGGCGGAGGCGGCCGCCGAGCGCCGAGGGCGCGCCGCCGAGCGCCGAGGGCGGAGGCGGCCGCCGAGCGGCCCCTGGCGCTGCAGCGCCTGCGGGCGCCACATGAGAGCTGCGGCGCGGCCGCGGAGCATTCCACTACTGGTGGGCGACGGAATGGGACGGTAACTCAGTAGAGGTAGACAGGGGGAGAGGGGGGACTATAGTAGAGGTAGACAGGGGGGAGACGTGATATACATAGGGAATGCGAGGGGGACGATGGAGACGCAGCGTGGGGGTGGAGTGAAGACACATTGGAGAGAGACGGTAGACAGGATGCCCGCTGCAGCGGGTATCCACTCTCCCGTGAGCGAGGGGGACAACGAACGCATAGTGATAGGATACATGCTGTAGCAACCCAACATGTAAGATCAATGGGAGCAATGGGGGGGTGGATTGGATCAGTTCGCGAGCATAGCTGACGCCGACGCATGCATGTGTTTAGGCCAGGTTATATTTCGTGCGCCAGATCGCGTGGTGCGCCCGCGCTGTCGCCCAGAAAGGCGCTCCGATATCCTCATCACATCTATCTGCCATCGTCGACGTTCACATCCTGATCCGCTGACTTTTTTTCGCATGGGCTGATGTGCCAGGGGTCGGCCTTGGATTGGCCAGGAAAGTTTGGGGGCACTTGGGGGGGTCCTGGGGCACTTCAGATGGCAAGCCGTCTCGCATCGCATCGCCCTTCGCCACTCTCCCTGCTCCCCTTCAGCACAGTTCGTTGCGCCGCCGAGTAGCTCCCCCCATGGCCTCCTGGCAGCCCCACCAGCTCCCATCAGCCTTGTCCTCAGCAGTCTCGAGCCATCGCGACGCTGCTGCAGCAGAGCCGTGAGCGTAAATCTTTGCAGTTGACAGCGGTTTCGGCATCGTCAACCTCGTCGCGACGCTGCTGCAGCAGCGCCGCGTGATGTACTTCGCGCCTCTCTTAGTTTCACTCCCACCTCGAAATCAGCAGTGTGGACAGTGTTCTGGGACTGCGTGGGTGGCCGTTGGGGTGGGCTGGAGTGCTGGATGTTGGCATCAGGACGGCTGATCTGAGGTCGAACGGGAGCTTCGGGTGAAGCGATCTGAGAGCGTCGGTGCCCCTCTGCAGGGGTGATGCTGTCTGACAGCGGCGTGTCTGTTCAATAGCCCCCTTCTATTGAACAGCCACGCCCGTGTCTGTTCAATAGCCCCCTCTATTGAACATGCCATGTTCAATAGCCCCCTCTATTGAACAGCCACGCCCGTGTCTGTTCAATAGCCCCCTCTATTGAACAGACACGCCTCTGTCGATGTCCCAGCTGCCTTCGAGGCTCCCAGATCGCTTCGGTATTTGCTCCTGATCAAACTTCGCGCATCTCCTGAATCCGTCCCGCGCCCTCCTCGGACACCTTCCGTGTCCCTCCTGTGTCTGCCCGCCCGCCCGCTCCCGAGCTCCCGTGTATACCTATCCGTCTCCCGTGTCTCTCCCGCGTCTCTCCCGTGCCCCTTCCGTGTCTCCACCTGCCTTCCGTGCGCTCCCGCCCGTGTCCCTCCGCACCGCTCCCGCGTCCGTCCGCCCGCTCGCCCCCGAACTCCCGTGTCCCTCCCGTGTCTCTTCCGTGCCCCCCCCCCCCGTGTTTCTCCCATGTCCCTCCCACCCCTCCGTGTCTTTCGCACCGTCCCTTCCGTGTTCCTCAAATGATCATGCATCTCCCCCCGTGTCCTGCCCGCCCGCCCGCCCGCGCTCGTGTCCTTCCCTCCCGTGTCTCCTCGCATCTCCCCCCGCCCCCCCCCTCCCCCCCGTGTCCCTCATTATCTCCCTCCTCTCCTTTCCATCACTCTATATCTCTCTCCCTATTGCCCACTACCATGCGTTCCATCATGGTGCGCATGCATAGCGCTGCAGCGCTTCATGTTACTTTGTGACGATGATTTCTGCTGAGCGCTGCAGCGCTCACGTGTGTTCCTTAATTGCATGCGATCGTTGCGCTGCAGCGCATCTGCACTGTTGTGGCCTCTCTTCCACCTCAGCAGCCGAGTGCTTCAGCTCTCGCAGTGTGGGAGGCCCTCCCTCGCGCTTCCCCTCGGAGCGTCCGCGCGCCCCCTCGCCCTCGCGGAGGGCATCATGTCTGCCGCGGCTGCGGCCACACCCATCAACCACATCCTGGATAACCTGGACAGCTGCGACGCCTTCTTCGCATCGCAGATCGGCGTCATCGCCGCCGACGCGATGGCGCAGAGCCAGTCCGCCTTGTCCATGAGCGTGCAGCTGCAGCTTCACAACTTGGGGACGATCGGGGCTGCCCAAGCAGCTACCCTGCAGAATCGAATCACCGCGTCGGGCTTCGCGGACAGCCACAAGGCGCGCCTCAGCGCCGCGCTGGCCGCGCGCGTGGGCACGGCGACGCCCGCGCTCCAGATGCGCGTGCAGACGCTCGCGTCAGGGCGGTGCTATCCATCGTGCTTTGCACATCGGACCGCCGAAGTGTTATTCACATGTATGGTTTCATTGTTTGTTCTGTACTTTATGTATGTTACCATGTTCATGTTTCAAATGTACGTATGTTATCATGCTGCAGCATGCCTGCGTCGATTCGTAGGCTGGTGGACTTTACCATGCAGGACTGGGGTTTATTTCGCGACCCCAACCAGAGCATCGTCGCGAAGGTGCGCGCGTTGATCAAACGTCGCGGTGTCATCGGCTTGACGGTTCCGAGCGAGAACGCGCTGAAAGAGTTGGCGGCGTTGATGGCATGCACCCATCTTCCAGACGCAAACCCTGGGCAGCTCTACGGGATCGTGACGGAGATGAAGGTTTGGGATTCGGCGGGAACGCCTAACGCAGACGCATCGCATCGCACTGACTGCAGCCAATGCGATGCGGCGCGTCAGCGTTAGGGTTTCCCGACGAGTCGCCCTTTACAGGGTCAGTTCTTGGCGAGCCGCAGGGGCGCGACGGGGCAAGCGGCGACAGTGACTTGGAATTTCCCAGCAGATCCTCGGCAGCTCCCTCAGCACATCTTCGACGCGGCGTACACCGATGCGGACCCGCCGATCGATGTGACGCGCGACCTCGCCAACGTGGCATCGCATCTACGAGGCTGCTGCCACCCCGTCATGCGCTGCAGCGCTGATTGTTCTGGATGTCTTGGGTGCTTCGGTGAGCTCGGTCCTTTAGGTCCACCTCGCATAGAGCATGATAGGTTTCATGCTACGCGTGCGCCGCTGAAGCGGCCTGCGGGTCTCAACGCCATCAAGGCTCGCGCGCCTCTCAGGCTGACCAACAAGGGCTTGCGGGCTGCCGCCCCGCCGCATCAGCCGAGCACTGCCATTGTGCCATGGACACCATCGGGGTCACCCTCCGTGCCGCCTGCAGCGCCAATGCAACCCATGGACGCGATGGCCGTGATGCAGCAAATGCTGGCAGCGTTTGCGCCACCGCCATCGCCGCCCAACGAGCTGCAGCTGCAGCTCTTCCCGCGCCGCCCTGCGGCGCCCACGGCGAGCCCCCCCGCGAGTCCCCCCGCGATTGGCGATTCGCCAGCTGGGCCAGCATTGCCAGCGGCGGCGCCAGATGCTGCTGCAGCAGCGCCAACGCCGCCAAACGAAGATGCTGCTGCAGCAGCAGACGGAGACGAGGATGCTGTGCTGCAGGCGATCGAGACCTTGGCTGCGGGCAGCGCGAAAGGCGAGCTGCCTCGCAAGGGCAAGGGCAAGGGCAAGGGCAAGAAGGGCAAGGGCAAGAGCGCGATCAAGGGCAAGAGCAAGACAGGCGCTGGCAAGGGCAAGACGGCGGCCAAGGGCACGGCCAAACCGAAGGCCAAGGGCAAAGGGAAGGCCAAAGCCAAGGCCAAGGCCAAGCCCAAGGGCAAGGCGGCAGCCAAACGGGGCCAAATGGCACCCGGGTGCAGCAAATGCCGCTACCTGCCGAATGGCTGCGGCACGTGCCGCGACCCGAACTTCACTGGCCGTCGCGGCAAGCCGTGAGCGCGCAACGGGCACTGTCGGCATATGGAGGTGAGGATGAGGATTATGAGGGCGAGGAGGAGGATGGGTAGGATGATGAGGAGGATGAGCATGTGGAGGAGAAGGAATGAGGAGGATGGTGAGGATTAGTGCGAGGTTGGATGGAACGCTGGCCGATGATATGAACGGTAGTGGCGATGGTCTTGCCTGGCGGTCGCGCGGCTCGCACGGGCGACGAGGAGGATGAAAGTCAAATATGTTGACGGGTTCTCTTGGATGCGGGCGCTGCAGCGCTGGCGCCTTTGTGTTCAACGTTTGCATCGCCATCATGATCACGATGCAGCGCTGCAGCGCTCGCTTTCCTGGATGGTGGCGTAGATATTGCGTGCTGTTGAGTTCCGATGCAGCGCTGCAGCGCCTGTCAGACTTGTGGTGCCGTTGTAGCGTTGGCGCGTTTGTGAGTGTGCAGTTGCAGCCGCGGTGTCCATGTATTGCGTGGCGTGCTCGTCTTGAGTGCCGGTCGTTCCTCGTCGATGCGCGCTGCAGCGCCATCATTCGTGATGTCGAGCGTTGTCTCCCGCATGGTTGTTGCCAAGTCACGCGCTGCAGCGCTGCGATTCGCTCATGTTGCGCGTTGCCGATGGCATGCCCTCCTCCCCCTCCTCCCCCTCCTCCTCCTCCTCACTTGGCTCGCGCGTCGCAGCCGCCATCGTTCGCTGCAGCGGGCGCTGGCAACGGACCTCCTCCGCCTCCTCACTGGGCTCGCAATGGCGGCGCGCCGCTGCGACAAGCCGTTCGAAGCGCAAGCGCGCGCCGACCGTCGCGACGAGTTGCGCGAGGCCCGCGCGAGAGCGACGGCGACTGCTACAGCAGAGGTGAAGGAGGCGCGGAAGAACGCCAGGAAAGCGGAGAAGCAGGTGCAGATCCGCACCGCGGAGCTGCAGGTGGATGAGGAGGCGGATGAGAAGGAGGACGGTGGGGTTCATGAGTGCGGCAGGCTACTCCCCCGCTGCAGCGGGGGAGAAGGACGACAGGGGGGATGATCAGGAGGAGGTGGAAGGCGATGATGTGGGAGGATGAGGAGTATGAGTAGCAGGGTCGGGGTCAGATGGACATCGCCGCTTCGGACGTGGCCAACCAGAAACTCAACGAGGCGTTGACCTCGCTGCGGAACGCCAAAAGATGAAGGTGACCTGAGCGAGGTCGGCCTCGGCGACCGCCTGCTGAAGCATGCTGGTTCGATTGATTGGTAATGGCTGGAGGGAACGTGGTTGAGCGTGTTGTTTGAGTTGCGCTGCAGCGCTTCTCCGTGGACCACGGTTGAAAGTTTGCGCGCGGATCATGATGTGTTAATGTGTTGCGCTGCAGCGCAGTTTCGCTTGCAGTTTCTCGTTGGATGGTGATGTGGCGGATGATGAGGGCGAGTGATATTGATGCTGTTGACGATGAAGGTGATGGTGACGGGGAGGATGAAGGGACGGGAGACGGATGATGAGGAGGATGGGTAGGTTGAGGAGGAGGATGGGGAGGATGAGGGGGCGCATGAGGAGGAGGAAGAGGAGGAGGAGGAGGAGGGGGAGGAGGAGGAGGAGGAGGCATAGGAGGGGGAGGAAGAGGAGGAGGACGAGGGGGATGGCGAGCAGGATGGAGGAGGAGGAGGACGTTCGCGCTGCAGCGCGTCAGATTGTCACCATTGAACGTTAGCGGCGCTGTAGCGCCATGTGCCCCCAGACTGTTGCTTGGCAGTTAGAGCTGCAGCGCGCATTTGGTTGCTCTCCACGCGGTGCAGCCTCATTTCCATCCGTAGTCGCCGTGGCCCCTAGCGGAGGGGCCCCTCCGCGCGCGCGCAGCGACGGAGGCAAGCTTGCCTCGGGAACGCGCGCGATGGCGGCAGAGGACGACCGCCCAGCGAAGCTGCGGCGGCTGTCCCGCCTTCGCGCGGAACTGCCATTCATGCATTGTAATGCGATGGCGCAATTCCTGGCGTCCGTTAAGCGAGACGGAATCCCCGAATTGGGATCCCGACGCCAGGATATCAGAGACGCTCGGGAGCTCATGGTCGGTGAGAACACGCCGTACGGCAAGCTCCACCAGAACATGATAGTCGGGCAGCACACGGTGGAGATCTGCAGTCCAGCAGCAATGCTGTGGTATTGCAGCGCCCTCCCCGCGATGCAGCCTCTGTGGCAGCGGGCGCTGGAGCTGCCACGCCCGTGGCACATCATCATTTACGGCGATGAAATAGGCGCTGGCAACGCGCTGGCGCACGCGCAGAACCGCAAGTCCCTGGGGCATCTACTGGGCGATCGCGGAATTCGGCCCGCAGGCGCTTTCGTCGGAGGACTTTCGCGATAGCGTTGCTGCAGCAACGATATATGCGGGGGGGGGGAGAGGGGTAGAGAGAGAGAGAGAGAGAGAGAGAGAGAGAGAGAGAGAGCGCTGCAGCGCCAGTTGTGCTGCGATTTGTTCGCAGGATGCGTGGTTCCAGCTCGCGACGATGCGGGCCAAGACCGCGAACGACATCCAGCCGCGCGGACTGACGATGCTACTGGACGCAATCCTCGCGCAGTTCTGGCCTGATCAGGGGCACAACTTCAGCGCTGGCATCAGCTTGCGGCTGCGCCCCGACGGCGCGACGGAGCTCATCCAGATGGACCTCGGCATTTACATGCAGCCGCTGCAGCGGTCGCCGCATAGCACCCAATATTAGTTAGCATACATGTGCGCATGTATATATCCATTACGCCTTCTTGCGTCGCTGCAGCGGCTCTGTCGGATCGCGGACGAGGATGCAATGCACCGCTTGATCGGAATGAAAGGTTCGTCAGGAATCAAACCATTTATGTGCCGCAACGTGTTCTTGAAGGGCGAAGTTCGGGATATAGTTGCTTCTGATGCGACGGGTGTCGCTGTTCACCACTCGGAACCAGATGCGTCGCGGCTGCAGCCGATGACGGCGCCGTTGCTCGATGCCATCTGCAGCAGATTGATCGAAGGGGTCAACGTCATGAACAAGGGCGAGTTCCAGGAGTTGGAGCGCCGACTTGGCTGGAACTGGGACCCCCATTTGCCTGAGCGGGTTCGGAAACTCAAGCCGCTCGAGGCAGTCATGGTTGATTGGATGCAGTGTATTTTCGCCAACGGTACATATAACATTCGGGTGTTCCAAATGTTTCGAAGGTTGAAGGGTTACTGGGCGCGCGCAGACGCATATTTCCAGGACTGGTCGTTTCCAGGGTGCCACTCCATCTCCCCCGACACGTGCGCGATCTTCGGCGAGAAGCGCGTGAGGTCCCACGTTGACAGCAAGCATTTCAAGTGTACCGCCAGCGAGGGGCTCACAACCATGCAAGTATCATTGCATGCTTCGCGCCCCCGCCAGACCAATAATACATGCGCTGCAGCGCACGTGAATTTCTGTAGGATATGTACTGCACCCCTCTTGTTCGGACATGCGTTCGCGCGGGCGGATTGACGTGTTTCTTCAGGGAGGTGGCTAGCGACGCTGCAGCGCCTGCAGTCCGATCGGCTTGCGCAGTGTTCGAGGCGCACACGATCGTTGTGGAAGAAATCCTACGAGTATCCAGGCGTCAGGCAGACGCGGATAAGCTGCAGGCTGCGGTTAACAGGTTTTTGCTGTCATACAGCAACGTCTTTGGCAAGGAAACGATGGCGCAGAAGTTCCATTACCTGCACCACTTCGCCAACTACGTGAGGCGTTGGGGCCATGTGGCGCTGCCGTCGTGCTGGGTTTTGGAGCGCAAGCACAAGACCAGCAAGCGCTTTGCGAACGCTCTTCAGGCGGGGGCTGCAGCCTCCAGCGGCTGGGACGCCAATGTCCTGAAGAGCGTCACCGAGCGGCACCTGTGGCAGCTCATGGATGGCGACACCTTTAAGGTTAACTGCCTGGTTAACGCCACCAGGCCGTCCAAGGCCATCTCGCGCGAACTGCTGCAGCAGTTCGGGCCTGCGGACTTTGTTACGTCCGCTGCAGCGCGGTGCCGCTACCACGACGTCAAATACGGCGACGTCGTGCTGTTGGAGGACGGAGGAGGGGAGCACATTGCGGCCGAGGTGTTGGAACACCTCTCCTTCGCCAAGAACGGCCACTACTATGGCTTGAGCTTGGTCCTGCCCTACTTCTTCAAGGAGAAGCTGCACCCGCGCGCCTCCGCGCACGTGCTTGGCGGCGATGCCGACGCCTTTTGGGCGCACACGGCGAGCATCGTGTGCTCGCTCGCGTGGGCGCCGCGCGAGGGCGGCGGCATCCGAGTGGCGCGCCCGATATGGTCGCAGCCGCGGTGGTGCGCTTTAGCCTAAAACGTGGTTTCCTTACTGGCGCTGCAGCGCACTTTTTTACATTGCTAAATGCTTCGGTGCTGCAGCACCTGAACGTTGCATGGTCGACGACTCCTTTTCTCCGCCTTGAAAACGTGGATTCCTTCTGCATTGCGCTGTAGCGTACCTTTTTCATTGACACTTCGGTGCTGCAGCACCTGAACAGTGCATGGTCGCCGATTCCTCTTCTCCGCCTCGTTCCTCCTCCTCCTCTTGCGCTGCAGCGCTAATGTCGTTGATCAGTGGTGCGGTCGTTCAAACTCCTCCGTCCCCTCATCCTCCCCCTTCTCCCCCTCCTCCTCCTGCTCCTACTGCTGCTTCTCCTCCTCATCTTGCCCCCCCTCCCCCTTCTCCTCCCCCCCTCCTCCTCTGACGAGGGGGGGAGGGTGGAGGAGGGGGAGGGGGATGAGGAGGAGGAGGCGGAGGAGGAGGAGGAGGAGGAGGAGGAGGAGGAGGAGGAGCATGAGGAGGAGGAAAAAGACGAGATAGCTCAGAGCGAGAGGAGGATGGGGAGGAGGAGGGGGGGGGGGAGGAGGAGGAGGAGGAGAGGAGGAGGAGGAGGGACGAGGAGGAGGAGGAGGAGGAGGAGGAGAGGAGGAGGAGGAGGAGAGAGAGGAGCTAGGAGGAGGAGGAGGAGGAGGAGGGGAGGGAGGAGGAGGAGAGGAGGGGATGAGGGGAGGAGGACGAGGGAGGAGCGGAGGGTTAGGAGGACGAGGAGGAGGATGAGGAGGAGGAGGACGAGGGAGGAGTATATGATGATGACGAGAGGAGGAGGGCGAGAGGAGGAGGCGGAGAGGAGGAGGAGGAGGAGGAGGAGGAGGAGGAGGAGGAGGAGGAGGAGGAGGAGGAGGAGGAGAGGGAGGAGGAGGAGGAGGAGGAGGATAGAAGGAGGGGGAGGAGGAGACGCCGCCCGCGCGCGTGCGGCTTACAGGCCGCGCGGGGGCGCGCCCTCCCTTTTCCCTTTGCTTCGCGGCTCGGGATCGCCATCGAAAAACATATCAAGACATGTTTTTCGATGGCGACCCCGAGCCATGGGGCAGTCTCCTCTCGGAGGACCCCTCGGGGATGTCGGGGATCCTCCTCGACATCCCCGAGGGGTGGGACGGGCTCGGCAGCCATCGGCCCGTCGCACGTCGTCGTCTCCCAACCCTCTGGGTTGTGGACGACGGCTACGTGCGGTGGGCCGCTCTGGCTGCCGAGCGGCGCGCGGGGCCCCCCCCGCCGCCCGCGCCAGCGGCAATGCCGCTGGAGATGGCGGCGCAGAGCGCGGCGCAGGCGAACTTCGCCTGCGCCGCGCTCAGCCGCGCCAGGCTGCCGCTCGACGCGGCGGCCCTGCAGGGCCGCCGCGTCGAGCGGCCGTCTTGGGCTGAGGCGCGCCCGTCGCCGCCTCCGCCGCCGCCTCCCCCTTTCCTCCTCCTCCTCATCCTCCTCCCCGTCCTCCTCCTACTCCTCCTCCTCCTCGACATCTCCTCCTCCTTCTCCTCCTCCTCCTCCTCCTTCTCCTCCTCCTCCTCTCTCCCCCTCCTCTTCCTCCTCCTCCTCCTCCTCCTCCTCCTCTTCCTCCTCCTCCTTCTCCTTCTCAGAGTCCGCTAACCACTTAGTAAGTCCGCTAACCACTTAGTAAGTAAGCTAGCTAGCGGACTTACTATGTGGTTACTAAGTGGTTAGTAAGTGGTTACTGGGTGGTTACTAAGTGGCAGCTAAGTGGTTACTAAGTGGTTAGTAAGTGGTAGCTAGAGTGGGGACTTAGCGAGCTAACCTCTACTAGAGACTTAGCAAGGTTAGCCTCCAGCTATAAGTGGTTAGTATCTCCTACTAACCAGTTGTAGCTGGTTATACAACTTACATCCGACTTACAACACTTATAACCTACTTACAACTCACTTGTACGTACATACTAAATCCTCTAACCCCTTAGTATCCGCGCTAACCACCTAGCAGCCGCCGCGGCCATCCAAGTACAGGCAGATTTCGGAAGAAAGTTAAAACATATCCCAGTTATTGTTCAAATTGTCTCTAGAACATGTTTCACTATGTTTGAATATTCCTCCTGCAGCGGGACATGCCCGACTTAACCCCGGGCGGTGACACGCCTGAGCGTCATATGCCCACCTGGGCGGCTGGGCTGGTGGGGCTGAGACATGTCCTTGTGGGGATGGGCCGGGATGGGGATCGGTGAGACGATGCTGAGCTTGCAGCCCGACGCCAGCACAGTCACTTCCTGGGAGCCGCAGACTGCCCCCGCGGCGGCGCGGTGCCGCTGCCTCTCGGCGCCCCGCTGGAGACATCTCCGGCCGGCCGCTCCGGGAGCCACGGCGGACCCGCGGCACCCGCTGGTCTGGCGCGAGGCCAACGGGCCTGCACGGCTTCCCCCGGGGCCGTAGGCGACCCGAGGAGGAGGAGGAGGAGGAGGAGGAGGAGGAGGAGGAGGAGGAGGAAGAGGAAGAGGAGGAGGAGGAGGCGGCGGATGCGAGGTCGCCCGAGCCCTTCGGAGAACCCCTCCGAAAGGGCCCTGAAGGGAATGGGACCTGGACCCCGGGGCCCTTCCCCATGGCCAGCTTCTCGGCCTCCAGCCGTTCTCATGCCATCCGCCAGGGGCCCGCCGAGGGCCCCGTGGAAGCCGGAGCGGCGCGCGAGACGCCTCGGCGCCCCGTTTCCCTGAGGACCCGCCTCACGGGACTGGTGCCAGTGCCGCCTCTCCTCCCTCTCGGGGTCGGCCAAGAGGGGGGCGTCCAAGAGGGAAGGGGGGGGGGGGGGGGGGGGCAAATCATGACCGGCGGCATGTGCGCGTCCCAACGGGGGGGCCAGGGACGTAATGAAATAAGACGAGGCGCCGTGAAATCTGGGAAAATATCATGGCCCCCGCCATGATATCCACCCCCCTTATAGTCATCACCCCCCTCTTCGCCGCCCCCGATCCCTCAGACGGACATCTCCCAGGCAGAGCGACGTCCCTCTGCCCTCGTCGCGCTTCCCTTCCCCCTTCTCCCGCAGCGGGAGCCGCGACGCCCCCTGCCACGAGGAAGGGCATCGCGGGAGAGCCAGGAGAACTCCCGCGGAGACGTGCCGACGTTCCGGGGAGAGGAGTGCAGGAGAGGGAGGACGAGGAGGAGAAGGAGGAGGGGTGATGAACGAGGATGCAGTCGGAGAGCCGGATGGTGAAAAAAGACGCTTCTCTGCCGCTGAGGAGGCCACGTTGGAGATCGAGGTGTGGTAATCCGTGGGCATCCTGGCAGGCCGCGGCAGCATTGAGCAGGCCGGCCGCGTGCTGGGCGAGCATAAGCGAGCAGGCCCTCGCACTCAAACTCGCTCATCGATGGCACTTTTCTCGATGCGTGCACCGCCAAAAACCGAGAACACCTGCGCATTCCGTCTCGCGCCGAGACCCCCCTTCAAGGATGGCCCTCACCATGATGGTGAGCATACCTTCGGGTCTACTCCAGCTGTCCCCAAGGGGAGCACTACGCTGAGATCGCGTGGCACGTCGGAATGCCTCAGGCGGCCGCAATACACGACCAGACGTCGTCGGGACCTCCATGCGACGACCTTGACGGAGTACGCTCGCTCCAAGCCCTTCCGCACTCGTGGTTTGCTCATGGCTCTCTCGACCCCAATCTTATCCTCGTAACCTCCGCACGATCCCGCAATGCTGACCCTGCTCGCACATCCACGGGTAAACGGCAAACGCCTATCTTTGGCGGCGCGCAGAAGGCGATTAGGGGGAGAGGGGGAAGGCTTCTGAGAAGGAGGCTGCTTCTTAGAAGGCGCGGGCCTCACACTTACAGAGAAGGCCCGCGCCTTCTAAGACGCAGGGTGTTCTAAGAAGCCTTCCCCCCTCTCCCTCCTCCTCCTCCTTCTCCTCCTCCTCATCCTCCTCCCCCTCCCCCCCTCCCCTCCCCCTCCCCCTCCCCTCCCCTTCCTTCTCCTCCCCCTCCTCTTCTTCTTATTCCCCATATCCTAAGATGGGGTTCTTGTTATTACTTGGACGCCTCCTACTCCTCCTCCTTCCTCCTCCTCTTTTCTCCTCCCCTCCTGTCGGACATACTCAGACTTGCTCATACACAGACTTACTCATACTCAGACTTACTCATACTCAGACCTACTCATACTCAGACTTACTCACACTCAGACATACTCATATACAGACTTACTCATACACAGACTTACTCATACACAGTATTAGTCATACCCAGACGTACACATACACAGACTTACTCATACACAGACTTACTCATACTCAGCACCCCTAAGGGGAGCCGCCAGGGGTGGTTGCACGGGCTCGTTCGCGGCCATTTTGTGGGGATGTCTCAGGCGGTTTGCCTGTTTCTGTGCCCAACATCCTTCGCTTTCGGAGCAGATTTGGAGGATGTCTCGAGCGAGGCGCTCATTTCAGCACCCCTAAGGGGAGCCGCCAGGGGTGGTTGCACGGGCTCGTTCGCGGCCATTTTGTGGGGATGTCTCAGGCGGTTTGCCTGTTTCTGTGCCCAACATCCTTCGCTTTCGGAGCAGATTTGGAGGATGTCTCGAGCGAGGCGCTCATTTCAGCACCCCTAAGGGGAGCCGCCAGGGGTGGTTGCACGGGCTCGTTCGCGGCCATTTTGTGGGGATGTCTCAGGCGGTTTGCCTGTTTCTGTGCCCAACATCCTTCGCTTTCGGAGCAGATTTGGAGGATGTCTCGAGCGAGGCGCTCATTTCAGCACCCCTAAGGGGAGCCGCCAGGGGTGGTTGCACGGGCTCGTTCGCGGCCATTGTGTGGGGATGTCTCAGGCGGTTTGCCTGTTTCTGTGCCCAACATCCTTCGCTTTCGGAGCAGATTTGGAGGATGTCTCGAGCGAGGCGCTCATTTCAGCACCCCTAAGGGGAGCCGCCAGGGGTGGTTGCACGGGCTCGTTCGCGGCCATTTTGTGGGGATGTCTCAGGCGGTTTGCCTGTTTCTGGGCCCAACATCCTTCGCTTTCGGAGCAGATTTGGAGGATGTCTCGAGCGGGCGCTCATTTTCACCCCCCAGGTGGGCCAGATTTTGAGGATGTCTCGATCGGTTTGCTAGTTTTGGTGGCCAGGCTCGTGGGCGCAGATTCTTCTCAGGATGCCACAGGAGGCTCCAACAGGCTCCAGGAGGCTCCAGGAGACCACATGAGGTCCCAGGAGGCATCAGGAGGCCACAGAAAGACTCAAGAGGCCACAGGATGTCCCAAGAGGCTCCAGGAGGCCCCAGGAAGCTCCAGAAGGCTTCAGGAAACCACAGGAGGCCCCAGGAGGCAACAGGAAGCGCCAGGAGGCCTCGGAAGGCAACAGGAGGCCCCGAGAGGCCCCAGGAGCAGGAGGCCTCAGAAGGCAACAGGAGTGGCTCCAATCCCATGTGTTTTACGTATGCTCCTATCGATTGGGCCTCACCTGGAGCACGATTCTTTGATGTTCTACGTATGTTTCTATAGATGGTCCTTCTCCTGTGTACACAATCCTAAATGTTTTACTCATGTTCCTATGTATTGGGCCTCTCCTGGGGCACGAGTCCTTGGTGTTTTACGCGTGTTCCTATATATTGCCCTTCTCCTGTGGCTCTAATCCGCAATGTTTTATGTACGTCTGTTGCTATAGATTGCGCCTCCCCTGGGGCACGAAACCTTCCTAGGAGGTCCCAGGAGGTCCCAAGAGGCTCCTGGAGACCCCAGGAAGCCCCAGTAGGTTTCAGGAGGCCCCAGGAGGCCCCAGGCTCATGCACAGAGACGCGCTCGTACTACTGAGGCTCATTCACACTCCAATTCATTCACAGTTAGATTGATGTCCAGACCGTCACAACTGAAGCCCGTTAATATTCGAAAGCTCTTGCGCCTAGACATTCACGGCGGACAGGTCCATGCGAGTAGATGCACATATGGGGAGCTCCACGCAGTGAATAATTCGTTTTCTTATTATTGTTATTATGCTTCTTCTTCTTCCTCTTCATCCTCCTCCTCTTTCTCCTCTTCCTCCTCCTCCTCCTCCTCCTCCTCCCCCCTCCTGCGCGTGGCCGAGATCTCACCACGGTTGTCACGTCCCCGACCTCGGTGGCGGCGCGCCACTGAGGGGACGCGGCGAGGCGGGGCGGCGTTCTGCGAATGCGGGGGCACGACTGGAGGGGCCCGAGGGGGCTTCTACGGCAGGGGCCCGACCACGAGAGACCTTCCACAAGAAACCCAACCCTAAGACCCCAGGGCGTCCATCGTCCTCTTGCGTGGGGCGTCACGCCGTTCATCGCAAAGCCATCGAGACCCAAGAGACCCAAGGCACCCAGGAGGCAAGAAGGGTGTCTCTTCGCACGGGCCTCCCCTGTACGAAGGCCTCTCAGAAGGCGGGAGGGCTTCCGAGGAGCCGACTGCCCTCTTAGCGGGCCCCCCCCCTTCGACTCCCCCCCCCCCTCGACTCGGGCCACACTTAGCTGCTCGCGGCCGCCAAATCCATTCACCTCCCCAGCCCTCACAGCCCCCAAGGCAAGGGGCACATCCACGGCGCAAAAGAGGGGAGTCGCTCAGCAAGACCACACGTCCTGTTGGTTTTCTCGCCAGTCAGTACGTTCTTGAACACCTTCTCTCCGGTCTTCTCGTTGACAAACTGGCGGGGGTGTGCGCTGGGCTCTTTAGGCGTGGGTGAGATCATGGGAGATTGCGAGTGCGGAACGGGAAGCTCAAAGACATAGGAGGGTAAAGAAGGGGAGGGGAATGGGCGGAACAAGGAAGCACGAATACGAAGATGAGAAGTTGGGGGGGAGCGGATGATCGCGGAGAAGCACGAGGACGCCACGACCTGTCCCTGAGCATCTGGGGTGCCTCAGCCGCCTCCTGGAGCCCCACCCAGCCCTGTAAATGAACCCACAAAAAAACGCTGGCCGCTCTCCAGACGTCTCTCTCGAAGCAGCTGCACGAACACACACACACACACACACACACACCGCCTCGGGCACTGGCCTTGCCGCGTGCAAGGAGCCCGCCGTCCCCCTGCGCCGCGGGCACCGCGGGCATGCTTCCCCGGCAGTGTGCCGCAGCGCGTCTGCACGGCAACACGGTGCCGCCTCCGATCGGCTGAATCCGTCTGGCCCACACCAGGGGGCATACGCCAAGTGCGCGCCAGGACGATCCAAGGGCTCCCCGTGGCCCCTGGATGGGTGAGAGCGGCTTCCTGGCCTGGCCAGGAAGGTACGTCCACGGATCTTGGGCCCGATATGCGCCTGGATAGGACCGCGCGGTGCATACCGAACCACACGAGTTGTGAACCCTGCTTCCGACGGGCATCTTCGCGCCCCATGATTGATTATGTTAGGTGGCAGTGCATTTGAGCCTCAGGTAGTCGCACGAGCGTCTAGTCATTGCGATTAGTGGCCCCCACCAAACCCACCAGATCCCACTGAATCCCACCTGCGACCCCACTAAATCCCACTGAAACCCAAAATGTGCCCACGGGAGCGCCCACTAAATCTCATTAAGCAATAATTGGAAAAACTCCTTGGGTCGAACAGAAGCTCCCTTACTTGGCCACCTAACCTATACCCGCGTCGAGTTGCACGCCGGGCCCTTGCCAGGGTCGCTAGCCTTGCCGTGGCTGCTCCGATGTCCAAGTCCCCTCCCCCATCTGACAATTCGACCGCTTCACTTAGGAGGCAACTACTGGGAGGTCTTCGTCCAAAAGATGTTAAAGAGGAGTAAGCCTCATCGGGGGGCTGGTAAGCGGGATTCGGCAAGCGGGACTGAGCCGGACTAAGCTGGACCAAGCCGGGCTAAGCGGAATTGAGCCATATTAAGTGAGACTTCGGACCAGGGCGAAGTCAGGATTGGACCTCCCAGGAGCTGCATCCGAACATCACGATTCGCTCTCCGAGGCACCGCGCCCGCACTTCTCCAGTGAAGCTAGCTAGCATCACGGTCGCCAAGCAGAGCCCTCCGAATCAGCGCGCCCCCACGGCACCACCGTACTCCCCACTTTGCTTCCCTATAGCGGAGCAAGAGGCACGACGATGAGACGACAAAGGGTAGTGCACGACGGAATCGACAGGCTGACGACCACGCGCTAGTCATACACATTATTGTGTCTGCCTGCGGGTCGTATCCGTCGCAGCTGTGCAACTTCGTGGGCCCGGGCCCTACTCTAACTATGTTCCATGCTCTGGGAGGCGGGGGAGTCGGTGCGATCGCGTTGCAGGCTATCCTGAAAGCGACGCAGGCCGTAGAGAGAAACATCAAAGCAAATGCACATAGGCAAGACACGTCCTCGCCTCCGCCCAGCCATTGCGCACACCAAGCTGCCGCAAGAACGCGTCCTGGGCGCAAATGCAGACGCATAACTCGCAATAATACTTTGCGGCGTAAATGCGCCTCTCACTCTCTCTCTCTCCCTGTCGGAAAGCCTCTGCCTGTGCGTCTCTCTCCCCATCTTTCTCTTCTGTCTCTCGTTCTCTGTATCTGCCTCTGTCTCTGTTTCTCTCTCTCTCTCTCTCTTTCCCTTTCTTTCTGTCTCTCTCTCTCTCTCTCTCTCTCTCTATATATATATATATACATTCATTCCTTTTCCTATATTTTTATAAGCCCGGGCGGGGGGGAAGGTGCTTTGGGACCCTCCAGACGGGCCTCGCAGCGGCCCGCCGGGCCTCGCAGGGGGTTTTGCCAAGCCTTCCCAGCACACCTAGGGCGATCAGGGGGGTCATCGGAGACGTCCCAGAGACCCCCAGGACAGCACAAGAGCGCCCCAAGAGTGACCGACGTGACCTCAAGATGGCCCAAGATGCCTCCAGAACAGCCCCAAGGTGGCCTCCAAGAGCACTCCCAAGAAGGCCCCAAGAGGCAAACATCATTGATTTTCTGTTGGTTTTTGGTTAATTTGGGGGTTCTCCTCTTTTCGGCTTCCCGACGCTCCAAGACGGTGATCTTCTGGGTGTCCGAAGCCGCCTGGGAGGCTCCCAAATCGCCCCACAACCATCCGCAAGGGCTTCCAGGCAGTCCAAGAGAGCCCCAAAACGGCACAACACGGGTCCAAGATGGCCCTCAGAGAGCCCCATGGCGGCCCAAGATGGCCCCAAGACACCCTCCGAAGCATTCCAAGTCGGGCGTTGGCAGAACTGGGTTTAGTGGAACCTGGTTTAGTGATCTGTACAGGGGGCGCCCCCCCGTCCCATTTCCACTAACCGGAACTGCCGTCACCCGAAAAAACACCAGCTATGGCAAACCTGGTTTAGTGATTCTGGCTAATTCAAAGGCTCCGGGGCCCTACCACTAACTGGGTCCCCTTACCTGGGGTCCTGGCCATACCCGACCAAATCGTGACCCGGTCGTTCAGGGAGACCGCGGTTGGAGGCAGGGTGGCCCGAGGAAGCCCCCAGAGGCCCCAAAAATACGCCCAGAAGGCCTCCAGAAGGCCTTAAGAAAGCCTGAAACAACTTTTGTGAGGCCCTCAGGGGCCCTCCAAGGAGGAGCCTCCGCAAAAAAGAGCTGAGGAGGATGGGGAGAATGCGCAGGGTATGGCGAAAATAAAGAAAAAGAAGCATTGAGGAAGGACAGCGAATCAGATTATTATGGCGGCGATGCCAGAAAAGGCAACAAGGAGTTATGATCTTCCTGCTATTCCGCCTGCATGCCAAACTCTAAGGACCAAGGTGCATGGCCCGAAGCGCCACTGCAATAATATATATATATATATATATATGTATATATATGTATATATACATATATATATATATATATATATATAATGATCCGCCGCCGTGCCCCCTGGCACGTTGAGGCGCGGAAGAATGCAAAGGTCTGCCCCGTAGGGTTTCTTGAATTCTAATGCGGGGCCGCCCCTCCCTCTACCAGCAAACGCTTGCGTGCATCGACCCCTCTTTCCCAGGCCATTTCCCTCGTGCCCGCTCGAGGATGATGCACATGCCCGCTCAAGGACGGTGCGCTCCCCGCATGGCAGCTAATGCCTGAACTGCCCCTTCCACGGGCGCCCGCTCGAGGATGGTGCTCTTGCCACATGGCAGCTAATGCCTGAACCCTCTCGAGGATTGTGCACTTCCTGCATGGATGCGAACTCCTAGACCCCTCATTCCCAGGCGCTGCTCCCAAGGGCTCCAGGGCCTCCAAAGCAGCGATCCTCCCTTAAAACGGCGGGTATGCGCCCCGAGCTTACAAGGCGGCCCGTGCAGGCAGCCAAGGACGCCAAGATGGCCCAAGATGCCTCGACGACGACCTTACTCTGACCCAAAGGCCACCGAATATCGACGAAAGACTGCCCCATATGCCTGCAACAGGTCCCACAATGGCTACAAGAGGACCTCCAACAGGGTCAGGAGAAGCCAACATCATTGATTTCCCGTGTGTGGCTAGACCAGTTTTAGCATTCTCCCCTTTTCGAGCTGTTCTCAGCTCAGGGCGGTGGCCAAAGAAGCAAGAAGCATCCAGATGGCCCAAGAAGCATCCAAGGCGGTGGCCCAGAAAAGGGAAGTACGCGATGGTCCGAGAAGCATCCGGAACAACCCAGAGGCAGCCTAAAGAGGCACCCCGGGGGACCCACGACGGCCTTAGAACTCCCGTCGACAGCCCAAGCCGGCCCGCCAGCGCCCACCAGGCACCCACCCTACGGACAAGATGACCCCCAGACGGCCCAAGGGAGCCCCAAGCGTGGTAAGAGGGCGGCAAGACGGCCCAAGAGGGACCCAAGGGACCCCCTAGACTGCCTCACGAGAGGCCAGGGCCGCCCTAAGGAAGTTGAAACGAATTTCGTCATCATCATCATCATCATCATCATCATCATCATCAGCATCATCATCATCATCATCATCATCATCAACAGCAGAAGCATCGTCATCGTCAGCATCATCAACATCATCATCAGCAGCATCAGCATCACCATCATCATCACCAGCATCATCAGCATCAGCATCAGCATCACATCAGCATCATCGACATCATCACTATCATCAGCATAATCGTCATCAGCATCATGATGGTAATCATCACTATTGCCACCAACACCATAGGATAACAATGTTTGCCACCATCATCATCATCATCATCATCAGCCACCACCACTACCATTATCATCATCACCAGCATCAGGGTAATCGTCATCAACCCCATAACCATCACCATCACATCACCATCTCAATGACCATGACCATGACCATGACCATTATCATCATCATCATCATCATCATCATCATCATCATCATCATCATCCTCATCATCCTCATCACCACCGTCATCATCATAAGCATCATCAGCAGCAGCAACATCATCATCAGAATCAGACTCGCCACCTTCATCATCAGAATCGCCATCACCCTGTCATCAGCATCATATCATCGCCGTCGTCGTTGTCGACATCGTCATCATTATCCTCAGCAGTATTATTATTATCACCACCACCACCACCACCATCAATCATCCTCATAATCCTGAGCATCCTTTTCACGGCTCACCCAAGCCTGGAGACACGAGGTGTCACCCGTGAGGGCTTCCCGTGCCCCCTCGAACAGTCGAAACCCAGAAAACTAGGCTAGCAAGGTGGCCAGACTTGCCGCAAGCAGCTGAAATTTGAATATGCAATCAATCCAGCGCCGTCGAGCGACAAGACACAATCACGGCCACCCGAACCACACATACTCCGAAGGGGCAACGCCAACCAAAGACATTTCCAGATTCAACTTGGCGACACCCTCGACGGAGATGGCAACCCAACACGCCGTCACACTCGGCAACAAGTTCCCTCTCCGTCACGCTCAGCAACCTTCTGTGATGGCCACCGGCAAACTCATGCCCAGCGTCAATACCCGCCCATGTGCACTCAACAAGAATGAAGAAATCGGAACTGAATGCCAACGGGATCACCTCACCGCCAGATCGCCGCCCCATGCCCGTCGCCTGGTGTGGTGCTGTGTGTCCTGGTGTGGTGCTGAGCGGTGCCTCCCTCCGCCAACCCCTGCGTGGTGTGGCGAGGTGCCGTGGCGCGGCAGGAAGCGGAAGGGCTGCAACCTTCCAGCGCACAGGGGAGTCGGCCTCCGGGACAGGTCCACGGATCGTCGGCGTCCTCGTCGCCGTCGCCGTGGTCGTCTGCGGCGCAGTCGTCGCCGTCGCATTTCTCGTCTTCGTCATCGTATTCGACGTCGTCGTCGTCGCCCCCCCATCCCATCTGGGGTGGATGGGGGGTGGGATGGGCAGGAAGACGCTGGGAACCATCCCATCTGGGGTGTGGGGGGGGGGCCCTTGAACCCTCGGCCAAGGGTCATGGGTGATCACCTCTGCCACTTTGACCGCTTCACCAGTTGAACTTAATCATCCAAAGCCGTTATCAATTAGTTCCTCTGCCGGCTCGCCGACCGCTCGCGTGTCGAGCCATCTAGTCAGTCAACTGTTCGCCCGATCGACGAGGCTATCACTCGCTCGCTCTCTAAGCGAAACGCTCGGCCTTGCTGTCCGTCAATCCCCACACAGACGACGACAACGAGGCATCAGGGATGTACATGTCAGCCAGCACTTTTTCCCCAAACAGTGCTTGCAACTTCTGTTCTAAGGTGATTGAGCTCCAGTGGTGGTCCAGCAAACTCGTCGCCGCCCGTCGCCGCCCTTCGCAAACGCCGTCGCCGCTGGTAATCAACTGAGCCTCAGAGGCGTTCCAGCCAGGTCGTCGCCGCCCATCGCCGCAGGATTGATTTACACTGCAATCGCATTGCTCTGCATTGATTTACATCGCACAACTCTGTTTTGCATTGCTGTGCATTGCTTTGAACTGCATTGCATGTGTTTGAATTTCGTTGCACTGCTTTGCACTGCGCTGCGTTGAGTTGCCTTGCTTTGCATTGCACTCGCGTTGCGTTATATTACAGTGCGTTGTTTCGCATTGCTGTGCACTGTTTTGCATTACTTTGACATACTCTGCATTGCGTTGCCCTGCTTTGCATTTCTTTGCACGGCCCAGATTGCAACGCATTGATTGCACCACCTAGATTGCACCGCCTAGATTACAACCAGTCATTGTTTCTGGGTCCACGATTGCAATCATACTCACACTAGCGCAAACGCAGGCAATCAATCGTGAGCCAAAGCAAACGTGGAATGCTCCATACGCTAGGCGTCACACACGGCGATCAAGCTCGGGAAACCAACACGTACCGATTGGGCCCCCTCTCCTGGGGTGCGTTCCGACCAGAATTTCGAGGCGAATCCCGCGGTGGCGACGGAGCCCTCACATGAGGCCCCCCCAAAGGGGCAAAGCGAGGCAAGGGTAGGAGGAGGAGGAGGAGCAGGAGGAGGAGGAGGAGGAGGAGGAGGAGGAGGAGGGGCTAGCTCCTCCTCTGCAAGTGCCCCCCCCAGGCAGGCGAGCCACGCTCTCGATGCCGCACGCCTGCCCTCTGCCTTGCCGCTCTCGCGGACTTTGGAGGAGGAGGAGGAGGAGGGGGAGGAGGAGGAGGAGGAGAGGAGGAGGAGGAGGAGGAGGAGGGCATCGGTGCGTGCGGGGAGGCGTCGCTCGACCGCGGCAGCTCGGCCGTGCGCCCCCCCGGCACCCCTCCGCAGGGGAGCCCCCTCCCGAAGCTCTGGGCGGCGGACGCGCTCCCCTCGCAGAGGTGGAGGCTCAGTGTGGAGGGGGGGACGAGGTCGGCCTCCGCCCCCCCCCCTCCTCCGACTCCCTCCCCCCCCGCCTCCACCTTTATCTCGTCACGACTCCTCCTCCTCCTCCTCCTCCTCCTCCTCCTCCTCCCGCCTCCTCCTCCTCCTCCTCCTCCTCCTCCTCCTCCTCGGCGACCTCCTGCCTCTCCTCGCTGCTCGCTTGTCCGTCTCCCCCCTCCACGCTGTTCTCTGTCTCCCCGTCCTCGTCCTCGTCCCTCCTCCTGCCTCGGCGTTGTACTCCTCCTCTTCCTCCACGCTTCCACCTCTCCTTGTCCTCATCATCCCCTTGTGCTCCTCCTCCACCTCCTTCTCCTTCCGACAACATCCTCCTCATCCACTTCTCCATCCTTGTTGTCCTCGTCCTCGTCCTCGTCCTCATCTTCTCCTTCGTCCAGCCCATCTCTCCACCATCATGTCGCTTCTTCGACCTCCTCCTTCAAGGTCATTCTCTCTCAACTTCTCCTCACGCTCCACCTCCTCATTCTGCAAATCATTCTCCTCGCTGCAGGGATGAAAACAACAATAGCGGCATAGTGGCGGCAAACATCGCGGAGAAGCGCAGCATGCGCCGTCCGGATTTGGGTCCGGCGGCTTAACGGGGGCCTCGCGGCAGGCAAAAATGCATTCCCCCTAGCTCCTCCCACTCCTGCTCCTCTCCCACTTCCCCCGATATCTCCCCCATCCTCCTGGGGGCCGAATGCAACCATTCAAGACCGACCGTCTTGGGTCTCCACGCCGGATTAAACCATGAGGTCCAACCGAATATACTAGCCTAAGTGTTCTAAGATGCAACGAGCTGTGCCAAGCTGCATCAAGGTGCCGATTTCGTATCCAGGGGCAGCTCAAAGGCTCAAAGGGCTCCAGGCTGATGATAAGCAAGAGTGACACAGGAGGCCAGGATTGTCTCCCAACTACATGGCGCAAACTCGCGAACAACTTCAAATATTATGACGATGAACAACTCTCTCGAAGAACCTGCGCGCTACTATCGGAGTTCCGTAGACCTCCTGATGCGCTTTAGTTGTCCGAGGACGTCGTTCACCATGGCTCGCAAGTTTCCACAACTAAGCAGAGCTGACCGTGCCATCTGCTAGCTCCTGCTTCTGACTGCAAGAATATGGAGTGTTCATGTGATGCGCCACAGTGCCTTTCGGCACGTAGTGGAGTGGTGTATGAAACTTCTGGTGCCAAGTGGTGCTCAAGAGCACCTGTAGTTTTCAACGGCGCCTCCGACTCGCGTCGTGTTGCCCGCATCCCCGCTCCCGACGGTCTCCAAGACATGTTAGTTGCGCACGATCCAAAACCCGTCTCAGAAGCTGGCCCTAGAATGGCTGAGCGACGAATAGCACGAGGCCTTACGCGCGAGGACACGGTGGGACCCGTCAAAGCCGAAGCTGGCCACAAACACGCGGGCTGGGAATAGGTGCCCCTTCGCCAAGGGCCCAAAGCCCCATGGGGACACCCCGAACCGAGGAACTCAAAAGGTACGGATACCGCTACTCCCAGGACCTCTCCCGGGGTGCTTCCTAACCGGGAAATCGCGGCGAATCCGGCGGTGGCGACGAGGGCCTCCAAGGAGGCCCGTAGAGGGGGAAACGGGCAAAGGGTAGAGGTATGGTATGGATACCCTCCTCCTCCTCCGACGGACGAGACACACTCCGCGGCCGAAGACCCACACGCGAAGCACGCACGGGCACCCCAGGGGCGACGTGACAAGCCCACCTGGCCTCGAGAGCGCGGGTCGGGGACGGGCGCGCCCCCGTCGAGGGCCCCGGGCCCCGTGGAGGTGTCCCGATCGAACGGTGCTCGGGCGCTGGCAGGACGGTTACCAGCCTGGAACAGATCCCTATCCCGAATGCGGGATGACGATTCATTAAAAAAATGGTAGAGAACGATTAAAAAAAAGTGTTCTGATATTTCTGCATAAGTTTCTGACTAGAGGAGAACGATTCAAAAAATCGTTCTCCAGCCCGCGGCCGGTTTTTTCTAGTCGTCATCCCGGGCGCCGCCGCGTGAACACGACCCCCGGTCATTTATTAATCGTCATCCTCCATTATGCTGGGCATCTCCTCATCACGGTGCCAGTCTTAGGGATTCCCTTCTTTTTTTGAGGGCGCATCCCTGAGAATGTCATCGCTCTTTGGCGTGCCAGTCTTAGGCATAGGGGTAAGTCTGGCCTGTCCCCCTACAGGGGGATTTTTGACGAAAAATTATAAATTCCCCCAAAGAAAAATCAAAAAATAATACAAAAATAGTCTGGGGACTATTTTTTGGGTATGTCTGACCTTTTTGGGGGAATTGCTGGGGTATTTTCAATTTTTCGTCGAAAGCCCCCCTGTAGGGGGACACGCCCGACTTCAGGATAGGGATAAGTTTGAGGCTGGCAGGACTGGGCCTGGCGGGACCTGGCTCCGTGCTGTGCACCGGGGGGGCGCACCCCCGTCCCGTCCCACTCATAACCGGAACCACCGGCACCCAGAAAAAGCCCCGCTACGGCAGACCTATAGTTCAGCGCTTCCAGCCCACATGTTGTTGGCCTTCGGGGCCCCATCACCAACCAATCACTAACCATCTTTTGGGCCCAATCACTACTCCAGATTTCGTAATAAAAGGGAGGGGGTCTGGACCCTCCAAGACAAGCCATTTCAGGCCTCCCCTGTGGGAGAACCCTCCAAAACATCGTCCCCAGACCCCCCAGGCCCTCCAAGATAGCCTGGAAGAGACCCCCCCCCGAAATGAGACCCCCCTCCCTTTCTTACGAAATCTGGAGTAACCAGTCACTATCTTAGTTTAGCGATTCCAGTCCATATTTTGGAATTCGGGGCCCCATCGCTGACCGGCTCTCCTTCCCTGGGGTCCACTGGCCGTAGCCCGGAGTCTTCCAGGGCGGAGGGCCCGAGCACGAAGGGCGCGCGGGCTCGACCTTACAACACGGGAAGCGCCCGCGCGAGATGCCCGCGCGGTCGAACAGTGCTCGGGCGTGGGCAGGACTCGTACCAGCCTGGAACAGATCCTTGTCCCTATGCCGTGGGCATCTCCTCGTCATGGTGCCAGTCTTAGGGGTTCCCTTCTTTTTTTGAGGGCGCATCCCTGAGATTATCATCGCTCTTTGGCGTGCCAGTCTTAGGCATAGGGGTAAGTCTGGCCTGTCCCCCTACAGGGGGATTTTTGACGAAAAATCAAAAATAGCCACACATTAATCAAAAAACAATCCAAAAATAGTCTAGGGACTATTTTTTGGGTATGTCTGACCTTTTTGGAGGAATTGCTGGGTTATTTTCAATTTTTCGTCGAAAGCCCCCCTGTAGGGGGACACGCCCGACTTAAGGATAGGGATAAGTTCGAGGCTGGCAGGACTGGGCCTGGCGGGACCTGGCTCCGTGCTGTGCACCGGGGGGGCGCACCCCCGCCCTGTCCCACTCATAACCGGAACCGCCAGCACCCAGAAAAAGCCCCGCTACGGCAGACCTATAGTTCAGCGCTTCCAGCCCACATGTTGTTGGCCTTCGGGGCCCCATCACCAACCAATCACTAACCATCTTTTGGGCCCAATCACTAACCAATCACTATCTTACGTTGCATCCTCGGGGGACCTTGTCTGTCCCGTCGCGGTCCTGTCCGCGTCGAATCCGTGTCGAATCCATGTCGGACGCGTCGGATCCGTGTCGAATCCGAGTCGAATCCGCGTCGAATCCCCGCCAAATCCGCGTCGAGTCCGCATCGAGCACGCGTCGGGCCCCCAAAAAGACACCCATTTTTGGGACAGGCGAGGCCCCCCGAAGATGCAACAGAAACTATCCTAGTTTAGCGATTCCAGCCCATATGTTGGACTTCGGGGCCCAATCACTGACCGGCTCCCCTTCACTGGGGTCCTGGCTGTACAGTCGGGGCATTGACCCAAGGAACCCTAAATAAGGAACGAGGCCCCTATTTTCCATAAGTTGAACTTCGATTTCGTATCGAAAACCTGAGGAAAATCTGAGGCAAGCTGCGAAACAATTAAGGAACACCGAGCCCCTCCCCAACGAAAAGGGTTCCTTCTTCAGCGCCTCGACTGTATCCTAGTTTAGCGATTCCAGCCCGTATGTTGGGCTTCGGGGCCCCATCGCTGACCGGCTCCCCTTCCCTGGGGTCCCCTGGCCGTAGCCCGGAGTCTTCCAGGGCGGAGGGCCCGAGCACGAAGAGCGCGTGCGCGGGCTCGGCCTTCTTACACGGGCAGCGCCCGCGCGAGGTGCCCGCGCGGTCGAGCAGGTCAGATTTTTGGTTCGAGCGCTGCTCGAGCATTTGATTGTTCCCTCTCTCCCCCCTCTCTCTCTCGAAATAGATCGTTCTCTCTCGCTCTCTTTTTTCCCCCTCTCTCGGTGCCTCTCTCTCTCTCTCTCTATTCCTCCCTCGCGCTCGCTGTATCTCTCTCTCTCTCTCTGTGTACATCTGTGCGTTTCCCTGTTGTCTCGCTGCTAGATGTAGAGATGCGCTGTCCAGGGATGAAAAAGCACGGATCGACTGAGAATATGCGAAAACGTTTGGCAGAGGACGGGAAGCACCTAGAAAGTCTCGAACTGTATGCGAACATCGATCCCCCCAAACGCATCCAAACCTTACCTGCTTACCTACCCCGATACACAACACGCAACCCGTAGCGCGTCGACATAGAGCTCAACCCGTATCAGAGTGAGGGGGGCCGAACGGTGATTCACTGCCCCTGGGTGCGAGGCTGAAGTGGGATTCCGCGATGCGCAGTGTTGTTATTAATGTTGTTGTTGTTGTTGTTGCTGCTGTTGCTGTTGCTGCTGCTGCTGCTGTTGCTGTTGCTGTTGCTGTTGTCGTTGTTGTTGTTGATTTGCTGTTTGTTGTTTGGCGTCGTCCCCACCGCGACCTAGCCCGCTACCCACCCGCGATCCACCCCGCGACCCACCCCGCGACCCACCCGCGACCCACCCGCGACCCACCCGCGACCCACCCGCAACCCACCCCGCGACCCACCTCACGACCCGCCCGCGACCCGCCCGCGACCCACCCGCGACTCACCCGCGATACACCCGCGACTCGGCCCGCGACCTACCCGCGACCCACCCTGCGACCCGCCCGCGACCCAGCCGCGACCCACCCTGCGACCCACCCACATTGCTTGAACGAAAATCGGCGCCTGCGGCGGGCTCGTTGTATGATTTGTAAACATCAAGCGCCTGCGGCGGGCTTCTTCAGAGTCTCGCAGATTGCAGGCGGTCCCGCCGCCACCCTCACTCTTATCCGCGACTGCGGGCTTCTATTACGCATATTGCAATGACGACAAGTGTGGCGCCATATGTCTGCCAAAGCGTGGGCCCGTACGGGCCGAGCCAGCACGCAGCGTGTTCAACCCGGACGTCTCAAACACGGCACGTGCTGCGCTTCAACACGGGCGTACCAGGGCAAGTAAGACCCAGCAAGTTGTCACCGACCACATCCAGCAGCGTGCGCTTACCCCACCACAGGCAAAAGGGGCCTTGACGTCGCCGGGCGCGGCAGCAGAAGACGCGGGCCGTCGCCGTTGGGACCTGGCTCCGCGCGGAAAGGCGAGATGCGGAAGTGGAGTGTTCCAAACGCAGCGTCACTGCCTGTCTGGTCCCACCCCCGCGCCCTGCGGCGGTTCGAAGAGGGGGTCTTGAGGGATGGAGCCCTAAGGATGGGATAGAGAGGGATCCCAGGCTGGCGCCATCCCTGAAGGTCCGATCGTTGTACCGCCGAGCTCTGACACTTGTACCATCGCCAACACATCATGATTCTCAGGTGAGCAGTAGACACAACAGGGAGAATAAAGCCGGGCGGGTCATTTTGGATGGAGGGGGGCGAGGGGAAGAACGGTGATGCTTAGCATCGGTCACCCCTGCCTGTTAGATGGACAGCGCAGTGGCGGACATGTGTATGAGGGGATACGGTCGGGAGCTCGCACCCCCACCTCCCCTCCACTCCGAGTGGGGTGGTTGAAAAGGGGGGCCCCCTGACCCCCCCTAACGACCCACGCAAGGGACCACAGCACGCGCTCGTTCACTACTACAGTGTGTGTGTGTGTGTGTGTGTGTGTGTGTGTGTGTGTGTGTGTGTGTGTGTGTGTGTGTGTGTGTGTGTGTGTGTGTGTGTGTGTGTGTATGTGTGTGTGTGGATATGTTCCCTCGAACTCGAAGGACTTCGGCCGGCATCGACCCTGAGCGCCCGCCCGCGCGCCGCCGCAGCGACGAGGCGGCACGCACCCGCCGCACACTGCGCACTGATCGGCTCGGCCTGCGTGGGCCCAACAGCACGAGGCCAGCCTCCGGCCAGAGGCGGGCCGCACCGACGCGCGCCGAGTCTTCCTCCTGGCGCTGGAGGTCTGCAGCGCCCTCTTCCCATCCATCTCCCATCCCCCTCGCATCTCCTCCTCCTCCTCCTCCTCCTCCTCCTCCTCTTCTTATCCCCCTCCCTCCTATCCCGCTCCTCGATCCTCCTCCTCCTCCTCCTCCTGCTTCCTCCTCCTCCTCCTCCTCTTCTTATCCCCCTCCCTCCCGCTCCTCGATCCTCCTCCTCCCTCCTCCTCCTCCTCCCTCCTCCTCCTCCTCCTCCTCCTCCTCCTCCTCCTCCTCCTCCTCCTCCTCCTCCTCCTCCTCCTCCTCCTCCTCCCTCCTCCTCCTCCTCCTCCTCCTCCTCCTCCTCCTCCTCTCTCTCAGCCGCGCCGTGGGGGCGCACCGCCTGCGACGTCAGTGGCGGCCGCATGCGGCCGCCAGGCAAGAGATGGTGCGTCACCTGAGGCAGCAGACATCGAGAGCGACCCTGGCGAGAATGACCAGCACGAAGGCCGCGGGGAGCCACACCAGCAGGGCCGAGAGCCCCACGAAGGACAGCGAAGCAGCCTCCACCTGGCCCCGGATCTCGTCGGATACGCAGGCGGGGCCCGCAAAGAACCGGAGTATGCGATGCCGCAGCCCATGAGAGCCAGAGCAGCCGAGGGGCATGACTGCCCAACGCCCTCGTGCAAGTGAAGCTATCCTCCTCCGCCTCCTCCTCCTCATTCCTCGCCCTCCTTCCTCGCCCTCCTCCTCCTCCTCCTCCTCCTCCTCCTCCTCCTCTTCCACATCCCTCTCGCTGATTATCCCCCTCCTTCGCCTCATCCCCCTGCTCCCCCCTCCACCCTCGCTCTCCTCCGCGCCCCTGTCCTCCCTACTGCTCCTCGCTCTTCCGTGTCCCGTCTCCTCTCCCATCGCATCTGCCCCCTCCTCTTCCCCCTCCTCCTCCCTGTTCTTCCTGGCCCACCACTCCTCGTTCCACTCCTCCGCCTCCTCCTCCTCCTCCTCCCCCTCCTCCTTCCCATCTGCCGCATCATCATCACAATCAACCCTCAACCCTTCTTACCCTCTCCCGATCTTCCATCAGTCCTTCCGCACCATCTCCCCACCCGTTCTGCCTACCCTCCTCCCCGTCCCATTAATCCACCCCATAGTCCCATCATCCTTCCTCTGAATGATCATCAGCACGCGCGAGCATTCGGCGCCGGCGCCGACCTTAGTTCGAGTTTTTAAGACGTGTGCCTTGTCACCGCTCCTCGATACGGGGTCAATAAGTGGACCTCCTGCCTCGAGAGACAAGAGAATGTCTCTACATAATTGGCACTCCCACGTGGCAGGTCCTGTAACGCTTCCGCGTCAAAGTATGACAGCCAACGTCTTCATTGAGGCACAACACGATGGAACGATTGTGACCCAGACGCTACATGAATTTTTGGAACGTGGTGGCCACGGCGTTTGGATCAAATTTAGACACGGTTCTGAATTATACACATTCTACCTACAGGCCTCGAACAACTAGCGATCATTCATGCCACATTCATCTGTCAACGCCTCCCCCTCCTCCCAATGTTCAGAGTTGGCGGTGGGTCTGATGAGTTGCACTTCGACCACAGTCTCCTCCGCGCGTGCCAACTCTGCGTCTGGGGGGGAGGAGTAGCATTCGGTAAGCGTGTCGCTATACCCAGTTCTGGTCAAATACGGCTCCGGATGAGACGCATACACCAACAAATGTTAGGCAACCCGATAACAAAAAAAACGGTCAGTGGGGAGGTTGAGACGGGTGAAGAGGCTGAAGACGACTGCCGCGAAGGCATTGTATCTTCGCTACAATGATTCTCTTCGATCTCGTCTACTTTTTGCTTTCACGAGCTGCCGTCCCCCCAAACCCCACGACTCCAAAAAGGCCGGCGGCACCGCAGGCGGTCAAACGACACATGTTCGAGTCGTTCCCTCCCGCGCTCAATGCAGGCCCAACTTCTCGCGGATAGCAGCCTCGAGCTTGTCGGTGTCCTTGATAAATGCGCGCAAGCCCTCGGCAGTCTTCGCGGTGGCGCAAGCGTCCTCGTTCAGCAGCAGGCGGAACTGTGATTCCGACATCCTGCCGCCGCACAGCTCCCCGTCAGCGCACGCGGCGGCCGCCGCCGCCGTCTCCAGCCGCCGCGGCAGCTCGCCCGAGCCCTCCGCCAGCTTCTGCAGCAGTGCGGGTGGGATCGTCATCCTGTCCACCCCTGCCAGGGCCTCGATCTCGTCCGTATCGTACCCCGCGCCCCGCGAAGGCCGCCAGCTGGCAGGCATGCAAATGGTGTCGTGGCCGTGCTTTTTAAAATCCACCGACCCTATCGGCGTGTGGAAGACGCATCCCAGTGTCGTCGTCTTGGGTGGGTCACCATCGTCGTCGTCGTCGTCAACGTCGTCGCCCGAAATAAAAGGAAATCAAACACGAAACAGGAGGAAATCGTAGTCGTGGCGAAGCCCTTCCCTGCCCTCCCCACCGGCGGGGGGGGCAGATACGCAACCCCCGGGCGACCCTCTCCCTCCCTCTCCCCCTCCCCCTCCCCCTCCTCCTCCTCTCCTCCTCCTCCTCCTCCTTCTCCTCCTCCTCCTCGTCTCGTCCTCGTCCTCCTCCTCCTCCTCCTCCTCCTCCTCCCCTCCTCCTCTCCCCTCCTCCTCCTCCCCCTCCCCCTCCTCCTCCTCCTCTCTCCTCCTCCTCCCTCCTCCTCCTCCTCTCCTCCTCCTCCTCCTCCTCCTCCTCCTCTCTCCTCCTCCTCTCCTCCTCCTCCTCCTCCTCCTCCTCCTCCTCCTCCTCCTCCTCCTCTCTCCTCCTCCTCCTCCTCCTCCTCCTCCTCCTCCTCCTCCTCCTCCTCCTCCTCCTCCTCCTCCTCCTCCTCCTCCTCTCCTCCTCCTCCTCCTCCTCCTCCTCCTCCTCCTCTCTCCTCTCCTCCTCCTCCTCTCCTCCTCCTCTCCTCTCCTCCTCCTCCGCCTCCTCCTCCTCCTCCTCCCCTCCTCCTCCTCCTCCTCCTCCTCTCCCTCCTCCTCCTCCTCTCCCCTCCTCCTCCCCCTCCCCCTCCTCCTCCGCCTCCTCCTCCTCTCCGCCTCCTCCTCCTCCTCGTCTTCTTATTATTCTTCTTCTTCCTCCTCCTCTTCCTCCTCCTTCTCCTCCTGCTCCTCCTCCTCCTCCTCCTCTTCCTCCTCCTGCTCCTCCTGCTCCTCCTCCTCCCCTCCTCCTCCTCCTCCTCCTCCTCCTCCTCCTCCTCCTCCTCCTCCCCCTCCCCTCCCCTCCCCCTCCTCCCTCCTCCTCTCCTCCTCCTCCTCCTCCTCCTCCTCCTTCTCCTCCTCCTCCTCCCCCTCCTCCTCTTTCTCCTCCTCTCCTCTTCTCCTCCTCCTCCTCCTCCTTCTCCTCCTCCTCCTCCTCCTCCTCCTCCTCCTCCTCCTCCCTCCTCCTCCTCCCCTGCCTCCTCCTCCTCCTCCTGCTCCTCCTCCACCTCCTCCTCCGCCACGTCTTCATTTACCTCCGACACCTTATCACGCATCCCGTCACCCTCGAGGGCCGAGGTATCCAGGGTCGGCGGCACTGGCCGTAAGGCCTTAGCAATACTCGTACATGCGTCGCACCGCCACGACCCCTGGGTCCTCCAGCGGCTCCCAGGTGTCCTTGCCCTCCTCGCCCTTGCTGAAATCGAGGATCCGGCCAGGGAATGGCGAGATGAGACGGGCGCCGTACTGAGCGGAGGCAACGGCCTGCACGAAACCAAAGATGAGCGTTATGTTGCAGGTGATGCCCTCCTTCTCCAACTCCGCCATAGCCTGGATGCCCTCCCAAGTCGCGGCCAACTTGATGAGGACACGGCTGCGGGGCACGCCGGCTTCCTCGTACAGCGCGATGATCCGGCGAGCGCGCCGGAGGGTCTCCTCCTTGTCGAAGCTGAGCCGTGGGTCGACCTCCGTGGATACGTAGCCAGGCACCAACTTGGAGATCTCCACACCCAAGTTCACAGCCAGCTTGTCGATTGCCAGGCCCACGACCTCCGCGTCCCCCTGCGCGTTTTGCCTGGCGTAGGCCACGGCGTCGTCCACGAAGGCTACGTACGTGGCGTCCCCGCTGAGCCCCGCTTGACTGACGAACAATGGGTTCGTCGTGGCATCCGAGATCAGGCCTGTGTCCGCGAACTCCCGGATGACGCCCAGGTCGCCCGTGTCGATGGACAACACGGTCATGCCAGCCAGCTGGGCCAGGCGGCTGTCCGCGGCGGCGGCCCGCAGCGCGGTTCGCAGCCCGGACAGCGGTTCCGCCGCGCGGGCGCCTGTGCAGGGCCCCGCGGCGCCCTGGGCGGCCAGCCCCGCGAACAGCGGGCCTCGCGCGGCCAGCGCCGCGGCGGCCAGCAGGGCAGCGCACGCGCCGCGGCCGGCGCCGCTGGCCCTGCAGCGCTCGCGGCCCCGCGCCGGCATCGCCCCCGAGGGCGGCGGGCGAGCCTGCCCGCGCGATGCGTGGCCGAGCCTGGTGCGCCTCGCAGGGGCCGCGCCCCTGGTCTCGACCCAGCGTGGCACTCGAGCCAAAATGGCCACGGGCTCTTCGGTCTCGTCTGCTCGGTGGGTCGTGAAGGGGGTCATGGTGGCGAACCGACATCATAGGAAGTACGGATGTGCAGGGTGAGGGGATGCGGAGCGGGGAACGTGGGTAAAGAAAGGAAGTGTGTTGTAACTGGGAGGCCGTGTGAGGAGTAACAGGATGAGGGAACACGAGGAGCAGGGGTATGGGGACTGGAGGGGGGTGCAAAGCAGGAGGGAACAAGAGCCCGCCAATGCACCGCCCTGGCGTAGGAAAAGGGACGGGGATCACATCCCCTAGATCCGACGTTGCCAAAAAAAGGCAACATCGCAAAAAAACAAAAAACACGACCAGACCCACGGACACCCTCTTTCTGCGTCGCTGTTTGAGCCCGCTCGATCTGTGAGGGCCCCGGGGCCCGCAACGGAGCGAAGACGCCCGGCTCGGAAAACTGCAGTCGCGAGTACCTCAGGGAGCACCTTCCGTGACGAAGACGGTGGGAGAAGACTGGGGCCAGCATTAGGTCGGGCATGTCCCCCTGCAGGCGGATTTCGGACGAAGAATACAAATGTTCAACACATACACACAGATGACCGACAAATACTAGAAACATCGTCCCCTGACTATTTTTGAACTATTTTTGAACATTCCTCTCGGGCGTTGGCAGAACTGGGTTTAGTGGGACCTGGTTTAGTGATGTGTACTGGGGGACGCCCCACCGCCCCGTTCCACTGACCGGAACTGCCGTCACACAAAAAAACACCAACTACGGCAGACCTGGTTGAGTGATTCTGGCCAAGTTAAGGGCCCCGGGGCCCTACCACTGACCGGGTCCCCTTACCTGGGGTCCTGGCTTTACCCTCCTGTAGAGGGACAGGCCCGACTTAAGACGAGACCCCTTCATTGCAGGCACTGAGTGGGAAAATACTCGAAACCTACGCAACAATGATCGCAAAAATGCAAGAAAATCGTCCCCTGATTACTTTTGAAATATTCATGGATTCTGGACGCCCGAAATGGGTACGGGAAGAATGGGTACAATGCCCAACAGCAGTTCCTGTTCATTCTGAACAGGACTCGCTGTCCGCGCCGCCGCGGCCTGTGCCCATTCGAGACAGAAGGCCGCCTGCCCAACAGCGGCCGCTGTTGGTTTGGGACGACATTTGCTGTTGGGCATTGTGCCCATTCTTCACGTACCCATTCCAGGTGTCTAAATGGATATTCCTCTTGTAAAAAGTAAAGGGGCCCCAGGACACACAAATAAATACACACAAATAAAAAGATTCCCCATATTTTCCCATACTTTCTGGGCTTCTGTCTTCCCCCCCACTTCCCACATTTTCGCATATTTCCTGGGGAATCAACGATTAATTGTGTCTGTATGTTTTTTATTCCCTCCTGGAAAGACAGGCCCGGCTTCAGGCCAGCAGGGGCCCGCCGGCGGCCGACGGCCATCGCCACCGCCCTGCGCCGACGACGACGCGAGACGCCGCCGGCAGCGGACGGTGGCGACGCCGACGGCCGAGAAAACGCCGCCCGAGGAGGCGCAGCGGGGCGGCGGAGCGGGCCGGGCGAAAGGGAGGGATGTAGCAGGGGGGTTTGAGAATCAGCCCACGTATAGCTGATTTTCCTGGCGCCTCCCGGCGCCGGGAGGCGCCCATGTATCGAGGAGTGGGCCCGGCGGCGGGGCCGAAACCAGCTGCATGCAGCAGATTTCGAACCCCCCCCTTTCCCAATCCCCCCGCCCTTTCGTCCGGCCCGAGCGGAGCGGGGCAGCGGATGGGCCTGTCGCGGGCGCCACCGTCGCCGCCGTGGCGCCGGGAACCCTGCGCGGCCCGTCGGGGGGCGACGAGGGCGACGACGAGGGCGGCGACGAGCACGACCACGACAACGACCACGGCGACGACGACGACGACGGGGGACGACGACGGAGGACGACGACTGAGGACGACGACTGAGGACGACTGCGGCGGCGACGAGGACGACGACCATGTCGACTGCGGCGCCAGCGGCGACGGCGCCGAGAACACCTACGATGACGAGATGGTCTCTGCTAAACTCTGGCACGGCCCGCCGAAAATCGAGCGCCTGCGAACCGCTCACAAATTGTTCCTCGATTTCCTACTCTGGCAATCCGCTGAGGGCCCTGAAGACCGTCAGAGGCAAGCTGGGATGACAAAACATTGCCCTGAGGAGGGGGTCGAAAGGTCCGGGGGGCCAAGAACACGATGCCCGCCCAACGCATGCTTCGGGAGAGCTTCCACACCGACGAGAGACTGGTTCTTCCTGAACCATCGGAGGCCCCCTCCCTCCATGCAGACTGGCTGCCCGAGCCAGTGATCGACCGCTCAGGCACCGCCAAGGCACGTCCGATCCAAGCGCAGTTTGCTTATGCACTCGGGGAGGAGGAGGAAGAGGAGGAGCAAGCGGAGGAGGAGGACGAGGAGGAGGAGGGGGGGGGACGAGGAGGAGGAGGGGGAGGAGGGGGAGGACGGGGAGGAGGAGGAGGAGGAGGAGGAGGAGGAGGAGGAGGAGGAGGAGGAGGAGGAGGAGGAGGAGGACCACGGGTGGGGCAGACGCTGCACAGAGGGCAGACACAAGAGAGAGGCCGCCTCGCGGTCGCTGCGCGTTCCGAGGCTGCCCCTGGCGCGGCAGACGGCACCTCCTCCTCCTCCCCTCCTCCTCCTCCGCCTCTCCTCCCCCCTCCTCCTCCTTCTCCTCTTCCTCCTCCCCTCCTCCTCCCCCTCCTCCTCCTCTCCTCCTCCTCCTCCTCCTCCTCCTCCTCTCCTCCTCCTCCTCCTCCTCCTTGCGCAAATGCGCGTGCCCTGATCCCAGAAATGCGGGATGTATACGCACTCGCATCCGCGTGGGCATGCTTCTTCCTGAACTCTCCATCGTAGGCAGACGTGCACACGTTGCCGTGAGGCACGAGCCCGAGCCGTGCTCAGAAGCACTTCCAGCGCCCCCGACACACGTGTCTGCTGAACCCTGTTTCCATCGATACTTGGCTGGCTCTCTGTGCATCGCCCTTTCGCGATCTGTTAGCGTCTATGACCATCGATACCTGTGCGACTGTATCACCCGTGCGCCCATGAGTATCTGTCCTGCCTCGTTCCCTATCGCACTCTCTCCCTCCCTCTCTCTCTCGCCCTCTTGATGTATTTGTTTTCTCTCTCCTCTGTATATATATATACATATATATATATATATATATATATGTCAGAGTGAAGGGGCCGAACGGTCATTCATTGTCCCTGGGTGCGTGGCTCTAGTGGGGACACGTGGTCAGGATTTTGCTTGTTGCGCTGTTGTTGTTGAATGATAACTACTCAACAGTTGCCATTGTTGGACCCCCCCCAGGTGCCCTGGCGCTCTCGCCACGGCGCCGGCGACATTTTCATTGAAAGTTGGTGGGGCTCACGCTTGAGTGGTTTGGGGGGGGCGCCAAAACCGGCACCCAAACAACAACAAAGCTCAAGCTCGAGACTTCCTCCTTTTTTTCTCAGGGCCGGTGCTCCTGCTCGCCGCTGGACTGGCGTGCCACTCTTTCTCCCATCGGCGCCGCCCCCAGCAACAACAACGCTCCCGCTCGAGACTCCCCCCCTTTTTTACTCAAGGCGGTGCTCCTCCTCGCTGCCGAAAACCGCCTTCCCGACAAAACAAACCAGCGCTCCCGCCCGAGACTCCCTCCCGTTTTACGCTGGACTGGCTCCCTACTTTTTTTGACTTGGCGCCGCTCCCAGCAAGAACAACGCTCCCGTTCGAGGGTTCCTGCTTTTTCCTCAGGACGGTTCTGTTCCTCGCCGCCGACAGCCCCCGTCCCGACAAAACTACGGCTCCCGCTCGAGACTTCCTCCCATCTTACTCAAGGCGGTGTTCCTCCTCGCCGTCGGCAACCGCCGTCCCAACAAAACCAGCGCTCCCGCTCGAGACTCCGTTTTGTGTTACGCTGGACTAGCGCCCTACTCTCTTCAGCATTGTCGCCGCTCCCAGCAACACCAGCGGCTCTGCTCGAGACTTCCTCCCTTTCTATTCAGGGTCAAGTCCTTGCGTCGCCGCCGACAGCCCCCATCCCCACCAAGGCAATCCTGTCAATCGATAATTCCTTGTGCTTTACCCTTGGCTGGGGCTCCACCGGCGGTCTCGCATCGGCGCAGCAAAGCGCGGGCATGCGTTTTCGAGGCGGGATATATTGAAATTCTGCGGAGGTGTGTGCAATACCTCATTGGGCGGGAGATCAGGGAATGGGAATGACGGACCCCGCTATAGAACATTGGATTTTGTGCACGCCACAGGCGTTGATGAGACAACCAACCTCCGCGCGCAACGCAGAAGCTTCATGGATTCCCGAAGTACGTGGGTCATGCATGCATCGATAAAGCCGTCATCACTACAACCAATGGGTACTGCTTACATGTACCCGTGCTTGACTGCCTCGTCGGCCAATCCTTTGCCAATCCCCAGCTGTAGAATATCCAGCGTGGGTGTCCAAGAGGCTTGCGGCCTCACCACGCATCATCATCATTGCCATCGTCATCATCGTCATCATCTTCATCCTCATCCTCGTCATCGTCATTGTCATCGTAATCGCCAGCCAATTGTTCATCATCATCATCATCATCATCATCATCATCATCATCATCATCATCATCATCATCGTCGTCATCATCATCATCATCATCATCATCATCATCATCATCATCATCATCATCATCAGCATCATCATTCCCAGCAGCACCAACATCAACATCAACATCATTAGCACAGGCATGAACTGCACTGCGTGACCTTTCAAGCTGGCCGACCCCCGCCAACACAGAATTGCCGACCCCATTGTCGGCGCGCAAGATCGCGCCTGCCACGGCTCCTGCTCTCGTCCCCGCCTCTGCCAGCGAGCTGTTGGTGACTTCTCCTCGCGCGACGAATGGCTAGCGGTCGAGGACAGCGACGCCCAGCGGCAACGGTGGTGCGTACCCAAACCTCTGGCGGAGCTCCCTGTTCAAACCCAAGCACATTTGTCTCCGATATCGGCCTCCAGGACCGTGTCTGGGCACGGAGGCTGTAAATCATCTACATGTACATCAATGAGTATGTGCACAGTTGCTAGCCAACGGGGAACCCCAACAATGCTTCTAAAAACCTTTTGCAATACATTTTATGGTGTGCAATCTGATATGTACAATATATGTGGTGAGATAGATGTTGTGCAACCAATCGTGTGCAATACATGTTGCGCAATCTATAGTGAATAATCCGGTGGGGTGCAATACATGTAATTCAATTTATGGTGTGCAATACGCGTGGTGAAATTTAAGACGTGCGATATACGTAGTCAAACTCAAGTCGTGCGCTATAGGTGGAACGCTAGATGTGATGCAACCGACGGTGTGCATTATAGGTTGTACAATCTACGTGGTGCAATCTAGGTGGTGAACGTTGTGTTGTGCCATGTGATGTGTGCAATCTATGTAGCGTATGTTGTGGAATATGGCTTCTGCAGTGTATGGGATGTAAATCCTGTTGTGAGTTCTGAGATGCGCAATATGTGTAAGGCAATCTATATGGTGCACTACATGTCCTCTGTAGTGCCATTTACGTGGTGCAATCTATATTGCGCACTATATGCAACGAAATATGGGTGATGCAATCAATGTTGCGCAATGCGTGACGGTCGACCTGTGTCAAACAATACATATTGTGCCATCTATTCGGCACATCTGCGTTGTGCAATAAATGAGGTGCAAGCAATGCTGTCCGAAACGCATGGCGCACTTTATGCGGTACAGAACGCCTTGTGCACGGTGCAGCCGATGTGCTGCAATCTATACATACATATAAATATGTATATGCGTGTGCGTACAAGGACACACACATATAAACATATGTAGCTCAATGACCGTAGCGTCATATCCACGTGTGCAATCTGAATGGTGAAGTACAGATGGTGCAATCTATGCGGTGCAACTAATTTCTGTTCGCAATGAGTTGTCCACTCCACTGCTCGCGCAAACACCCCACCCACCCTCCCGCAACTTGGTTCGCAAAATCTCTTAAGACCGCGACGGTGGGTACCAAATTTCACTTGGCAACAACAGCGACGCCGACGACGACAGCGACAACGACGACGACGACAACGACTACGACGACATCGACGACGTCTCCAACGACTTCGACAACGCCGACAACGACGACGTCGACGACGACACCGACGACGACGACGCCGACAACGACGACGACGACGACGACGATGACAACGACGACGACGATGACGACGCCGACGACGATGACGACGACACAGACGACGACGACGACGTCAACGACGCCGACGACGACGACGTCAACGACGCCGACGACGACGACGCCGACGTCGACGACGACGAAGACGACAACGACGCCGACGCCGACGACGACGACGAAGACGACGACGACGTCGCCAACGAAGACGACGACGAGGGAGGAGGAAGGACGACGACGGCGACAACGACGACAACGACGACAACGACGACAACGACGGGGGAGGAGGGAGGGCGGCGACGACGCGAACGATGAAGAAGGAGGAAGGACGGCGACGCCGACGACGGCAACGACGAGGGAGGAGGGAAGACGACGACGACAACGACGACGACGACGACGGCGACCAAATAGGAGGGACGACGACGAGACGCCGACGACGGACGACGACGACGACGAGGGAGGAGGAAGGACGACCACGGCGACAACGACGACGGAAACGACCACGACGCCAAAGAGGACGACGACGACGAACACGAGGAAAGACAGAGGACGACGTAGGCGACGACGACGACGCGGGATGAGGGAGGACGACGGCGACGACGACGACGACGACTCAAGAGCGCGCGCGCACGCTTTGGTTGAACATCAGTTGCGAAACCTCGTGTTTTTGTGTAGGTTTTTTGGACACACGATTTTGACATCCTTCCGAAACCGATGGGTTCCGAAGGATTTCGGCATACGCGCGCGACGACGCGCGCGTCTGCACTTCGTCTCTTTTTGCTGCAGAGGGTTCTCGCGACGGCACACGCGCAAGGGCGTTCGACAGATTTCGACATGCGCGCGCGCGAAGCCCGTTTGGTAGCATTTTGTAAAAAACTTGGAGAACCGATGGTTCTCTGAAGATTTCGCAAGAGCTCGCGCGGAAGTTTCTTAGCAAATCTGTGTTGCGAAACCTTGTGTTGTTGTATGTTTTTGGGGCACACGATTTTGAAATCCGTCCGAAATCGATGGGTTTTGAAGGACTTCGGCATACGCGCGCGACGACGCGCGCGTCTGCACTTCGTCTCTTTTTGCTGCAGAGGGTTCTCGCGACGGCACACGCGCAAGGGCGCTCGTCAGATTTCGACATGCGCGCGCGAAGCCCGTTTGGTAGCATTTTGTAAAAATCTTGGAGAACCGATGGTTCTCTGAAGATTTCGCAAGAGAACGCGCGGAAGTTTTTTTAGCAAATCTGTGTTGCGAAACCTTGTGTGTTTGTATGTTTTTTGGACACACGATTTTGAAATCCTTCCGAAACCGATGGGTTTTGAAGGACTTCGGCATACGCGCGCGACGACGCGCGCGTCTGCATTTCGTTTCATTTCTGTTGCAGAGTATTCTCGCGACGGCACACGCGCAAGGGCGCTCGGCAGATTTCGACATGCGCGCGCGAAGCCCGTTTGGTAGCATGTTGTGATGGAAGAAAAGCATGGTTTTCTTAAGATTCCGCAAGAGCTCGCGCGGAAACTTTTTTAGCAAATCAGTGTTGCGAAACCATGTGTTTTTGTAAGTTTGTTTGGGAAATTCGATTGCGAGATCCGTCCGCACCGAAGGTTTTTGAAGGATTTCGGCATGCGCGCGCGACGACGTGCGCGTGTGCACTTCGTCCCATTTGCTGCAAGGGATTTGTGACATGTTAGAATAAACAATATCACCGCATAGTGTATTTTACAAGGTACCCTCAGGGGGGGGATACCGGCTGGCATGTGACATTTGATTTGACATTTAGGATGGACATGTGGTCATAATCATATATGATGTACATACCCGAAAAGGGGGGAGTAATAACTCTGGGGGGGGGGGGTAGATTCTATTGTGTTTTTATAAAGAAAACTTGATTTTAACAAACGAGCTGACACATCCCACGCTCTTGCAAACATCCCACCCACCCACCCGCAACTTGGCTTGCAAAACCCATGTGGTGACGATTGCGATGACTGTTTGGAGTTAGCTGGCCCCTCTCTGCGGCCGCGCCAACCCAAGCGCGCGCGCAGCGGCCAGCTAGTTTGGCGCGACCGACGCGGCCGCGGTGGCGCTGACTGCTGGGCACATCCCAGCTGGGCGACGACACCGACGACGTCTCCAACGCCTTCGACGCCGACAACGACGACGACACCGACGACGACGACGACGCCGACGACGACGATGACGACGCCGACGACCACGACAACGACGACACCGACGACGACGACGACGTCAACGACGCCGACGACGACGACGACGACGGCGGCGACGACGACGACGCCGACGTCGACGACGACGAAGACGACGACGACGCCGACGCCGACGACGAAGACGACGACGTCGCCAACGAAGACGACGACGAGGGAGAGGGAGGAAGACGACGGCGACAACGACGACAACGACGACAACGACGAGGGAGGAGGGAGGACGGCGACGACGCGAACGATGAAAAAGGAGGAAGGACGGCGACGCCGACGACGACAACGACGAGGGAGGAGGGATGACGACGACGACGACGACGACGACGACGACGCGACGAAATAGGAGGGACGACGACGAGACGCCGACGACGGACGACGACGACGACGAGGGAGGAGGAAGGACGACCACGGCGACAACGACGACGGAAACGACCACGACGCCAAAGAGGACGACGACGACGAACACGAGGAAAGACAGAGGACGACGTAAGCGACGACGACGACGACGACGCGGGAGGAGGGAGGACGACGACGACGACGACGACGACGACGACGACTCAAGAGAGCGCGTGCACGCTTTTGTTGAACATCCGTGTTGCGAAACCTTGTGTTTTTGTAGGTTTTTTGGACACACGATTTTGAAGTCCGTCCGAAACCGATGGGTTCCGAAGGATTTCGGCATACGCGCGCGACGACGCGCGCGTCTGCACTTCGTCCCATTTTTTGCTGAGGGTTCTCGCGACGGCACACGCGCAAGGGCGTTCGACAGATTTCGACACGCGCGCGCGAAGCCCGTTAGCATGTTGTGAAAATCTGGATAAACAAACTATGGTTTTCTTACAATTTCGCCAGCGCTCGCGCGGAAGCTTTTTTAGCAAATCACGGTTGCGAAACCCTTTGTTTTTGTTTGTTCTTTTGGAAACTCGATTGCGAAATCCGTCCGGCACCGAAGGTTTTTGAAGGATTTCGGCATGCGCGCGCGACGACGCGCGCGTGTGCACTTCGTCCCATTTGTTGCAAGGGATTCGCGAAAAAAAACTGGTACTAGAACAAAAAATGTCCCCGCGTATCGTTTTTTTACAGGGGAACCTCAGGGGGGCCGATACCGGCCCCCCTGGGACATTGCCAATTCACATTTAGGATGGACATGTGGTCATAATCGTATTCGATTTACATACCCGAAACGGGGGCGGACAACGCCGGGGGGGGGGGGGTAGATACTACTCTGTTTTTAGAAAAAAAGGAGAATTACTTTCTATTCGCAATGAGTTGACCACTCCACTGCTCGCACAATCATCCCACCCACCCACCCACCCGCAATCTGGTTTGCAAAGGTCATGCGGCGGCGATTGCGATGAGTGCTTGGCGCTGGCTGGTGTATTTTTGCGGCCGCGCCACCCCGCGCATGCGCGCGCGCAGCGGCCAGATAGTTTGGCGCGACCGACGCGGCTGCGGTGCTGCTGACCGCTCGGCACATCTAGACGGACACTTGATTGCGAGTCGGCGACTTGGGCGGGCGCGGTATCATGGCAATGTCGATACTTGTAGACGCGACGATGATGATGATAGTAGCGATGTTGGTGACGATGCTGACAGCGACGACGGCACGGCCAGTGACGGCGCCACTGCCGACCACGCCGACGACGATGACGGCGTCTTCGCGTCGGTGATTCGAAATGCGCGCGCGGCAGACGCGCGAGAGTGGCTCGCATTTCTTATTTGAGACGGACCGTGCCACCCCAGCACGCGCGCAAGGGCGTTCGAACGTTTTCGACATGCGCGCGCGAAACCCGTCTGGTAGCACTTTCGGAAAAGATTGGGAAACTTACGGTTCCATTACTAATTCGCAAGAGCGCGCGCCCACGCTGTTGTTGATAATCAGTGTTGCGAAACCATGTGTTTTGATATATTCGTTGGACATTCGATTTTGAATTCCTTCCGGAACCGCAGGTTTTCAAAGCATTTCGGCATGCGCGCGCGACGACGCGCGCGCGCACTTCGTCCCATTTGTTGCACAGGATTCCCGCGGCGGCACGCGCGCAAGGGCGTTCGAACGATTTCGACATGCGCGCGCGAAGCCCGATTGGCAATATTGTCGAAAGTCGTTCAAACCTATGGTTCTCTTAAGAATTCACAAGAACGCGCGCGCGTGTTTTTGTCAAGAATCCGTGTTGCGAAACCCTACGTTTTAACATGTGTTTTGGACACTCGACTTTGAAGTCCTTCCGGAACCGAAGTTTTCTGAAGGATTTCGGCAAGCGCGCGCGACGTCACGCGCGCGTGCACTCCGTCTTTTTTGTTTGCAAGGGGATTCTTGGAAACTTCTGATTTTTGTTGAACGAGTGCGCGCGCATACTATTTGTCGCCCACGAGAGCCCCAAGGCAGCCCATAATGGAACCAAGAGGCCCCCCAAGGGCTCCCAGCACAGACCCAAAAGAGCCATGGGAGGTCCCCGGAAGTGCCCAAGATGGGTCCAAAGGGGGCTCCAGCGGGCCCAAGCTCCCCAAGACGGCCCAAGAAGGCCCCCGGACGGCCCGTGAAGGCGCCAAAACCGCCTACGAGGGCCCCGAAAACACCACCACGATGTTTCCGAATGCCAACATAAAGACCCCCAAGGCACCCCAAAAAGCTTCCCGAGGGGCCTTCAAAACACAAGAAACGTCCCATTCCCTTCGTAAAACTTACCATTTTAGAATCTTCGCCTTTCGGATTTCATCAGCTTTCAAAACGGTTTCAAAGCCCCCGAGATCGCCTCAAGACGCTCCAAAAGGCCCCCAAGAAAGCTTCAAGACGGCCAAGGCCCCACGATCGCCCACGAGAGCCCCAAGACAGCCCATAATGGAACCAAGAGGCCCCCCAAGGGTTCCCAGCACAGACCCAAAAAGGGCCATGGGAGGTCCCCGGAAGTGCCCAAGATGGGTCCAAAGGGGGCTCCAGCGGGCCCAAGCTCCCCAAGACAGCCCAAGAAGGCACCAGGACGGCCCGTGAAGGCGCCAAAACGGCCCACGTGGGCCCCGAAAACACCTCCACGATGTTTCCGAATGCCAACATTCATTGATTTTGCTCCCGTGACATTTCACATTGTGACCCAGTCGTTGAGGGTCTCGTAGCATGCAGCGAAGATGCCCGAGGATGCCCCGTATGAGTTGCATATGCATGTCCATACCCTGGCACACATACATTTAGATGTACATATGTACGGTGTATACAAACATACAACACTGGAAGTATATTGTACACACCTAGGCATGTATACGGAACATGCATGCACGTGCGCGTGTATACATGCATGCGCGCATGTACGCACGCATTCCGCTTGTGTGTAGAACTCAAAGGACCAAGGTGCATGGCGCGCAGCGCCAATGCAGTCGTGTGTATATATATATATGTCGTTCGTACTCCACAGGTCTTGTCACTTGAGGGTGCGGCGCATGCGAAAACCTCAGACTTGGAAGTCGTAATCCTTATCTGTATATATTTATGTTATACAGAATAGTCGTCCCCAAGGATCGTCGCCCTTGGAAGTCGTAGTCGCCCCCCAAGGATACATACATTTCTATATATACATACATACATACATACATACATACATACATACATACATACATACATACATACATATATACATATATATATATATATATATATATATAACGAGAACCACGCGCGCGCTTCGCGCTTAGGTTCTAGCTAGGAGGCGAGCTTGAGTCAACGAAAGTCGCAGGGAAGGAGGCAGGGGGAAGAAGGCCAGAGAGCGCTGAAGGATACAAATACTGGAACCCTCTTGTGATTTTGTGGGGGGCCTCGTCCGGCCGCTCGCTGGGAGTTTGACGTAGCTTCTCGGGAGCCTCTGAACCTGTCGGGGGCCTCCTGGAAGCAGGTTCGAAGCATTTTGGGGGCCGATTTGGGGCTTCTCGGGGCCTCCTTTGGGCCTCTTGGGGGTCTCCTGGGGCCTCTTGAGGGGCCTCCTTGGGGCCTCCTGGCGGCCTCTTGGGGCGGAAGGCTCGAGCTTGCGGTTCGTGGTCCCCCTCTGGGCCCCCTCTTGGGCCCGTCTTGGGGCCCTCTTGGGCCATCTTGGGCGCCTCTTGGGCCGTCTTGGGGCCCTCTTGGGCTGTCCTGGGGCCCTCTTGGAAGCTTCTTGGGCCGTCTTGGGGCGGTCTTGGAGGCCTCTTGGGCCGTCTTGGACGCGGTGAAAGCCCAAGAGGCGAACATGCGAAAAATATACATTTCCCATAGGAATGGCACGATTTTTGTTTCTTGGACCTCTCTTGGGGTGCCTCTCGGAACGTCTTGGGCTGATTTTGGAAGCCTTTTGGCGCCTCTGGGCGGCGTTTTGGCGCCTCCTGGGATATGTTGGGCCGGAAGCTCGGAATTCGAGGGTGGCTTTCTCCTTCTGGGACCCCTCTCGAAGTCGTCTTGGAGTTCTCTTGGGCCGTCTTGAGGCCGTCCTGAGCCACTCGTGCGCAGCCTTGGAGCGCTCCCGGAGGCCTCCTAGGCCGTCTTGGAGGCCTCTTGGGCCGTCTTGGACGCGGTGAAAGCCCAAGATGCGAACATGCGAAAAATATACGTTTTCCCATAGGAATGGCACGATTTTTGTTTCTTGGACCTCTCTTGGGGTGCCTCTCGGAACGTCTTGGGGTGCTTTTGGGAGCCTTTTGGCGCCTCTTGGCGGCATTTTGGCGCCTCCTGGAGCCTCTTGGGCCGGAAGCTCGGAATTCGAGGTTGGCTTTCTCCGTCTGGGACCCCTCTCGAACTCGTCTTGGGGCTCTCTTCGGCCGTCTTGGGGCCGTCCTGGGCCACTCGTGCGCAGCCTTGGAGCGCTCCCGGAGGCCTCGTAGACCGTCTTGGGCGCCTCTTGGGCCGTCTTGGACGCGGTGAAAGCCCAAGAGGCGAACATGCGAAAAATATACGTTTTCCCATAGGAATGGCACGATTTTTGCTTCTTGGGCCTCTCTTGGGCTGCCTCTCGGAGCGTCTTGGAGGCTTCTGGGACCTTCTTGGTGTCATGACAGGCGTCTTGGAAGGCATCTGGAGCCATCGGAGCGCGTTCCGAAGCCGCCTGCGAACGATCTTGGACGGCGTCCGGCGGTCCGACGAGCCTCCGGGCCCCCCGGGGCCCACATTTGTGGTCGAGGTCCCGGCCCCGGCCCCCGGACCCGGTGCGCCGTTATATGTATACATACACGTATAAATGTCTATATATAGATGTAGGTATATACATGCATATAGTCCAAATACAAGACATACGCAATAATGAATTGGCATTTCGAGCACCGCACATGGGTCCCTCAATGTCGGCCTGCGGGCACACTGAGAGATACTCACATAAGCCTGAGCAACTAAAATTCAGTGCTGCGGTTTCGTCGTCGCCGTGGGAAATGTATGTTCCCTTCTCCGTCCCTCATATTCCCGTTTCCTGTCCCTCGTTCTCGCATTACCCTGCGAGCCCTTCCCCGTCTTCCTCAATGTTGTTGTTGCGGAAGGTTTCCTGGTCGCCTTTTGGGAACCTCTGGGGGCTTCCTCGGACCACCCTGCTGCGAAGCACAGTCTCCCTCAACGACCGCGTGAACCAATTAATTGCCACCTCCCGACACAAGAGCAAAAGTCAACCAGGAGACATGGATTCCTGGAGGCCGATCGGGGGCAAGCTGCCCTTGCGTCCGAACCTGCTTCTGACCAACCACTCCCCTCTCGGTGATCACTGAAAACCTTACAACCGACGCTGTTTTCAGAGGCAACTACTGGGAGGTCATCGTCGGAAGGATTAAAGAGGATGAAACCCCATTGGGGGGCTGCTACGTCGGATTAGGCCGCGGAGCAGGCGGGATTAAGCCAGATTGGGCGGGATTAAAACGGATTCAGCGGGATTAAGCCAGATTTCGGACCAGTGCAAAGTCAGAATTTGATCTCCTAGGAGTTGCATCCGAAGTGCTATCTGGGGAAGAATCACGTTGCGATATCGTGGGCAAGCGACTGCGGGCTGAAATACATCGTCCAGGCAGCCCCAGGGCCCGCGCGCAACATTAACACACTCGCACTGCACCTGCTACCTGGATGCTGCCATTACCCGCCTGTCGGAAGAAGATAGTGGAAACATGGAGTAGGAAGGCGGATGAAACAGATTGGGCTCGGGCCCGCCCAAGGAACAACAGAGAACAACAAAGACAGATCGAGTCTTGAGGGAGGAAGGCGCCTGAAAAGGTTAGACTGGGACCTGACAATCCAAGAATACTTGCTCTCAGCGACCGGTGTGCACCTCTGATGTGCACAGTACAGGGAACCAACGGGCTATACATCGAGGAGGGTGGGCCGCTGGCGGTCGGGCGCAGGGGATGACGACAACAACCACAGGCGCCGTGCATGCTTCACTGCGCGGGCCCGTTTTGGGCCCTTTTCTTCACCCCCCATGTCAGTCACCCCCCCACTACCACCCTTAGGTCGGACATGTCCTCCTACAGGGGGATCTTGCAAGTAAAAAAAATGTCAAGACACCAACAAAGAAACCGAAAACAGTCAAAAATCGTCCCCAGATGATCTTTCTACTATTCCTGAATATTCCTCCTGCAGGGACACGCCCGACAGAACGTTCTTTCCTTCACCCCCCCCTTTCAGTCACCCCCCCCACTCGCCATCGCTCGGACGTCCATTCCCCGTGCCTTCTTCGATTTCGTGCGTGTTTTTTTTTTTTCGCTGAATGATCAAAGATGCTCCTCGATGGTCCTCGCCGGGAAAAAATGCACACGTCCGAGCGATGCCAAGCCCATTCGGCACCCGCCCGATCGCTCTGAGCAGTCCCTGACGGCAACGGGGCCTGGCAGAGGGCCCCGGGGAGCCGAAGGTGGCCGAAGGAGTCCTCCGCTGGTGGCTATTCTCCATGGCGCGAGGGGGCCTGGGCGGCTCGGAGGGCCAAACATCGGGCGGGTGGCAGCGGGTGGTGACCCAAATGTGAAGGGGCCCTGGGACATACACATAAATCCGCCTGCCCCGCTGGTGGGGCCACCAGGCTGTAGGCCGAAGGTTCGCAGTTTCCTGTACCAGTTGCAGCTTCCAGCTTCCACTGTTACAGTTCTGCTTCTTGCTGCTTACTGTTCTTGTTGATGGACCGCGCGAGGGGGTCAGACCCAAAACGGGCATTTTTGCCACGCCCTGAGCGTGTGCTCTGAATTGCTAGGGTGGGTAAAGATTTGCGTCCCTCACGCAGATCGGCGGGGTCAGGGTCCAAAAGCACAGGCGATTCGCCACATTTCTGACATTCGGCGGCACCCCTCACGCAGATCGGCGGGGTCAGGGTGCAAAAACACATGGGATTTGCCACATCTCTGAAATTCGGCGGCACCCCTCACGCAGATCGGCGGGGTCAGGCTGCAAAAACATATGGGATTTGCCACATTTCTGAAATTCGCTGGCACACGCAGGTCGGCAGGGTCAGGGTCCAAAAACACATGGGATTTGCCACATCTCTGAAATTCGGCGGCACCCCTCACGCAGATCGGCGGGGTCAGGCTGCAAAAACATATGGGTTTTGCCACATTTCTGAAATTCGCTGGCACACGCAGATCGGCAGGGTCAGGGTCCAAAAACACATGGGATTTGCCACATTTCTGAAATTCGGCGGCACCCCTCACGCAGATCCGTAGGGTCAGGGTCGAAAAACAAACAGGTCCCGACACTGCTTCACGGCGACGCCCAAACCTCATGATTTAGCTTTTGCATTTCCCATTATCCGAGACAGGGGGCCGGCGGCATGGGGCGAAGCCATTACGGATATACACAAATAACAAGATTCCCCATATTTTTCACTCCTGAAAATGGAAGGCGAAGAAAAAATACACCAGAGAAAAAACCCAATTACTGGATGGTCTGAAATGGGATCGGTAAAGAATTCGATAAGGAGATCGACCGGGAGCCCGGAACCCGGAATTATACCACCGAAATCGGACTCTGCAGAACCAATGGCCAGGAACCCGGGAACCCAAAACCGGGAACCCCGGAACCCAACCGGCCACCAAAACCGGCGGGACACTTTCGCCAAACCTCCCAATTTCCGCTAGGACCCCCTTCGGTGCAAGCACCGATTGGGGAAACAAGGGCCCGACGGGGCCATGCAGGGCCCCTGCCGTGGCCAGCTGGTGCCCAAAAGAGGCCCCTTATGGGGCCCTGTTTCCTTCCCCCCCCCCCTCTGGGCCACCCCGCATAATTATCACCGCCCGCCCGGCACAAGCGGAGCAGAGCTCCGGGGCACATCCGGCCGTGGCGACGAGGGCGCCCCCCCCGACGCCGCGGCGGAGCGACGAAGAGCACCGTCAGGGCCTCGAGCAGCGGGCCTGCATCCTCCGAGCCCTATATGGTGGGGGCGGAGGGGCGGCAGCGGAGGGGGGCCGGCCCAGGGGGGCACTCGCCATCGCTCGGACGTCCGTGCGTGGTTTTTTTTTTCGCCAGATGATCAGGGATGCTCCTAGATGGTCCTCGCCGAAAGAACAATGGAACAATGCACACGTCCGAGCGATGCCAAGGGCAGGTGTCCACCCGGAGCCGGCGGTGCACCGCCGAGAGGTCGGCGATGGGCCCCCCCGATGGCGAAGCCGCACGGCCCTGGCGGAGGCAGGCCAGCGGGGCCCCCCATCGGCGATCAACGGGCGCAGAGAGCATGACTAAAGGGGCCCCAGGACACACAAATAAATACACACAAATAGAACGATTCCCCATATTTTCACATATTTCGGGTTTTTTTGTCTTCCCCGCCACTTACCATAGTTTCCCATATTTTCTGGGGAATCGTCGATGAATTGTGTCTGTGTGTTGTTTCCCCTCCTGAATGACGCATCCCCCTGAGCGCGTCCCCCCTGAACGTTGCACCTGACAGGCGCCCAGGCAGAGCGGAAGGATACGCCAACACCTCGACCCTCGGGGTTCGACCCCCCCAAGCTGCAAGGCGGGGATTGATCCATCACCAGCGCCTGGGGTACTGCTCTTCGGGGACCTCGGAGGGCGGGGATATATAGTCGGGCCCTGGCGGGACCACACGTATCCATACCCATCGCCTGCCGCACTCCCCGAAGAACGATCTCCCGGGCGGCGGTGATGGACAGGATCAACCTTATTTCTTTTTCTGGTGGGTGGATCCCTCGAGCTCTCCGCCGCCTCAAGCGGTATGCGATCCCAGCAGGAACGCACCACGGTCACGGGAAAAGCGCGGCACCGACAGTGCAGCGCCACACACGTGGCGCAGGCCTGGAACGGCGAGGCCTCGTGCAAGAAGGGTGATTGTTCGAAGGCGCTGCTGGGGCGCCCCGGGTCAGCTCGGGGGGCCTCAGGTCGGGCCGTGGGGGCCTCAGGCCTGGCGAAAATCCACCTTGCCCAACGAACCCTTCTCCTCCTCCTCCTCCTCCTCCTCCTCCTCCTCCTCCTCCTCCTCGCCCTCCTCCTCCTCATGCTCCATATTCCGCCTCCAATTCCTCCTCCTTCCCCCTCCTCCGCCGAAACATCTACGATGGCATGTGTGATGTTCTCCTCGACTGCGCCGAGCACGAAACGCCCGACGGTTGGCTCTGCGGCGATGCCCGCCGGACACAGTAGTTAGGGGGCCACATGCGAACCCTACCCCTACCCCCCCAAGATCTCTGAGGGGGAGGGCAGGGTTCACCTCGCTCGGGAGCTCCCGAACGAAGTGACCCCCCCCCTCAGAAATCGTGGGGGGCAGGGGCAGGGTTCGCACGTGGCCCCCTAGTGGTATGCTCTGGGGTGCCCGAATGGCACGCCTGCTGCAGCAGGCAGGGGTGCCCAACGAACCCTTCCGGCAGCCTCCGAACATGCTCCACCGAGCAAGAGCTCAGCACGGCACCGGGCTCGGATCCTCCTCCTCCCCCTCCTCCTCCTCCTCCTCCTTCTCCTCCTCCCCCTCCCTCATCCCCCTCCTCCTTCCCCTCCTCACTCCGCCTCGTGGCATTCCCAGACCCCCCCCCCCCCGGCGGGGTCTGCACAGGCATGCACGGAATCGAAATCGGATCGGCCGTCGGCTGCGACCCAGGATGCACAAGCAGCGCCATGCAGGCATCGAGCCGCACTGGATCGTCAGGACGTGGGAACCGAGTCGGGTCGAGGGCTCAGGGATTGATGCGGTGAGGGCATTGGATCAGGAACCAATGGATAAGGAATCCAGTGTCTCGAAGCCAGTGGAACCTCGATCGTGGATTGGCCATGTATATCACCGCCGCCCTCATTAGATAAGGAACCTCCCAAGGTCTGAAGCATCCTGGGCACGTTCCATATCGAATGCCCCATACCGTATCGAATCGGATCGATCGGATCGACAAGGACCTTCGGGAGGAGCGCAGCAGCGCGGGCGGGCAGCGCTCTCCTGTCCAGCTCTCTGCCCGAGCCCCGAGGCGGCGGCGACTCGCTCCTGCGCCCTGGCGCGCGCGCGCGCGAGCAGGGCGGGGCCACCGCGTCGGCCCGCGGCGGCGGCCGCGGATTTTTGTTGCGGACGTGGCGTCGCGTCGTCGTAGAGGCCGCCGGCTCCTTCGTCGTCGTCGTCGTCGTCGTCGTCGTCGTCGTCGTCGTCGTCGGCACCTTCGTCGTCGGCACCTTCGTCGTCGGCACCTTCGTCGTCATCATCGTCGTCGTCGTCGTGGTCGTCGTCGTCGTCGTCGTCGTCGTCGTCGTCGTCGTTGGCATCGCCGTTCGGCCCGTGCTTTCGTCGCCGTTCGGCGCGGGCGACGTCGGCGCCGACGCTGCCGTCACCCGAGGCAACGACGACTCGTGGGCGGCGGGCCCATAAATCCGGCAGGGGCTCCGTCGCGGGGGCCTTGCGCCAGGGGGCCCGCAGGGACGGAGGGTTGGGAGGAGGCCAACAGAGGCGTGCGGGGCAGGAAGGGTGATTCAACAGGCTGTACGAGGAGGGCGCGCGTGCCTACACAGGGCCCAAGATGGGCCTGGCCAGGATCGGTGTTGACGCGCACCTGGAGTTCCCCGAAAAAGAGGGCCCCGACATCCGACGTCGCACAATAGAAACGCAACCACCAACGGCTCCACCTTGTCATCGTCATATCTTGACCTGGCCCGATCCGCGATGGCCCCTTTATCCGAAATGGGCTTAACCGTAAGTCGAGGTTTCTGAGCGCCGCCTAGAGACTCCTCCTCCACTTGGCTCGCGCTCGAGCCGCAATGATGTCAGGCCTCGGGCGACTGTTCGGGGCGACTCCGTCGTCCACGGACGGCCCTCGACAAAGCACACTTGCGACAAAACATATGGGCTGGTAGCCGCCAAGAGAGACACAAAGGAAGTGCTGCAATTTCAAGGCGTCCAAGAACGAGCGGCCAACACACAATTCAAGCCGTCCGCGCGTGCTGAAACCGCACCTCGCATGTCGCTTCTGAGCCCAATCGGCGCTGAACCCAGTCTGGCTGCCCGTTAAGGCTGCGCGTCCCTTCCGCTGCCGAAGGTTTCACATCAGCGCCGCCCCGCTTGGACTGAGCCCATTATTCTGCCCGTTCCGCGGCCCATTAGTCTCAGACGCCGCATGAGAAGAGAGGCCCGGGGTCCGCTCGACGACTCGGAGCTGGGGCGGCCGCTCGGGTACCCAGAGGATTCTCGACGCGGCGTAGCCGCTGGAAGCCACCCCGAAACCCAAGGGCCCCCTACACCCTCTCCAGAGCAAGCTCCGAAACCCATAGACGACGCCGCATGAGCTCACATTTGGCCTCGGAGGCAGCCAGCTACAAACTCGGGAAACGAATGCAACATCACTGTCAAGCGGGTCGCTGAGATATCCGGAACAATCCGAAACGAACGCCGTAATTTAAGCTGCACGGCGCCCACGGACATAAACTGACGACCGACACGCGCTCACCAAGGTCAGCTGGGAGGGCGAGGTGGGTCGGAACGATACCGGCGAGTGTAACCTTGTGCCTCATCAAGACAAGCGGGGCGCGCGATTACAACAAAACACCCTGCTCGGGTGGGCGAGTCGCGGGGGAGGCGCCCGCCAAATGAACGCGGGCGAAAGCGGCGCCGGTGATCGGCGCCGACGCCCAGCTGACAGCGAGAGGGCGACAGGAGAAGCAGCGCCTCCGTTGCAGCGGGGCGCTCGGGCCAAAATGGCCACGCACTGGGGGCAGCAGAAGCAAGGGCGGCAGGAACCGGGGCGACGGGGTGCAAATATGGCAGGGGCGACTGGGGGGCGACTGGGCGAGACGGGGCGACACTGGGGCGACTGGGCGGGACTCGGGCAAGACTGGGGGCAGGGGCCGAGGCGGGCCAAATTGGCCACGGACTTGGGGGGCGGGAGGCAGGGGCGGCTGAGGAAGGGGCCGCCGCCGCCACCGCCGCGTTACTTTCCTGTTTCGCAGTCGAGCGGAGACCCCCTCGCCGCGACGGAAACGGACCCTGAAGGAAACGCGCTCATTCGCCTTGAAAGGGTGCAGAGAGCTTCGCGGATGGAGGGCGGTTCCTTTTTCTCCTCCTCTTCCTCCTCCTCCTCCTCCTCTTCATCCTCTTCCTCCTCCTCCTCCTCCTCTTTCTCCTCTTCCTCCTCCTCCTCCTCCTCTTTCTCCTCTTCCTCCTCCTCCTCCTCCTCCTCCTCCTCCTCCTCCTCCACCTCCTCCTCCTCGTCCTCCTCCTCCTCCTCCTCGTCCTCCCTCCTCCTGCTCCTCCCCATCCGTTTCCTCCTCCTCCTCCTCCTCGTTTTCCATTTCCTCCTCCTCCTCCTCCTCCTCCTCCTCCTCTTCCTTCGCCGCGCCCTTCTGGAGATGAAGGCGGGAGATGAGTTTGTTACACACGAGCCCGAAGGATAAGTCAAGCTGGGCTTCAATTCGCACACGCGCCAGGGGGGGGCGGCAAAGCGGCCATTCGGGGATGACTACGTGGGCCGGACGAGCAAACAAGACCAGGGCCTCAACGAACCCTCTGGCCCCAGGCGGCGCACGCTCACACGCCCAATGCAGCGGGCTGCGCGCGCGGCGGGGCCCGCGAAAGAACCAAGTCGCAGCGCATGGGCGCAACGCCAGCACAGACATTGCGCTTCACTCCGCGGGCGCGCCCCCGCGCGGAGGCGGCGCGTGTGTTTGAAAACGATGTTTCGCGCCCGCGCGGTTGATTCATCAGCTCCGGGGGGGGGTCCATCATTTATCAATCACAAGCTAACATTCGCCGGTGTAGTGCGTTGTTTGTTTGTCGCGCAAGCGGCGGTTAACCAGCCTCGGCCGCCCTCCTAGACATTCGCAGACGGCGCCAGCGAGAAAAGTGGCGTGACCTGCCCCGCCGCCACCTTTCCCCCCCTGTAACGGCCGCTATCGCCCAGGAATCAAAATGATACTCTCGTGCCGTCGCGCCTTGCGTCCACTTTCAGCCACACTCGGCTCTCCAGTGGCCGTTTGGGGCGATCCGGGTACCCCTGCACGGCTCTCGGCGAGGCGCAGCTGCTGGGGAGCGCCCCGAGGCTGGACTCCGCCGACCACCGGCGAGAACAGCCCCACGCCTCACACATTGAACCTCGACCTCGGGGATCTCAGTGCCACCTCCTGGAGATCCTCCTCTCGGGGGCGTCCACGAGGGGGGCGTCCAAGAGGGTGGGGCGCAAATCATGGCCAGCAGCACGTGCGCGGCACAGGGGTGGGGCTGAGGACGTAATGAAACAAGAAGAGGCGCCATGAAATCTGGGGCGATATCGTGGTCCCCGCCATGATACCCCGACCCCCGACGTCGTGATTTTGTCACAACGTCGACCCCCAGAGGTCTGGACCCTTTCCCCGGGACGGATTTGTCAATCCTGTGTCGTGTTTTGAAAGTCTGGAGGCCCAGGAAAGGCCCCCCGGGAGGATGAACACAGCGAGAAACCTGCCGCCAAGATGTTTTTTTCACAGCGCGAGGTGGTCTGGGCGCCCCCCCCTCCTAGTCGCCCCCCCCTCTTGGCCGCCCCCGATCCTCGTGAAGCCTGTGCACTTCTCCCGGTATCGGAACTGATGGGCCTGTTCTCCACCACCACCACCACAAGTTGGAAGGGGGGGAGGTGGAGGACGAGGAGGAGGAGGAGGAGGAGGACGAAGCTGATAGACGAGCGCGTTCCACTACTCGCAAAGTAGCTACTTGCAAATGGCCTGGATCCGCCGCGGGGGATCTACGAGAAATTACATCGAAGCAGACATGTGGTTTTCGGGCGCTTGCGAGTAGGCGCTTTGCGAGTAGTGGAACGCGCTCGGTGAGCTGAGGAGGAGGTGGAGGAGGAGGAGGAGGAGGAGGAGGAGGAGGAGGAGGAGGAGGAGGAGGACCCACTCCCCCTCCTACTTGTGGTGGTGGTGGTGGAGAACCACAAGCCCATCAGGCACGGCCCGCGCGGGCGCGTGTGCGCGCGAGCACGGCGGCGGCCGCGGGTGGCGCGCGGCGAGGGTCGGCCTGTCGCCCTGTGCTGGCCTGGCGGCGAGGCGCCCCGGGGCGGGGGGGGATCCTCAATGAGTAGAGGCATCCTCGATGGGGTCCTAGGAGGCCTCCTGCTCAAATAGTAGGGGCCTCCTCCTCGAAGGCGTTCGAAGGGGTCCTAGGAGGCCTCCTCAAAGGGGATCCTCAATTAGTAGAGGCCTCCTCCTCAATTAGTAGAGGCCTCGAGGGGGGATCCTCAATGAGTAGAGGCCTCCTCGATGGGGTCCTAGTACGAGGTTGGGCGTGTCCCCCTTACAGGCGGATCTTGGACGAGAAATAGAAAAGACCCCCCAAAAATTCAAAATGGCCAAACGTGGTGAAAACATCGTCCCAAGACTATTTTTTTTACTAGTTTGGAACATTCCTCCTGTAGAGGGACATGCCCGACTTAATCCTGATCCTACTAGAGGGTGTCGGAGGATCGCGCCGCATCGCCGAGACATCGGCGATGCATCAGCGATGCATCCGCGGTGCACCAGCGATGCATCGTCGACGTGGGCGATGCATCGGCGAAGCGGCGCGATCCTCCGACCCCGTCTACTCGGACTCCATCTGGGAGGCCTAGAAAAGGCCAAGGCTCGGCTGTACGCTTCAGGTCGGACCTCGCTCTCGGAGGGGAGGCGCAGAGCAGCACGAGGAGCGACGCCCGAACTCGGGCAATACAGACTTCAAATCCGGGAGTGCAGGATGGGGGGGTGCATCGGCGGTGGACAGGCCTCCCTTTCGTAGACCTCCCCTCAGTGAAAGCGGCCCGGGACCGAAACCGACGGACCTGGACCCGCAGAAAGGACGGCCGCGGCGCCCTCTCGCGAACCGAAGACGGCCGATTCACTCATCGACGCGTCAGGGTAGGAGGTCTTATCAATCTCCGAAGTGCAGGAGGGCAGGCCGGGGGGATCCGGGAATCACCTGGGATCGGGAGGAGGAGGAGGAGGAGGAGGAGGAGGAGGAGGAGGAGGAGGAGGAGGAGGAGGAGGAGGGGGACCAGGAGTGCAGGACGCCGGGGGGGGGGCGCACGGCCTCAAACAGCTGCAGCCGCGGGAGCGCATCCGAGAACCCCCCCCCCGCGTGCCACGAGAAGAGCCCACGGCGGGAGGAGGCCCGCCACGTGCGGCCTCCGGGGGGGCCCTCGCCGGGCCTCGAGAGCCCGTCGGAGAGCGCCTTCGGGACGAGAGAGCCGGCCGCGGCGAGGAGGGGCTCGCCACGCCAGAGAAGAGGCTCGGGCCACGTCTTCAGCAGGACGGGAAGCTCACGGCGAGAAGGGGCTCGCCACGTCGGAGGACGGCTTCGGGACGAAACAGCCGGCCCTGTAGGGAAGTGGCCCGGACATCTGCGGGGCCCACGCCTCGACAGAGGAGGAGCGGCCGGACGTCTGGCCTGCAGCACGGCTTGCTGCCGCGGGGGAGAGCTCCGGAGGAGACGATCGCTCATCCCAGCTGCGACGACGAAGCCCACGACCAGGACCAGAGCCCAATGCGTGAAGCATTGCCCAGGGCATCGCCGCGTGCCACACATGGCCATCCGCCATCCGTAGTCGTCGCTCAGCTTGGGGAGGTCACCGACGGAACACCTACGCTGATCCTGGCCAGGCCCACCCTGGTCCTCCTCCAGGCGGATATTGGAAGACACATAAAAATTACCAAACAGAAGAACAGCAAATCCGAAGAGCACGACAAGTCGTCCCCAGAGCATGTTTGACCATTCTCGGACATTCCTCCTGTCGAGGGACATGCCCGATTTGAGCCTAGACTCGGTGAACATGCCCCTGTGGCTCGGCCAGGAGCCACCCTGAACGCATGCAACGGCGCTGCAGCCCGCAGCCACGGGTGTGGAGTCCGTGTGGGCGTAGCCCTGCCTCACGGTCAGCACCTGGGCTCGTGGGCGGACTCGACATCGCTCGCATCCCTCCGAACATGGCACTCGAACTCGCAGCCGCGGCCACGGCGCGGGCTCCAAGTCGACGGCCACGAGACTCTGCAAACGAAAACTTCTGCGGGCGACCACCGGCAGGGCGCGCAGAATCGATCCCGGACTCCCTGGGAGCAAAAGAAAACAGGCCCACACGCCACTCCTGAAACAAAACGTCACGCCACCGACCATGGGCTTCGGAGACCGCTTCGGGGTCGCGTCGGAGACTTCGTGGGACTGCCCGGCCACGTGGCCACCTCCTCGCAACGGCGACCCCCTCCTTCCCGTCCGACGCTGCACGAACACCCCTGCCCTGGTGGGGGGGCGGCAGCGGCCCCGCAGGGAGCTCGCGTCGCATGGGGACGGGCGGGCTGCCGAACGGATCCGCCGAGCTCCTCCAGCAAGGAGGCGCGCAGGGACAGCGCGGCGGCCACGAGAACGCGAGCTATCGGGCCGTTCGGGGCGGGGCTGGGCAAGCTGGCCTGCCCCGGTGGGGCGCGGGGCCAGGCCAGCGCCCCCGCGGGCGCCCTCCATCCGCAGGGGGGGCTCGTTTCCTCATCGGCGGCAGCTCCTCTGCGCACGGGCTCGACGGCAATGCGAGAACCGTGCGCCAGGCGCGCCACTGTGGAAGTGCTTGCTCGCGAACTGCCAGCCCTGTCCCGAAATGACCCGCCGCCGCCGTTGTCTCGCGCTGCAAGATGCCGCGTGCTCTCCCCACGTCGGTCGAGAGTGCGCTCGGCGCGCGCGGTACCAGGCCGATGTGCGCCTCATATACGTCGCACTCGTTTGTCTCGAAGTTGGCGCCAGCCAAAGCAGTCAACAATGTTATGTGTTACTTCTCTGGTCCTGTGACCAAGCAAGCAGAGGAAGGCCACCCCCCTCCAATTCTCAATTCCTCTGTATTAGTTTGGTGGCTCTCTCTCTCTCTCTCTCTCGCTCTCTCGATGTGTCGCCTCCATGTGTTTATCCTGTCTCTCCCCCCCGCTCTCAAAATCAGTCCCCTTGTCATCCCCATGCTCAAGCACTTCTTTATTCGAGTCTTCTACCTCCTGCTCTGCTCACGACACATTCTACTCCTCCTCCTCCTTATCAACATCATGCCTCCATCTCTGCTCGCTGGCTTCCCTTCAATTCCGCCTGTGTGCACACATGCTGCTTTCCCCATCCCTCTACTCGAGCCGAGAATCCCTCCGGCCTGCCGAGGCACTGTGAAATTACGTCAGCGGGTGCACCCTGATAGCAGTATGAACAATGATCCAGTGTGGCTTCTACAGTCCTCACTGATTGGGGGTCACGCTGGGCGGACAAGGGGGGCTGTAAATGAGAATCCTGGGGCCAAAGGTGGAACTCCTGTGCCGCCGCCGCACTCTGTCCCCTGGAGGTTGCGTGCTGCGAGGGTCCAGCACAATTCAATGCTCCTGCTGCACTTTCTTGACAAGGTGCATGAGGCATTGTGAGAGCCCTGTGCCCGATGCCACATGTTCTTGACCTACGAGGTGACGCCTGTAGAATCCAGGCTGCAAGATCGATAGGGGTCAGGGACACGTCGAGCTTCGACCGTACATAACCTCTCCGAGCTAGCTCCAAAGGACGACTCAAAAGCCAGAACCTCTCCTGAACCCCACATGGTCCTTGTTTTAGCGTCTCCGCTGTAGCTTGCCGAAGCAAGCGCACCATAGGAAATGAAACGTGGTCTAGCACTGTTCCACCAGGGTGGCAAGCATGGGGCGTTGGAGCATGCTCGGCCACTGGACAGGGCACGTTGCCCGCACCAATTCTTTCAGGGGGATGCTGAGGATCAGCAGCTGGGGCAGTGCTCTGGGGTGCACGGTCCTCCACCGGTCACGAAGGAACGCTTCGCGCAGGGACCGCGCTTGGCGGTCCGCGACGGGAGCAGGGGACCCCTCCCACAGGGGCCGACTCTGTGGAGAAACGCCTGACTTTTTCCAGGACGCCACTGCGCCACGCTTTCGGAGGAACGTGCACACGAAGAAAGGTAGGACGGGCACGAGAAGCAGGACGACGAGGCGGAGGCTGGCACCAATAAGCACTCGAGGTGCACCCCCCCCAACAAACAAAACACTGGTCAGATGATGGGCTGATGGGGACTCGCGAGGCGCAAACCAAATCCGCCAAGTGGAAGCTTCAGGATTCCTGGAACTATTTCTCAAGCCGCTGCAGACGCACACATGCGCGAGCCGCGGTCACTGCGATATAATGGCTGGCGCAGCTGCGTGTGACAGAACATCTTCGGTCGGCATCCCCACGCCAAGATCGAAGAACCATCAACGCTCTGCAATACCAAGCAGCGCAACAAACTAACTAAGAAAAATAAGCTTTCCGAACGAAAACGAATACTGGCGCGCGACCCTAGAGTGCATCCTGCGATCACGCGCCATGATTAAGAATCGTGTACCAATGAATGCTTGCGGTATGCGAAGCAAACCTGTTACAATCATCACAATATCCCCCTCTCAGTCCATCTGAGTGAATCGTCTTGATGCAGGATGTACGCACTGGGAGTAACCCGACCAGACTCGACAGCATGGCACTAGCGGCCACCAGGCAATTGATTCCACGACACGCATATCAACAACTACACTGGCCTATTGAATTACGCCTGACTCGTCCCCTAGCCGGGCAAACCTAGCTACATAAATCAAACAGATGGTCCGCCACGGCGCCTTGCAGCGACAAGCGTCTGTCAAACAACCTGCGCCCCTTCACAAGGCACCGCTACTCACCACGCATTAGCCGGTGACACCTGCGATACGGATGCTAGGGGTGAGTCATCGCTTGCACCAAACATCATCTGCATGTTCTGAAGCGGGCCGCCCCCAAAACGGCCCCACGACTCTTTCAAGAAGACCGCACGATGTGACGGATTTAGAACGCAACTGAACAGCTCTGCCAGGCTGCAGAGTTAGCATGGAGGGGTGTGGCCCTCGGAAGCACTGGCGCATGACATGGAATTGGGAATGCCACCCAAGTGATGACATACTGCGAGGCGGGAGACGTGAACAAGGAGGTGAGGCTGCTGGCAGCTGAAGCAATTCCGACTCGCCTCAGGTGGGGCTCGGCTGTGCCTCCGAGCGGTCGAGCCTCGTCCTTTCCGGGTTCTGCACAGCGCCCGCCCCCCGCCCTTCATTGAGCACCAACCCGTAGCCTTGGGTCGGGCGTGTCCCCCTACAGGCAGACTCTGGACGAAAAACAAAAATAATACCCCAACAATAACCAAACATGCAAAAAAAGAAATGCCAAAACATGGTCCCCAGACTATGTTGTGGCTGTTGTTGAACACTCCCCCTGTAGAAAGACAGGCCAGACTTACCCATGGCCGATCCGTTCCTCGGTGCGGCCTCCCCTCCCCCGAGCTCCGTGCCCCCGCCGCCGGGCGGCACGGGAGGCCCAGGAGGGCCCATGCTTCCCCCGGCCCCTCCCGGGCTTCGTCCTCCTCGCCCCTACAACTTCTGGCCCAGAACCGACCAACACCCCCTGCCACGCCCCGGCACCGTCCTGGGAGCTCTGCTCTAGGGCCCCCGCACCCTGTACAATTGCTGTCCCGGAGCCACCCGGCGCCCCCACCACGCCCCGGCACCCCGGCACCGTCCTGGGAACTCTGTTTCCAATTTCTCTTCCTTGTGAGTCACCTTTTTTTTGTTTAGGGGGGGTCTCCATCTCAAACGGCAGCAATAAAGAGCCATGGGTTTTTCAAAGGCGCCCGCAAAGCGCTGCTTGAAATCCAGTACAGCGAACGGCCCCCAAGAGGGACCCAAGATCGACGGGCTGGCATCCACAAAATCTGCAGGCCGGCTGGTCGGAAGGGCGGGCCGGGCGTTTCACCTGAGACTCCCTCACCGACTGTGAGCCTGGAGCTGAGCAGCTGGCAGCAGTTGCGCAGATGCAGGGCGGGTCGCCTCCAAAGTGTGGCTCTCGCCTCGGCGCCGCGCGCACTCTTCGCTAAACACTGCCGGAGCTTCACGGAATCAGGGCGTGTCGTTTTCGAAATGTGGCTTTCGCTTTAGCGCCGCACATATTCATTTGTTGGTTGCTAATAATGCAAGGGCTTCGCGGATTGAGGGTGGGACGTTTTCAAAATGTGACTCTCGCATTGGCGCCGCGCCCATTCGTATTCAAACTTTGCAGGAGCTTCACGGATTGAGGGCAAGTCGTTTCAAAAAAGCGGTTCTCACAAAAGTGCTGCGCACATTCGTCTGAACAATTTGCAAGAGCTGCCCAGATTGATGGTGGTTCCTTTCATAGGTGGCTCTCGCTTTAGCGCAACGCACATTATTTTCAAAGCATTGCAAGAGTTTTACGAATCAAGGGCGGCTCCTTTTCAGCATGTGGCTCTCGCCTTAGCGCCGCACGCACTTGTTTAAACACATGTGCAAGCGTTTCGCGGATTCGCATGGTTATTCTTCCAGAAAGTGTGTGTTCGAGCGATTCAGGATTGTCAGGGCGCAACTTGATTCGCGTAGTCAAGACGCAACAGTCACGTTGACTCGTGGCGTTGGAATCCTGAGAATGGTGTTTCGCACGCTTCAGGATGTTCACACGGTTGTCTCCCAATGGGACACTTTCCTCAGTGGAAGTGAATCCTGGTATGGGGCCTCTGAAGAGGGAGCTCGGAAGGAAGGAGGGAGGAAGTTCAGAGGGAGGGAGGGAGGGAGGGAGCTCGGATGGGCCTCCTCCTCCTCCTGTTCCTCCTCCTTCTCCGCCTCCTCCTCCCCCTCCTCTGTCCCTTGTTCTCTGCCTTGCCCTGCTGGACCACCCCCCCTCCGAGGCAGGGGGAACGGCCACGCAGCGCTGCAGCCACGCCGCGGCGGCACTGCTCCTCTGCCCCCCCGCAGGTGTGCGCGGCGGCTGTGCGCGGCAGCGCCGACAGGACACCTGCACTTGGCCTCAGACCGTCGCGGACGACAGAGCGTGCGGCCCGCCCGCCCCCCCCCGGAGCACGCTCGGAGCCGCGGCCCTCGCCCGAGGCACGCCGCTCCTCCCGCGGCGCCGAGGTCCAAGGCACAGGGGCACGAGAGCCGTCCGGAGCCGGCGCGCGGCGGCCCTCGGACGAGCGCGCCCAGGGCCGCGCCCACGGCCCAGTCGAGGCTGACTCCGCTAGACCTCCGCCAGCACATAGGCATCGGCCAGGGCCGCGGCCTCCGCGGCCGTCGCCCCCGCGGCCTCGAGGTCGGCGTGGGGCGCGGCCTCCTCCGTGGGCTCGCCCTCGCCCGTCCCCCCCGCGGCGCCGGGCTCGACCAGGGGCGAGGCCTCCTGTGGCGCCGCCCCGCCCGGCCACTCCGCCACCTCGGGTTCGGCCGCGGGTGCGGGCTCCTGCCGTGCCTCGACCTCGACCTCGACCTCCATGGGCTCGTCCTGCCTGGCCTCGACCCGTGACTCTTCCGCGGGCTCGTCGTCGACCTCCGGACTCCACGAGCTCGAACTCAACGCCGCCTGCACCTGTCCCGGACATCCGACGCTGTGGGCAAGCCACGTCGCCACGAAAAAGCAAGAACGGGATTTCTGGATTTCTGAACCCCTCGTGCGTTCTTTATCAAGCCCGATCGACCCGTAAGGGTCTCAGGGCCCGAGAGGAAGCAAACGTTGAAACAAAATTGACGCCATCATCCGCGAAAGAGCTGGCATCCGGCGCCACGTTTTTTGTTTCGATCCGTGCCTGCAGGACGTCTCGACCTTTTCCCTCGACCAGTGTTCCCCCCCGAAGAGAAGAGGAGCATGGAGAGTGCCGGGGATGGATCAGCGTTCAAATTGATGACTGGTGATATCTTGAGCATGCTGTGCCATGCTAGTGCCCCCCCCGACAAATCTCAAAAGGTGGGCGAGCGCGAGGCGGCTTTTGCTGAAAAGCGTGTTTTTCCCCACATCCAAAGTGGGGTTCTTGTTTTCTCTGGAAACCACCATCATCATCATCATCATCACTCATTCCTCACTCACTCACTCACTCATCATCCCTCACACACACACTCACTCACTCACTCACTCACTCACTCACTCACTGACTCATCATCACTCACATATGATGATGATGATGATGATGATGATGATGATGATGATGATGGTGATGGTGATGATGATGATGATGATGATGATGATGATGATGATGATGATGATGGTGATGGTGATGATGATGATGATGATGATGAGTGTGCGCGTGAGAGAGTGTGATGGTCATCATCATCATCATCATCATCACCAGTCAGTCAGTCAGTCAGTCACTCACTCACTCACTCACTCGCCTTGGGCCTGGTCTGTGAGTGAATTGCGAGGAAGTCTCAAGCGGGAGCCCCCTCCCTATGCGGCCCGCGGATCATGTTACTAATCCGAGCGGGTCATCCGATTCCTGTAACTGTCGCCACTTTTGGGCTCTCGCGCTGCCGGAACGCCATTCCCAGGCCACATTTGTGAGTGAATTGCGAGGAAGTCTCAAGCGGGAACCCCCTCCCCATGGGGCCCGCGGATCACGTTACTAATCCGAGCGGGTCATCCAATTCCTGTAACTGTCGCCACTTTTGGGCTCTCGCGCTGCCAGAACGCCACTGCCAGGCCACATTTTGAACGCCCGGAACCAACTGTAGGCCACTTCGTGTTCTTCGCGCTCCCAGAACAACATTCCCGGGCCACATTTTGAATGCCCGGAACCAACTGTCCACTCCCGGGCCACTTTCTGAATGTCCGGAACCAAAACAAGAGGGCGAGGTCGGGGGCAACGTAGGGAGCGGGGGGAGGGCCCGCGCCAGGGCGAGAAGAAATATACGCAGAAGAGAGAGCCAGGACGCCTCACCAACCACGAGGACGACGGTGAGGGTTTTTTTCCAGATTCGCCCAGAGGATTCTCATGCGGGGTCCTTCCGTCGGAGTAATTATTCCTCGTCCTCCTCCTCCTCGTCCTCCTCCTCCTCCTCCTCCTTCTCCTCCTCCCTGCCTCCGTATAACATATAATCCACAAATTCGCCTGTCTCCTTGGCCACCTCTGTCGTGTCTGACGCTTCCGTATCTTCCCAAATGCCGCCCTAACCATGCCCCCGCCAACTCTTATTTCCCATCCCACTCCTCTCTCGCAGCCGCTTCTGCGGTTCCCTGTCCGCGCCCGCTCGCGGGCCCGCCGCCGCGAAAGGCTGCGGCGCGGGCGCGGCCCTGCGGACGCCGCTGGAAGGTTGTTTCCAAGGGGGGGGGGGGGCGAGGGAGGCCACATTCCCTCTTCTCGCCAGGGGCCCAACAAGAGGAGGGGAAGGAAGAGGAGCGGCCGGGCCGCTCATGCATGTAGACGCGGTAGCTTGCCAGTATCGTGATGCGTGTAGTGCTCTTGTCCGTGGCGGTGCCGACCCCGCTTCTGCAGAGCGTCGATCTGTAATTCTAAGCGATCGACGTACTTCTCGCCGTGAACCGCCTCGACAATATCGCCGATGGTGCTCGGTCGATAGGTCTCCTTAGGCTCCAGACTGCGGTAGTCGTTCTCCGCCTCGTCGTTGGCTGGTTTCTCAACAACCATGCTCTGGAGCGGGCCCGTATTCATCTTACTCTTCACGTTTTGCCACTTCTGCTCCAGTAGCTGCTGGACATGAATTTCCATGGGCCCCCCTGTAAGCCGAGGCCTGTGGCTCCGACTGTAGATCCAGTCGTGGACGGCCCTCCCGAGCTCAGCAAGAGGTCCTCGCAGCTCTGCTGGAGGTCCTCCTAGCTCTGCGCGTGGCCCTGGTAGCCAAGCTCGTGGTCCTCGTGGTTCGGCTGGTGGCCCCAGTAACTCTGCTGGAGGTTCTCGTCGGTCAGCCTGTGGCCCCTGTCGCTCCGCTGGTGGTTCTCGTAGCTCAGGAAGTGGCCCTGGTAGCACCGGTGGAAGACCTCGTAACTCAGCCTGTGGCCCTCGTAGCTCCGCCGAGAGCACGCGTAGCGCAGCGCGTGTTTCTCGTAGCTCGGGTTCCGGCCCTCGTAGCTCGGCCCTCGCCAGCAGGTGGTCCTGGAAGCTGTGCTGGAAGCTCTCCAGGCTCTGCTCGTGGCTCTTGTAGTTCAGCCGGCGGCACTCGCAGTTCTCCACGAGGCTCTCACTGCTGAGCTTGTGGCCCTTGTAGCTCCGCAGGTGGTCCTCGTAGACCTGCATGTGGCCCGTGTGGCCCATCCTATGGCTTTCGTAGCTCAAGCGATGGCCCTCGTAGCTCTCGTAGCTGTGCCTGGTCCTCGTGGCTCAGCTCGCAGTCCTTGGGGCTGTGCCGCTGGGTCTCGTAGATGTGCCTGTGGGCCTCGTAGCTCAGCTTGGGGTCCTCGAAGGTCTGCAAGGGGCCCTGGTAGTTCTTCTGGTGGCTGTAGTAGCTGTGCCTGTGGTCCTCGTGGTAATGTTTGTTGTCCTCGTAGCCCAGCTGGTACCTCCGGGAGCTCAGGTAGCTGAGCTGGTAGCCTTCGTAGCGCAGCGGCCCTCGTTGTTCAGCTGGTTGTCGTCGTAGTCCTGCTTGTGGCATTCGTAGCTCAGCGTGCGGACCGCGTGGCTCAGCTAGTGGCTCTCGTGGCTCTGCTGGTGGCTCTCGTAGCTCGGTAAGTGTGTCTTGAGGCTCCCCAGGTGGCTCTCGTAGTTGTGCACGTGGTCCTCGTAGCTTAACTGTTGGTCCTCGAAAGGCAGTTGGTGTTCCTGGTCGCTCTTCCGGTGGCTGAAGTAGATCTACCCGGTGCCATCGAAGCTTAGGTTGTGGCCCTCGGATCTTCCCAGGTGGACCTCGTGGCTTGGCCGATAATTCTCGAAGGCTCTGCTCGTGGCTCCCGTAGCTGAGCTGGTGGCTCTTGTAGCTCTCCTGGTAGTCTGCTGGTGGCTCAGCTGGTGAGCCTCGTAGCCCTCCCTGCTTGTGGCTCACGCAGGTCAGCTCGCGGTCCTCGAAGTTCAGCTTGTGGCTCTCGTGGCACTGTTGGTGGCTCTCGTAGCTCGACAGGTGTGTCTTGAAGCATCGGCGGTGGCTCTCGTAGCTGTGCGCGCGGTCCTCGTAGTTCAGCCCGTGGTCCGCGAAGATCGTATGGCGGCCCTGGTAGCTCTGCTTGAGGCTGTAATAGCTCAGCGGGCACGCTCATTTCGTAGCCCACGAGGTCCGAATCGCAGTCGTCGGCAGCCAAGTCGTAGTGTTCCACTACCTGGAAGCCAATGTAGTCCCGGGGGCCGTGGAAAGTGCAAGTGTCGCCGTGCTGGTCGCTGTCCTGCTCGCCGTACTGGTCGTAGCTCTGCTGCTGCAATGGGACCTCCGCGAGGATGTACTGTGTGCGCTTGTCTATACGCCCATGGTGCTAACGTATAGCACCTCTCTCGTGCATGCTCTCGTATACAACGTCTTCCTTATGCTTCCACGCGTGCTCTCTCGTATAGCACTTTCCCCTCTTTGTCGTCCTTGGTGTCGTATGCGCCGTGTCCAGTGTTGCACTTGCTGTCGTACTTGGCGTCATACTTGGCATTCGCCATGGCGGCCACCATGAGGGATATACCACTCCATCTGGCGTTCAGGCCAAGCCGCATACGGAGGCCAATCCTGAGTGCCGCAGCTCGCAGCGGCCTAGGCCCTGGGAGGACCGTCCCGTTCATCTTGTAGCCAATGATTTCCCGTGCTCATCCTAACTGTTGGCCCCCGCTGTGCCGCCCTCGCGCGGCGGCGGCCAGAGGGCCGCTGCCCCAGGGCCCCGAGTGCCGGATCCTTCCTGCAACTCCAAATCTATCTACTCCTCCTCCTTATCCCTATCCCTCTCCCTCTCCTCCTCCTCCTCCTCCTCCGCCTCCTCCTCCTCCTCCTCCTCCTCCTCCCATCATCATCATCATCATCATCATCATCATCATCATCATCATCATCATCAGCAGCAGCAGCAGCAGCAGCAGCAGCAGCATCAGCATCAGCATCAGCATCAGCATCAGCATCAGCATCAGCATCAGCATCAGCATCATCATCACCATCACCATCATCATCATCATCATCATCATCATCATCATCATCATCATCATCATCATCATCATCATCATCATCATCATCACATCTCATCATCAACAACATCAACAACATCACATCAACATCATCATCATCAGCATCAGCATCAGCACCATCATCCTTGTCCTCCTGCTCCTCCTCCTCCTCCTCCTCCTCCTCCTCCTCCTCCTCCTCTTCCTCCTCCTCCTCTTCCTCCTCCCTCTCCTCACCTCCTCCTCCTCCTCATCATCATCATCAGCATCCACTTCCTCTCCTTCTGCTCATCTCATAAATGTTGTCCCTCACCAACCAGCACTATCCTCTCTTCTCGAGCTCCTCCCTCAGTGCCATCATACTCACCTCCTCCAGCTCACACCTCTCCTCATCCACCTTCTCCACCTTCCTTCTACCTTTCCTCATCCTGCTACCTCCCACTTCCCTTTCTCCTCTTTTTCCTCCTCTTATCATCGTCAGCATCTTGTCTCTCCCTATCTTACGTACCCCATCGTTCCTTCTTCTCCTCCTCCGACGCCCTCCTCCTCCCTCCTCGTCCCTTCCTCCTCCCCTCCTCCTCCATCTCCTTTTCAACATCTGCTCTCCTACCCTGCTCCTCACCTCGGGAAACATCCCTCTCTGGACATCTGGAGGAACCTCTGGGAGGCCCACGAGTACCTCCCAGGACACACGATGCCCTTGTCAGCCCTCCTCCTGGCGCCCCTCCTCCGATCCCCCAAATCTGGACATGACGTGGAGGGCGCGCGAGAAGCAAACGCAGACACACTCCTCCGCTGTCTCCGCCCCCCCTGCCTGGCTCCTGCGGCCAGGCCTCTCCGGGACGTTTGGCGCAGCCCCTGGCGACGAGGGGCCCACCCGAGTGGCAGCAGAACGGGTGACACAACTCCCCAAGGCCTCGATCCTCCCACTTCCCTCCCTCCTCCGAAAGGGGGGACCTTACAGGGGGGACCAACTCCTCAAGGGGGAACACATCTTCGATGTTTCTCCGGGATAAAGGGGGAAACCAATACACCACACCACCCCGCCGTCGTCCCCGACCTCGATCCTCCCGCCTCCCTCCCTCCTCCGAGGGGGGAACCGTTAGGGGGGACCAACTCGGGGGGGGGGGGGGGAACATCGACCTGGAATCGGCGACACATCGCAACTCGATCGGCGGTAGGCCCCCGATAGCGCATCCGCACGGTCCTGGGCAGGGTAGGCTGCCTATGGGGCCCATATCGGCATCCCCCCCTGAGCCCAGCCCCCCCCCCCTAGCTCGGCGGCCACTCATGGGAGCCTCCAGCACCCTCTTGTCGGCTCTTCCGAATCCACGCTGGTCGACGCAAAGACTTGCAACCGAACCCTAATTACCGTTGCTCCTGGTAAGGCGCCGAACTCTGTATACACCTACGCTTTTCCTGGCCCCGCACTGAAACTCGCACAAGGAAGCGGATCCCAGTGCATACGGGATCCTGGTGTATGTTCCCCCAGGTAAGCGGGGAAACACATATACACCACACCCCCCCGACGTCGTCCCCGACCCTCACAAAGTCTTATGTTGCTCCCATCCTACTTAAGGACCGCAACCCAGAAATAATTTCGAGCACCCGGAAAAGTGTCAAAAGAGTGTCGAAACTGTGTCGGGCGAGTGTCTCTCAGGGCCCGACGCGTGAAAACCATTGAGTTTCGGTACTTTCTCTGGCGCTCGAAATTCTTTCTGGTGATCAAAGCTAGAGTAGGTTGGAGCATCATAAAGAAAGTCCTGGGATTGAAAAGCAGCCCGCCACTGGTCATGTTTTTCTTCCCAGTTTCCGACCTGCTCCTCTCCCTCCCTTCTTTCAGTGAGCCCGAGGGCCTCCAGAGGCGGATCCTCCGCTGGCGACGCCTCTGCACCCTGCTCCTGCTTCTCCTCGGCGGCCTGCCAGTGAGCCGCGGACAGCGGGCAGGGAGAGAGAGAGAGAGAGAGAGGCTCAGCGAGAGACGCCGTCGTCGTTGAAGGCCACGTCGTCGAGGGCGAGGGAGAACGCGGGGGGGGGGACTGGCTCTGGCTCGGGGGGGGAGCATCAACCTGAGATTGGCGATGCATCACCCCTAGATCGGCGGCAGGAGCCAAGGCCGGGATACAGTCGGACCAGGACAGATCGGGGGGCCCTGAGGTCTGGCGGCCCTGGAGGATGCACCGGGCGCCGCGGCCGTTCCGAAGCGCCCCCGCACGCTCCGAGAGCGTTCTGGAGCGCTGCGCCCCGGTCCCAGCCCCGCCCGGCGCATCCTGGATGGGTGCGTGATGGCACTGGCGCCCGAATGCGACCCTGGAGGCCCGGGATGACAAAAGAGAGCACCGAGACGTCGGCGCCCCAGCTCCCAAGCCCAGACCTCTCACTTCACCGGCCTCGCAGATGTGCGGCAGCGGATTTTTTGCGTGGATCTCTGCCAAGGCAAAGCCCCGAAACGGCGAGTGAAAAACGGCGTGAATGTCGCGTGGAGTTTTGCTAGTCTTCATTCCTGGCCAAACAAATCCGCACGGAATCCGCCTCGAAATCCGGAACGAACTTCTCCAGGACACCCCGGGTCCATCCTATCGTTTTCCGAACGACACCCGCGCTGCGATGCTGGCGCCCGTGCCCAGACCTCGGCGGAACACAGACGCGATTGTCGTCGTGGTCCCCGCGTGCGAGCAGGAGCGCTGCAGCGCGTTGGGCAAACACGCTCGGGTGCAGCTCGGCTCGCGCGTCCCGCCAGACTGCGACCGGCTGCTGGCACAGCGCCGCGGAGGAGCAGGCGAGGGGGCAAGCTCCTCCTCCTCCTCGTCCTCCTCCTCCTCCTCGTCCTCCTCCTCCTCCTCCTCCTCCCCCTCTTCCTCCTTCTCCCCTTCCTCCTTCTCCTCTTCCTCCTCCTCCTCCTCCTCTTCCTCCTCCTCCTCCTCCTCTTCCTCCTCCTCCTCCTCCTCTTCCTCCTCCTCCTCCTCCTCCTCCTCCACCTCCTTCTCCACTTCCTCCCCTTTCATCTCCGGCGCAGCAATCGGCCGAGGTGACACTGCGTGCCTGATGGGATGCATGTGCCAGCGTTCCAGGAGGCTCTGATCACGGCGGGTTCGTGTGTCGTGACGACTTGCGCGTTGACCTCCGACACCGCGAGGATCGCTCAATCTCAAATGCGACGCACAGTGCCACACTAGTACAAGGTGTCATCCTAGGAGGCGTGCGTCCGACCCGAACACATAGCATAAACCTCTTGTGGTATACCGTTTTCCGAGCGAGATGGCCAGAAAGCGCCCGCCACGGAGCTTATACTATAAGATTTCTCGGTTCGCGCGTCCCTCCTGGGGGAGCGACGCACACACAGTAATAGTCGGCGGCGAGTCCAGTGGAAGAAGTGAGAAGCGGCGGGCCTTCTCAGAAGGCTCGGAAGTCCCCGGCCTTCTGAGAAGTTGTCAGAGCCATGCCTGACGAAACAGAAAACCTCTCAGAAGGTGCGAGGGCTTCTGAGAAGTCCCGCCGCCTTCTGAGGAGGCCTCTTCCTTCTCACTCCCCCCCCTCGCTCGCTGCCGAATCCCACCAACCCTTCAGGGCGTAGGTGGTCTACTGGAGCTTCCTCTTCCAATCACCTTCTTCCCCTTCGGGGAAGGGTTTGACTCTGTTCCCTACTACTATACACCCCCCCCCCCAGGCGACCGGCGGCCAACCAGGAACCATGCGGGCACCCCCCCACCATCCCCTTCAAAAAACAATACGTAACGTTCTCTGCCTCCAAATTTGGAGCATGCGCTGCCAACCCGATGCCCCCCCCTCCACCATCCCTGTCAAAACGCAATACAAAGTACATGTTGGGGCAAAGTCTGGGGACATGCTCGTGAAGCCCGCGAGCACTTACAGGGACGGCGGGGGTGTCAGCATATTGCCTGCTGTGCGCAGAGCGACCATCTCTAACGCAAAAAACGATATGCAACTCGCGGCTTAACCTGCATCATGCGCGGCTGCCCCGCGATCACTGCCAAGTGGTGGCATATGGCCTGCTGTGCGCAGGCCCACCAGACACAATGATGGGCATTGGCTCTCGACATGGATGGTGGAGGCCGAAATGTTGCCCGATGTTTGCTGTCACATACGCAGGCGCACCTGACACACTCTGCACGTGCCCCGAACGTGGCGCACCTGGCGCGGCTGAAGTATGCGGTACACCTGGCGCACGCGGAGGCACGTGGCGCATCTGGCGCACCAGGCGTGTCTGGCACGCTCGGGTCACAGGGGTGCCTGGCGCGCGTGGCGCGACTGGCACGCGTGGCGCACCTCGCCCCAGCGTCGCGCACATGTGCTCGGTCTTGGTTCCCAGTAGCAGTCGATCGAAAGAAGACCGCTGAGCATGCTCAGGCTGGGGTGTTACTCATGTGTTGGGAGGGCGGGTGGGAGTGATCAAGACGGCTTGCGGGCGGGTGGGTAGCGTGACCCCTCCCCCTACCCCCTCCCCTGGACCTGGACGGGGGGTTCCGCGGGTAGTTGGAGCGTCCTAAACGGCCTCGGCGAGGAAGCCAAACTCATAGGTTTTACTAAGGTTTTAGCCCCATGTTGGCCTCCTGGGGGGGGCTAATTGGGGAGCTCCCCTCCTCTGGTCGATCTCACCCAAGATGGCCCAACAATGGTCCCCAAGGCTCCCAAGGGTGCCCCAAGAGGGCCCCCAAGAGGTAGCCAGGCCCCAAGAGGCCCCCAGGATGCCCCCAAGAGGCTCCCTAGATTAGAGACCCCCAAGAGGCCCCAAGAGGCCCCCCAGAGGCACCCAAGACGCTCCAAGAGGCGTCGGCGAGCATGCCAAACTCATTGGTTTTACTAAGGTTTTGGCCACATGTTGGCCTCCTGGGGGGGTCACTGATTAAGATGACTCCAAGAGCGCCTGGGAGAGCCCACGATGACCTCCAAGATTGCCCAAGATATCCCAAAACGACTCAAGATGACTCACACGATGCTCCAAGAGGCCCCAAGACCGCTCTAAGACAGCTCCAAGTGGCCAAATAGCTCCCCCAGGAGGCCCCGAAGAGGCCCAAATCATTCCAAAACCTTGGGGACATCAATATGTTTGGCTTTCTCGCCTTCTCGCTTCCGATGGCCATCCGAGGGCTCAAGATGGCTCCAAGATGGCCCAAGAGGGCTCCAAGAGAGGCTCACCAGAGCCTCAAGACGGCCCCAAGAACGCCCAAGAGCGCTCCAAGAGCGCCCCACGAGCGCCCCAAGAGGCTACCTGTTGGTCTCCCGAGGGGCAACGCTAATTAATGATCCCCTCTTGTTTGATCGATGTCCCAAGAGCGCTCCCAAGGCTCCCACGAGCGCTTCAAGAGGGCCCCAAGAGGCGCCCAGGAGGCCCCAGGAGGCCCCAACAGGCGCCCAAGAGGCGTCCAAGAGGCTCCCAAGAGACCTCCAAGAGGCCCCAAGAAGCTCTCCGAGGCACCCGAGACGCTCTAAGATGCGTCCAGGACCGCCAAGAGGCCCCCAAAACGCTCCAAGAAGCCTCCACTGGAGGATCCTTCCTCTGTGTGCTGCCCACTTCCCTGATCGAGGCAATTCCTCTGGGCATCGTTTCTGGATGGGCTTGTGGGGTTACGCGAAGCGTCTAGAATTAGGATCTCCTCCTTCTCGACATATGCTCTTTTCCCCTGCTCCTCCCACGTCCCCCTCGGGAAACATCCCTCTCTGGACATCTGGGGGAACCCCTGGAAGGCCCACGAACACCTCCCAGGACATCCGATGCCCTCAGCCCTCCTCCTGGCGCCCCTCCTCCGATCCCCCTAATCCGGACACGACGTGGAGGGCGCGCGAGAAGCAAAAGCAGACACACTCCTCCGATGTCTCCGCCCTCCCTGCCTGCCTCCTGCGGCCAGGCCTCTCCGGGACGTCGGGGGCAGCCCCTGGCGACGAGGGGCCCACCCGAGTGGCAGCAGAACGGGTGACACAACTCCCCAAGGCCTCGATCCTCCCACTTCCCTCCCTCCTCCGAGGGGGGAACGCTTTTAGGGGGGGGGGGGGGGGGCGCTCGGGGGGGAACATTTTTGCTGGTTCCCCGAGGAGACGGGGAAAGAAGTGTACACCGCACCACCCCGACGTCGTCCCCGACCCTCAAAAAGTCTTGGGATCGAAAAGCAGCCCGCCACTGGTAATGGATATGTTCCAATTTCCGATGATCCTCTCCCTCCTTCTTTCAGTGAGCCCGAGACCAGCTCAGGGGAGAAACATCGACCCGGAATCGGCGACGCATCGCTAGTCGATCAGCGATAGGCCCCCGATGGCGAATCCGCACGGTCCTGGGCAGGCAGGGTGGGCTATCGGGCCCATATCGGCGATCAAGGGGCGAGGGGGGGTCAATTCACCCCCCCTGAGCCTAGCCGCCTAGCCTTCCGTTTTTCGGCGGCAACTCATGGGACCCTCCAGCACCATCTTGTTGGCTCTTCCGAATCGATGCTAATCGACGCCAATCAACGCTGGTCGACGTTAATCGATGCAAAATCGACGCAACATCGACCATCATCGATTCCAATCGACGCTGCATCGCCACTGGCCCATCGACTGTCTGACGCTAGTCGACGCTAATCGGCACTAGTCGACGCTACATCGGCGCCAAATCCCCCCTAAACGAGACAAGCGCGTTCCACGACTCGCACAGCAACTATTTGCAAAAGGCTTGGATCCGCCCCAGGAGATTCACGATATATTACACCGAAGCAAACAGATAATACTTCGGACATTTGCGGGCAGCTGCTCTGCGAGCAGTGGAACGCGCTCGTTGATGAGCGCTGCCTCTGAGAGGCGGCCTGCAGCGCAGGGAGCCGCGGGTGAGATTCCGGGGCCCTCTGGCAGCGCAGCCCCGCACCAGCAGCGCCCGGGGCTGCGGCCCGTCGGCGCGCGCGCGTGGGGGACGATGGGCCTGTTTTCCACCACCACCACCATGAGTTGGAGGGGGAGGGGGTCCTCCTCCTGCTGCTCCTCCTGCTGCTCCTCCTCCTCCTCCTCCTCCTCCACCTCCTCCTCCTCCTCCTCCTCCTCCACCTCCTCCTCCTCCTCCTCCTCCTCCTTCCCTCCTCCTCCTCCTCCTCCTCCCTCCTCCCTCCCTCCTCCCTCCTCCCTCCTCCCTCCTCCCTCCTCCCTCCTCCCTCCTCCCTCCCCCTTATGGTGGTTGTGGTGGAAAACATTCCCATGAGGGGAGCGAGTCGCCCGCGGCTGCCTCCGGCGGCGGGCAGCCCCCGCCCGTGCTGGGCTCCCCCGCGGCGCTGGACGCATCTGCGTCAGACGCCTCCTCCTTGGGCGACGCCTCGGCGTCGGAGGCCTCCTCCTTGGGCGCCGCCTGGGCGGTCGGCGCTTGCTCCGTGCCCGTGCCCCCGAGAGGTCCTGGCGACGCAGGTTTTTCGAGCGCCGGGCGTTTTCGCTCCCTGTCGGGCCCTGGGGCTCGCACAGCTCGATCCGGCCCGACAAATGACACAGAAAGATAGTGTCCGGGGGTCTGGCTCAGATTTTTCGAGCTGGGCGTTTTCGCTCCATGTCGGGTCCCGGGGTTCTCACAGATCGATCCGGCCCGAAGAATGACGCAGAAAGATGGGGTCCAGGGGTCAGGTCGTGATTTTTGTTGCGATGCTGCCACTTGTTTGCAACGTCGGATCTCAAGGACGCCAGAGCATGCGAGGTGGCGGATGGGGAGGCGTGGATACAGAGCTGGCCTTTGGAGGCCACCTTTTTTTATCCATGCCCTGCCCGCCCCCCCGGGGGGGGCTCCGAGCGCGGGGTAGCAGTGTACAGAATTACGTATTATCATCGATCGCCGACTACCTCCGCTCTGACTAGCGACCAGGGCCCCCGAGGAGGCCCCCAACAAGGCAAAAACGAGGGACGGGCATCGGCGGGGCTGGATCGCAACGCGATGTCGCGGGCGTTGGTTTCTGACGCCGAGTGGATCGTTCAACCTTGAACGATCGCAGCTCTCCGATAGCGCAAATCGCTCGACACTGGCGATTCCGGGCCACTGACTGCGTTAAACTTGAAAGCCCGAGCTGGCGTCACCGCCGCGTCAACGCAGGGCGAACGTGCCTTATCGGAATTTGTGTTTCCCTCTGACTGTTGGCGGCGTTTGCGAGGAGGCCTCTGGCACGGGACCGCATGCTGCACGGCGACGTCAAGGAGGGCCAGGCCAGGAGTGGTGCCGATGAAAATCTGGCTCGACGCTGGCGGCCGCTGGCACCCGCCCCGGACCATTTCTCCTCCTCCTCCTCCTCCTCCTCCTCCTCCTTCTCCTCTACCTTCTCCTCCTCCTCCTCCTCCTCCTCCTCCTCCTCCTGCGCGTCTCCTTCCTCCTCCTCCTCCTCCTCCCTCCTCCTCCTCCTCCTCCTCCTCCTCCTCTCCTCCTCCTCCTCCTCCTCCTCCTCCGCCTTCTCCCCATCTTCGTCCTTCTCCTCCTCCTCCTCCTCCTACTCCTCCTCCTGCGCGTCTCCTTCCTCATCCTCCTCCTCCGCCTTCTCCCCATCTTCGTCCTTCTTCTCCTCCTCCCTTTCTCCACCTCCCCACCTCCTTTCCGAAGTCACATGTCTTTGTGACGCGGGCCCTCGGACATCTGGACCCCACCCCGCTAGGAATCAATGTGCTGTCCTGGACCATGTTTGGGCGGGCAAAGATCCCAGAACCCGCCTTCTGAAGCCCAAGCCAAGCAGACAAAAGAACAGCCGCCACGATCTTGTCTGAGGCGCCCCGATCCGCAGTCAGCACCTCGTATTACCCGAGGCGCATGGCTGAGCCGTCATCGCCTCCGCGCTCCCGCGGGGGACCGAGCCTGTGAACGCTGGGGGGCGTCTGCCCCGTGAGGGGCTCCGGGTCTTCACCAAATCGTCGCGGGTCGGCCAAGAGCCTCAGTGCACAGTCAGACACTCCAGCCACACTGCGGGATGCTGCAGCGTCAACGACGTGCCCTATACATCGAGCCCCTCGGATGCCTGGCGCGCCGGAGACGGCGCACTAGGCCCTCCGCGCTGGAGCGGCGCTTCTTCGTCTTCTTCTGGGCCTCGCCAATGGCGTCGCAGCTCGGGGAGTGGCGCCTCACCTGGACCAGCCGGCTCGCCTCGGGGAGGCGGCACGGGATGGGCAGACGGGCGTCCAGGCCGGGCGCAAGCGCGGGAAGGCACCCTTAACACCCCCGTGCGCCATGCCAGGGCCGTCCTGGGCCCTGGCACGGTGCGTCTGCTCCCGTGGCCGCGGCTCGGAGCGGAAGGCTCGGTGCGCCACCCCTGGGGGCCGGGATGGCCCTGGCCCGCCACGGTGGTGGCGTGCTGGCGCCTGCTGTGCGGACCCGGAGCCGCGGGAAGGGCACGGCTGGCACTCTGGCCAGCCTCGGCTTCCAGAAGGTGAACTTTTTTTGTTTTACTCTGCGTTTCGGCACTGGGCGGAAGAGGGGGGGGGAGGGGGGGGGGGCGTCTGGCTCTGGACCTCTGCTCAATGCGGCCGTTTGCGACAGTGCTTCCTATGGGGGAGGGTCCCCACCTGCTTGAAACAGGCGCCAAAAACGGCCAAGATCTACTCCAAGGGGAGGGAGGGGGGGGGGGAGGGGGGCCCGCGCCGATGGGCAAAACAACAAATGAAAAAACGATCACAAGGCAGCCTCAGGGCACCAGGACCCCTCCCCCAAACAGAAACAGCACAACGATAAATGGGTCGTGCGGGCGGGGTTGAGGGCCGTGGGGCCAAGTAGTAAACTACGACGACGTCGGGGGTCGCATTAGATCGCGGGGGCGGGGCAGCGACCCGTCTAGCGGGACTGCCAAGCGGTGGGTCCGGGGGTATCGAGTCCACGAGGAGGTGCGCATGCCCAACCAGGCCGCGAAGCGCACGTCCGACCCGTCAGTCACTGCTGCTTCGTCACAGTTGGGAGGCTTCGCCAGGTGGGCAAACGAACCCGTGCGAAACTCGTACCAGCAGCATGTCTCTCCTCATGCAAATTCTCACGGCGCTATGTTGGCGCCACACAGCGTGGTCAACTGCCGTCGTGATTCCCGATACCTGCGGCAACGGCAGTCAAAACGAATACGACGCCGCGCAGGCATGGATCGGTCCAAAAAGAAGCCTCACCCGACCAGACACCATTGACACACTGAGGCCAGAAAGACGAGCCCACGCAACAGCTTGAGCAATACTGTAAGAGGGAAAAAAGAGGGCTGAAGAAAGAGCCTAGGCACCCTCACAAGCGCCGTCGTGATTGGGAACACACTTGCCGTAATCACATCCAGTTTCGCACTCGTTGAACGAATGATTCTGTCCATTCAACAGCATGGCAACATTTTCAGAGTGTGTCCCTGAATCGCCAAGGTAGCCCCGTCGAATTCGCTACCCTTGAGTGCGGCTACGATCTTGTTCGCAATCTCCGCGTTGTTCAGATCCAGGAACGCGCAGCGCCCACTGCGGTGCATAGTAACCTGGCGCAGCTGGCGAGATAACAAGATGGGGGGGGAATTAGCGGGCAAGCCCTCGAAAACGACAGCGTGAAGTCACCGCGAACACTGACCTACGAGTGATCGCCCTCGACCCCCCAAAGCTCGTAAGCAATAGCTTACGATTAGAAGCGCTGTGCACGTGGCATGCAATGGGCCGCTACTCCTGGCCTCCCCCTGGGGTGCGTCAGGATCAGGCTCTCGAGGCGCCTCCCGCGGTGGCGACGAGGGAAGGTCAGCGGTCGGGTCACGTCGGGTGCGCCAGGCGCCTGCACGGCGCATCGGCCAGACGAAGGTATGCTGAGAAATCATACGCTGTAAAGACATGGGGAGGAGAAGGAGGGGAGGAGGCGGAGGAAGAGTAGGAGGAGGAGGAGGAGGAGGAGGAGGAGGAGGAGGAGGAGAAGGCGGAGGACGAGGGAGCGCGGGGGAAAGGCGAGAAGGAGCGAGAGGGAGATCTACAGCTACTCCCGGCCTCCCCCTGGGATGCGTTGGGATCAGGATCTCGAGGCGCATCCCGCGGTGGCGACCAGGGAAGGCGGCGGGTCGCGTCGGGTGCGCGCCAGGCGCCTGCACGGCGCATCGGCCAGACAAGGCTAATGTTGAGCTTCGCGCGCGTCTCAAAAAAACATCAAGTACTGTCAGTGGGAGGGGGAGGAGAGGAGGAGGAGGAGGAGGAGGAGGAGGAGGAGGAGGAGGAGGAGGAGGAGGAGGAGGAGGAAGAGGAGGAGGAGGAGGAGGAGGAGGAGGAGGAGGAAGTGGAGGAGGAGGAGGAGGAGGAGAAGGAGGAAGAGGAGGAGGAGGAGGAGGAGGAGGCGCAGGACAAGGGAGCGAGGGGGAAAGGCGAGAGGGAGCCAGAGGGAACGGCTAGAAGAAGGTCAGCGGCACTGGGACTTATCTTCTCCTCCCCTGGGACCGTGGTCGACGACCGCCGACCGCGACCCAAGACGACCAGTGACCGCGACCCGCGGCCGAGCGGCCCCCTCCCTCTCGGCGGAGCGCCTTCCGGATCTGCGCCCCCTGCCCCTCGGGCAGGCAGCCCGCGACGTGCGCCCGCAGCTGCCGCTCGCGCGCGCCCTGCTTGGACCTGTCCGCGCGCGCGCGCCCCGATCAAGGACAGGTCGGTGGTGGTCGTGCACCTCTTCGGGCGCTCCCGTGGTGCTCGCCTAGACCACGCAGATCGGCCAATCCAACATCCTATACTAAGACGACGCTAGGACGGGGGCAAAAACGGGTGAGGATAAATCTAGAATTTCTAAGGCCAAGCAGATCTGGAGGATGTCTCGGGCGGCCTTCTCAGAGCGTTCCGCAACGCTCTGAGAGCGTTCCAGAATGCTCTGGAGCGGATTTGATCCTCGTCTTGGCCCCGTCCGAGTCGTGCACCTCTTCGGGCGCTCTCGTGGTGCTCGCCCGCACCCCGCAAATCGATCCATCCTGCACCCCCCCGGCAGGTGGCGGTGCGCACTCTTCCGGCCAGGCCCACCTCTCTTCTGTCGCCGGCCGGCGCGGTCAGAGCGACAGGCGAGAGAAGGGGGCGGAGAGCGAGGCCGCGGGGGGGCAGAGCGAAGGCGGAGGTGTAGGGCTTCGCCGGCCGCGCTGGCGGCGGCGGGCTCCCGGGGAGGCTGGAGGCAAGCGCGCGGAGGCCGCGCCGGATGCTCGCGTGGAGGGGTCGGGCGGCGTGCGCAGGTGTGCCCGGCTGTCGCCCAGGCGGGGCACGTCATGCGCCAGGGGGGCGTGGAAGAATGCCAAATGCTGTCTGGTGGGGCTTCTGTAGGTCTCCAAGGGACCCCATGCCTGCTCCTCCTCCTCCTCCTCCTCCTCCAACTCCTCCTCCTCCTCCTCCTCCTCCTCCTCCTCCTCCTCCTCCTCCTCCTCCTCCTCCTCGCACCTCACTGCAAGCATCCCCCCCTTCCCCAGGCTCCCTGAAGGGCCCGGCGCTTCCAAGACGGCCGAGAAAGGACATCGGTCGCCAAGAGACATCCAACATGGCCGAATAGGTCCACAAGAGTCGCCAAAGGGGACCCATGACGCCTTGATAACATCTAAGAGAATGCGAGGAGGCCTTCCTGGAGGGCGTTCTTATCATAGGTCCACAAGAGTCGCCAAAGGGGACCCATGACGCCTTGATAACATCTAAGAGAATGCGACGAGGCCTTCCGGGAGGGCACTCTTATCAGAGAGAGGGTGCCCGAGCGGTTGTGCTTTCTGCACCCTCTCTCGTATCCGCATCTGCGGGGGACTGGGTGCGAGTGAACATGTTTCTGTACTGCGCTGCCTGGAGGCATCACGGCTCAAGGCGGTTCCAAGATTGCCCCAGAGGAACCAAAGAAAGACCAATCATGCCCAATGAGGACTTCCAGAACCCCCCAAGACGGCCCAGGAAGCTCCACGAGGGCCCCAAGACGGGAAGCCCGTGATAGCCCAAGAGGGCCTCAAGATGGCTCAAGAGGGCTCCCAGACTCCATCAAGACAGCCCAAAGAGACTCCCAAGACGGCCGACAAGAGCCCACGTCGGCAACAAGACGACCCAAGAAAGCCCCAAGGCGGCCCAAGGGGGTCACCAGAGTACCCCCAGAGGGCCCCATGTGAACCCAGCACAGCCCCAAGACGGCCCAGGTAGCAAAGCGGGTGGGTGTGACGCGGGAGGGTCGTCGGCAGGTCGCCAGGCAGATTGCGCGGCGTGTCGTGGGCAGAACGCGCGTGGGGCAGGTCGCACGTGGGTTCTGGGGCGGGTCGCGGGTGGGTCGCGGGTGAGTCGCGGGCAGATTGCGGGGCATGTCCGCGGTGCAGGTCGCGGGGGCGGGTCGCGGGTGGGTCGCGGGGCCAGTCCGAGCGTGACTCTGCACCGCGGAGCCGCACCTTAGCCGCGCGCCCAGGGGCAGTACAAGACCGTTCGGCCCCCCCCCCTCACGGTGACCTCCTGGCGAAGCCAATCGGCGGAGAGATAGTTAGCCTATCGTCGGGGCGATCGCGCGCCCCTCCCCTTGGCACGCCTGAAATGCGATGGAACAAATGTCAAGATGCCCAGCAGTAGATGCTGTCCAAAGCCGACAGCGGCCGCAGTTGGGCGAGTTACAATTCGTCTCATTCGAGCAACGCCCACTGCGGCGCCGACAACGAGCCCTCTTACATACGCACATGGACTGACGTCGGTCTTCCTCCCCACTCCTTCGTACGGTTGCGATCAGAAGCCTTGCTAGAACAAATCTGGGGGCACGCGCGTCCTCGAATGTTGAGCTTCCTGCGGTGTGCCCCAGAACTTCTGCAGGCCCCCGGGGGCCACCGGGGGAGGAGAGACCTCCCCCTGGGTCGCCATGGGTGACCTGCTGGCAGGAGGTCCTCTTCGTCGACGGGCCTACAGTCGGGGCCCTGAAGAAGGAACGCTTTTCGTTGGGGAGGGGCTCGGTGTTCCTTAATTGTTCTACACCTTGCCCAAGGTTTTCCTTACATTTTCGATGGGAAGCCGAAGGTTAACTTATGGGAAAAAGGGGCCTCGTTCCTTATTTATCGTTCCTTAGGTCAACGCCCCGACGGTACTGCACTGATCCCCCCGATCTCCGACCCCGGGCCCCCGACTCCGAGGGCTGCAGGTTGCCCACCCACAGGGTGGCCGTGAGGCCCCCGGCTGGCGCGGGGCCGCCGCCGTCGGCCTCCGGCAGCGGCGCCTCCGGGCCGTGGGCCTCGGGTCGTCTGGCGCCTCCGCCGCCGCCGTGGCCGCCGTGGGCGTCGCCGTCGGCGTCGCCGCGGCCGCCGTGGTCGTCGTCGCTGGCCCCTGGACGTCCTCTCGTGCCACGAATCTCGACCTTCGGCGGGCCCTCGTCAGAGGCCGCCGCCGCCGCCGCTGTCAGTCGCCGTCGCCGCCGCCGCCCCCTCAGGCCCGAGCGTCGTGAAGAATCGCGGCAGGAGAGAAATCGGGGCCCTCGTGGGCCGATCCAGCTCGAGGAACCACACCTCGAGATGGGGTCGGCCCCGACTTCGTCGCAGGGAAAAGCAAAACGAAGAAATAATCCACATATCATAAAAAATAGCCAAAAGAGCATGGAACATCGTCACCAAACTATGTTTTACTATTATTGAACATTCCCTGTAGAGGGGCATGCCCGACTCAATGCTATGCCAGGAGGCAGCTGCTGCAGGGCCAGGTAGTCACTGCACCTCTTGCACCTCCTTGCAGCAAAATCTCCCACGACCATCCACTTCTGAAAGTCAGGGGAGGCGAGAGAGGGGATTGCCCCCCATTGCCCATTTTGGGGGAACCAACGGGTACCGATACCGCTACTTCCCGGACCTCTCCCAGAGGGCGTTCTGACCAAAATGTTGAGGCGAATCCAGCGGTGGCGACGAGGGCCGCCAAGGAGGCCCCCAAAATGAGAAACGAGGACAACGTCGCGGTATGGGTAACCTCATGCCCGTGAGAATAAACACTAGGGGATAATAAAGTTCGGGGTTCAGGGAGAGATAATAAAAGTAGCCCAGCAGACCTCAGCATAATCTCGAAGTAAGAGATGATCAAGAGGAGACCAAGCCGAGCACGTTTTGAGACATCCTTGGCGTTTAGTTTTCATAGAAATATCCTCAACAATGGCTTATCTCTCATGAACATTGTTTTTTTGTAAGTGCTCGTGTAGGGTAGCTCATGTGCCTCAATTTCCATGGATAATCAACCCCAGAAATAAACAAGTTCAGGCGAGCGTGGGGACAGAGAGCAATATACACGAAGAAGAATACAGTAGAATAATAATAAGAAAGAAGAATAATAGGATAATAAGAGAAGGACGAAGAAAGGAAAAATCCAAAGTTCCAAATCTGTCCATTTTAATTTACAAACGCTTTATGAAAATTGATTGTTTTAAAGTGCTCGTGTAGGGTAGCTCATGTGCTTCATTTTCCATGGATAATCAACCCCAGGGATAAAAAAAGTTCAGGCGAGCGTGAGGACAGATAGAAATATAAAAGAAGAAGAGGAAAGTAGAAGAATAATAAGAACATTGCTCGTTTCGTTTGAGTCTGCCTCCCAAAATTATTGGTTTCGCTTGACACATCCTGAAAAGTGTGATCGCTTCGCTTGATGTTGCTATATCAACATCGCTTGATGTTGCTATCTCAACATAGCGTTTCGAGCTGATAATGAAGTTCGGCCTCAGCGCTCGCCGCCCAAATTGAATTTTGTATAGGGCGACGATAATCAACTCTAAACACTGACGAGGGGGGGGGTCCCTTTATTATCATCGGCATGCGGTTACCTTCTCCTCCTCAGACATTTATCCCCCTCCGTGCCCAGGATCGTGCCCTCTCGCTACCCGTGGCTCGTATCCCTTCACTTTCCCATCGCCGACCTGTCGGCGACGTATCGCCGACTCCCGAGGGTAAGGTCAGGCACGTCCTCCTACAGGGGGACTTTGGGCAACAAGTTAAACATATTCTAAAATAGTCCAATAATGCTAAAACGAAATCGTCCCCAGCGTATGTTTGACAATTTTTGAGTCGTCCTCCTGTAGAGGGACGTGCCCGACGTAACCCTAGGGCCTGGAACAAAGCCTCAGGAGTCAGAGAAACAGCGAAACGCCTGAGGGAACCCGTGTCGTCCGGTACCCATTCTCTCTGCGGCGACCCCGAAAAGGTCGGCCCCTGGACATCTCTCGAGGTGCGTTTTGACCATAGTTTCGGGTGGAGTCCAGCCGCGACGGCGAGGAGCCCTCCAAAGGCCCATCGAAATGCCCCAAGCCCTCGGACCTCGATCTTAGAACTCTCGTTCTCTCGTTCTCTCTCTTTCTCTCTCTCTCTCTCTCTCTCTCTCTCCTGCCCAGGTCGGTCAGAGAAGAAAGAGGAGCCCAACTTGCTCAGCGCTCCGACGGGAACCACGACGATGGCGGCAACGGCGCGGCAGCGGCGAGGGTGGCGGCCATCACTGGGGGAACGAACCGCGGCATGAACAGAACCTTTCGGCGCTCCGCGCGGACTGGATCTGCGCTGGGCCCCCCTCCCTGGCGCGCAGAGCGCGCACGCAGCGCGCCAGGGGCGGCGCAGCCAGAAGGGGCCTGGCGCCGATCCGAGACATCAGCGCGGGGCGACGAAAGTTGTGAGCGTTCGCTGATTGGGCGTTTCGACATTGCGCGGAAGGGGGAGGGGGAGGGGAGGGGGGGAGGTCTGGCTCCGGACCTCAACTTCTGGTGCGACGGTTTGCAACGGTGCGCCCTGTGTGGGGGGCTCTGCCTGCCCGAAACGGGCGCCACAAACACACGAGCTCCACAGTCGGGCTGCTGAAAGAAGGAACGATAAACAAGGAACGAAGCCTCTTTTTGGCCCCACAAGCGCCTGCGTGCACGAGGAAGGCTAGAGGAAAAGCCATAGAAGGACCAGAGAAAGCCCCTCTCGTACCCAAACTGCTCCTTCTTTTAGCGCCTTGGCTGTCCTCCGGGCGCGAGGGCCCGCGCCGATCGGCAAAGCCGCGCATGCGAACACGACCGCGCTCCCACGTGCGACGGCAGCCGCGCCTGCGGCGGCGGGGGCGTCCGCTCCGCCTCGCCCCGCGCCGGCGCGGGCGCGCGGGGCGCCGGCGCCGGCGGCCAGGCGCCGGCGGGCGGCTCGCCGTCGACCACCTGGCCGCGCGCGCGCCGCGGCGGCGTGCCGGGCGGCGGCCGCGGCGCGGCGGCGGGGCCCGCGGGCGGCGGCAGAGGCGCCGGCGGCGGCGGCGGCGGCGGCGACGGCGGTGGCGGCGGCGGCGGCGGAGGCACAAGGGGGAGGGGAGGGGCCTGTGTCCCCCCCCGCGTGGGCGAGGCCCCTCTGCACGCCGAGCGGGGTTCTCTGTGCGTGTGTGGGCCTGCTCTGTCACCTGGCCGATGGGGGCCATATCAGAACCCGCCCCCCCCCCCGCAGCCATCAGACACAGTCCAAGGTTCTGAGGGTTTGTAGACGGCGGTGTAACAAAACCATGAGAACTAATCTGAGTGAGATGAGCGTTGTGGGTGAGTCTGGGTATGAGCTTATCTGAGTGTCAGTGAACCTCCATATGAGTGGATCTGGGTATGAGTGTGCTTGATCGCGAAAAACCTGAATACGAGTGAGTCGAAGTTTGGGTGGGTCCGAGTGTGAGTGGACTGAACATGAAGCAGAAAAGAAGGCGGCGGGTCATTGAGTGAGGTGAGCACGGCGTAGGCGTGACACCAATAACACGAACCCACACCACAAATCGGAGATGGCTGGGTATAGTCCCATGCGTCTGCTACGGGAAACAATCACCCCATACGAAGGATATTCGTGATTAGCAAGCTCTTCATACTTAGGAGTGCGAGTAGGTATGATACAATATGAGTCAGGAAGGGAGCGGGAGGGGAGGGGCGGCGAGGAGGCGGAGGCATCACACCTACAATGAGAGCCCCACAACTAGGATACGTCGCAACCGCGCATCCTTGTGTTTTTTTGTGTTGAGTCGTATGTATGTTCGTGTGTGAGAGTGCGCGTGTGTGGCTGCTTGTCCGCCCGTCTGTCTGTCCGTCTGTCCGTCCGTCCGTCCGTCCGTCTTTCTGTCCGTCTGTTTGTCTGCTTCTGTCTGTCTCTGTCTCTTTCTGTCTGTCCCCGTCTGTCTCCGTCGGTCTCTGTCCGTCTGTCGGTCTGCCTGCCTGCCTGCCTGCCTGCCTGCCGGTCGGTCGGTCGGTCTGTTTGTCTGCCTGCCTGCCTGCCTGTCTGTCTGTCTGTCTGTCTGTCTGTCTGTCTGTCTGTCTGTCTGTCTCTGTCACTCCCTCTCTCTCATTCATTATCACATTATCTCTGCCCTCTGACTCTCTCTCTCTCTCGTTGCATCTCTCTATCCCGCTACCCCATTCCATCCCGCATCCCTCCCTTTGCGAACTCTCCTCCCATCCCGCACTCCCTCTTGCTCCCTCTCTCCGCCTCCTCGTCCTCCTCTGTCCACCTCCTCTGTCCACCTCCTCCTCCTCCTCGTCTCCTCCTCGTCTTCCCCTCCTCCTCCTCCTCCTCCTCCTCCTCCACCCTCCTCCTCCAGCCTCCTCTCCTCCGTCTCCTCCTCCTCCTCCGCCTCCTCCTCCTCATCCTCCTCCCTCACTCCTCCTCCATTTCCTCCGCCTCCTCCTCCTCCTCCTCCGCCCCCTCCTCCTCCTCTCCTCCTCCTCCTCCTCCTCCTCCTCCTCCTCCTCGGACGTATCCATCCGTCTCCTCCTCCTCCTCCTCCTCCTCCTCCTCCGCCGCCACCTCCTCCTCCCTCGCTCCTCCCCCTCCCTCTGGGCGCAGGCGGGGTGGAGCAGCAGAAGGTGCCCCCCCGAGGCCCGGGGCTAGCCACGTCCGTGGGCAGGACCATCGGGAGGGACGGCGCCGGCGCGTCGCCGGCGGGCACGTAATAGCGCGGGCGGCCTGCAGAGAGGCGTTGGGGGAAGGCGTTGGGGGAAGGAGGAGGAGAGCAGACAGGGGAGAGGGAGGGAGGGATGAGGAAGGGATGAGGGAGGGAGGGAGGGATGAGGCAGGGAGGGAGGGAGGGAGGCAGTGGGGGGGACGGACGAGGAGAGAAAAGAGGGAGGGAGGGAGGGAAGGGAAGGAATGCTCAGGAGGGAGGGAGGGGAGAAGGAGGGGGGAGGGGAGCGGGGGATCAGGGAGGGATTATGCGGAGATTTAGAGAAGGGGGAGGGGTACAAAAGAAGGTTGGAGGAGAAAGGCGGAGGAGGAGGAGGACGACCAGTGCAAACCTCAGACTCAGCAACGATGTTGTAATAAACCCTTCCTCCAAATTCCCTCTTCAAATGGCCCTACAACGATTTACTTTTACTGAGGGGAATGCCCCGTTGGAAGACAACCGTCTGGATACCCTGAACCGTGCCAGAACATCGTTCCTGGGACTTCAGCGCCGCGAATCGACGTTACCGTTGCGTACAGACGATCCTGAATCGTGCGAGAACGCCAATCATGGGACATCATTTCCACGAGTCAGCGTGACTGTCGCGCCCTGACAATCATACACCGTGCCAAAACAAAACGCCATTTCTGTGACGTCAGCCGTAACATGCCTTGAAACTGCTGTAAACTCTTGCAACGGCGCTAAGGCGAGAACCACATGTTGGAAAGGAATCGCAATTCATCTGTGAACCGCTTGCGAACTTGTAATGCAAATGTGCGTGGCGCTCAGGCGAGAACTACAGCACATTTTGAAAGCCGCCCGTCCCCCATCCGCGAAGCTCTTGCAACTTTGAAAACGAGGAGACTCTGGTAGAACTGGGAGGAGGCATGAGAGCAGGAGGAGGAGGAGGAAGAAGGAGAAGAAAGAGGACGAGGACACCGCATAGGGGCCTAGCTCCACATTCTGGCCCGCGATCCACATCCTGAGGGAGCCACCAACAAGCCACCTGCACCACAGACCATTCGAACAATTTTAAAGTTGGGTGGGCCACTCGATCCTGGAAGTATCACCCTGACAGCAGGAGAGGATCCACCAATGCCCTTTCCGGAAATAACGCCCCGACATCACTCCTGAATCCAGTGCGATTGGAAGCCTCGTGCTGTAGGCTCTTCGCAATTTCAGTCGTCTCCAGGGCCACTCATCGGCCCTGGGACGGTCAACATCAGGTGTTGGTTAACGTGGGTGCACTGAACGGGGGTTGCAGACACGTGAGCCCTTCGTGCACCGCTTGGGCCTGCCATGGCAGTTGAAAGGGAAGATAGAGAGAAGAAAGCAGCAGAGAGGGACACAAAGGAGAAACCAGAAGGAGGGGAAGGAGAGAGGGGCCACGCAGGGCCCCTTCTAGGACAGCAATTCTGCACTCCTCGATGCCCCCACGTGGATTGCCCCCCGCTGCCGCCCGCCCGACAAGAGCGACTCACGCTGAACGGCCGGTCCTGGGAAGGGGGGGAAGGGGTCAAGGCTCCCAGTGCCGCCGCCTCGATCGAGACGGCAGAGGTCTAGGTCAGGCCTCGACCGCAGTAGTATTCGAATGGATTCCGCGAGCCCCGAGGCCCGAAACGAGCTTCAAGACGACCAAGCTCAGAAACACGGGCCGCCGTGGTGCTTCTTGTGTTTCGGGCAGCTCGAGGTGTGGTGCGGGGGTTGTTTGGCCGCAAGTCGGGCCTGAGAGACAGAGCTGTTTGGACTGCTTGTGGCGTGCGCGACAGGCTCTCGACGACACTGGGCCTCGAGGAACCACCAGAAGGCATCCGAGATCCTCCGAAACATCTTGTTCGCCAGCGTGGGCCCCAAACAGTGAGCCATTGCACTCCCGATGCGCAAGCCATGCGGTGTAAGCTATGTGTTGCAAGGTACGCGGTGCAAGGCACGTGGCGTAAACATCGCGGCCGAAGCTCCTTACCTTCCAAGAGACGAGCGGCACCGTGGCGAGACCTCGGCCGACCCCCCGAAGCGCGGCGGCAACGTGCGGAAGCGAGGCGGCAACGGGCGGCAACGTGGCGAAACCTCGGCGGGCGGCAGTGAGGCGGGATCGGGCGGGAACGTGGCGAAACCCAGACGAGCTCCCAAGCGCGGTGGGCGGCCACGAGGCGGCAACGTGGCGAAACTTCGGCGGACCCCCCGAGCGAGGTGGGAGGCAACGAGGCGGCAATGGGCGACAACAGATAGCGAAATTCTCCGTCGGGCCCCCGAAGCGCGGTGCGCGGCGACGAGGCGGCAGCGGGCGGCAACTGAGCGAAACCCCGACGCACCCCCCGACCGCGGCGGGCGGCAACGAGGCGGCCACGGGACGACAGTCGCCGGACCCCACAGTCGAGCTGGGCGGCAACGGGACGGCAACGGGGCGGAACCCCGACGCACCCCACGAGCGCGGCGGGCGGCAACGAGGCGGCAACGAGGCGGGCAACGGGACGAAGCCACGACGGGCCCCACGAGCGCGGTGGGCGGCCACGAGGCGGCAACGCGGCGGCGCCTCGGCAGGCCACCCGAGCTGTGGGCGGCAGTGGGAAGAACGCCCCCCTCGAGCGCGGCGGGCGGCAACGGGGCGGCGACGGGCAGCAGCGTAGCGAAACCCCGGCGGCGGGCGGCAACGCGGCAGCAGCGGGCGGCAACGTGGCGAAACCTCGGTTGGGCACCCGAGCGTGGTGAGCGGCAGCGACGCGGCAACGGGCGGCAACGTGGCGAGACTTCGGCTGACCCCCCAAGCGCGGTGGGTGGCAGCGCGGCAGCAGCGGGCGGCAACATTGCGAAACCTCGGTGGGCCCCTAAGCGCGGTGGGCGGCAACGAGGCAGCAACGGGCGGCAACGTGACGAAACCACGACGGACCAAAGCGCGGTGGGAGGCAACGAGGCGGCAACGGGCGGCAACGTGGCGAAACCTCGGCGGACCCACCCGTTTCCTTAGCAACCGAAGTGGGAGCCTCTAAGTGTATGCACTGTTTGGGAAGAGAAAAAGCATTATTCAAGAGCGCATTATAGAGGCGACCTTGAGCACGCAGGGCGCCAACACAGCAGACTTCCGTAGGACAAACACGGTCACGCACGAAAACTGTCCCTGACAATTATCGCGCGAACTTCCGAGCAGTCGAATGCTCTGTCCTACGTCGCGCAGGTACAAACATCAAAATGGCGATGAGATCTGGAGCCTCTCGAAAACGCGCAACCTGACACACCGCCCATACTGGGTCGTTTAGTGGCGTACGCAGAGACTCTGCTGGCCCATACACCTGTGCGCCAGCTCAGGGCCTAGGATGGGCATGGCCAAGACTGCCCTGAAATCCATTGTTTTCAAAACAAACGTAGCGAACAAAACACATCCATCAACCTCAAAACTCATGCGGAAACTCTCAAGCCAAATCGCCCATGAGGGACCCGGAGCCAGACATCATGACCGAACCGTACATCGTGATTTGTTCGCGGCGCCTCGATCTGAGGGCCCATCCCTCCGGCTGGCTTTCGGGCAATAGCTTTTGCCTGGGGCTGGTCGAGTCGATCCCAGCGGCCCAGGAAGGCGCTCTGACGAGGCGCAGATGATTGACATAGAACGCCCAAGGCCTGAACACTTCGACACAGTTTCATCCAGCGTGTACCAAAACATTGCTTTGGCGTACTATGTGGTGCAACCTGCGCGGTGCAAATTATGTGGTGCAACAGATGTGGCTCGATCTACGTGGTGGAAGATGTGTGATGCATTCTATGCGGTGCAATAGATGTGTAAATGTGGTGCGTTCTGAACTGTGTCATCTGTGCTATGCAGCAAACGTGCTGCACGCTCGGTGATGCAACATATGTCGTGCAACACACGTGGTGCAACATGTGTGGTGCAAGCTATGTGATACAACCTATGTGGTGCAATATATTGGGGTCGGTACACATGGTGCAGTACGCGCGGTGCAAAACATGTAGTGCGAGCCGCGTGGTGCAATTTATGTGGTGTAACATACTTGGTGAAACCACAAGTGTGAAAATTATGTGGTGCAAGGTCCGTGGTGCAACGTGATGTAGATTTATGTAATGCGATATGGTTTCTATGTCGCGTGGGCAACGTAATGCCACGCATGTGGCGCAACCGTGTGGTGCAATGTGTGCGATGTATTATCTACGTGGTGATACCGATGTGGTGCACCCATGTCGTGCAATACGCGTGGTACAATATAGGTGGTGCCACGTATGTCGTGAAAGCGGTATGGTGCAACACGCGTAGTGCAGTTGAGGTGGTGCAGAATCTGCAGTGTGAGCTATCTGGTGTAAAATAGGTGGTGCCACATATGTGGTGCAATCAATTTTGGTAAACTTGGAATTGTCAACCCCAATACTCGCGCAGTCGTCCCACCCACCCACCCGCAAGTTGGTTTGCAAAACCCATTCGGCGGAAATTACGATACATGTTTGGTGTTGGCTGGTGGATCCCTGCGGCCGCGCTAGCCCGCGCATGCTCGCGCGCACAGCGGCCAGTTGGCTTGGCGCGACCGACGCGGCCGCGGTGGCGCTGACGTTTCGGTGAATTGGGCGGGCGCGGTATCATGGCGACGTCGACGAAGGCTGACATGATGATAATATTAGCGGCGCTGGTAGCGACAATGACGAGGACGACGGCAAGGCCAATGACAGCACCGATGCTGGTCACGCCGATGACGATGACGGCGCCCCCTCGTCAGCGACATGCGCGCGCGGCCGACGCGCGCGAGTGGCCCGCATGGTGCTATATGACAGGGATCGTGCCCTCACAGCTCGCGCGCAAGGGTGCCCGAATGATGTCGACATGCGTTGCGAGAAGCCCGCTTTGTCGAGTTTAATGGGAACGTTGCAAAACCGGGGGGTTCCTGACTGATTCGCAAAAGCGCGCAAACCTTTGTTTCAAAAAATGTTTTGCTAAAACCATGCGTCTGTTTGTTGGTTCGGGACTCCCGACTTTGAAACCCTTACGAAGCGTAGGATTTTCGAGTGATTCCAAAAGTTGCGCGCGACGACGCGCGCGCGGGCACTTCATCCCTCTTTTTACAACTGGTTCTTGCTACAGCATGCGCGCAACAGGCGGCCGAATGCTTTCGGCATGCTCGCGCGAAGTGAACGTTTGGTAGAATGTGGTTGGACCGTTGCCCGCGTCTTGCTTTTGCGAGAATTCGCAAGAAGGCGAGCGCAAGCCATTGCATTAGCGAAACCACTAGTTGTCTAAATAATTGTTGGTTCGGGACACGCGGTTTTGCAGCGACGCATGGGAACGATGTGCAACAGGATGTCGTCGAAAGGCCTGCGAGGGAACTCAGGGCGGCAAACGCTCGCTGGAATTACTCGGAGCCGATCAGTCGGGCCAAAATACCGACTCAACGGAGTCTCGTAATCGCGCAGACGACCCTTCGCCGCCGGCCTCTAGCTTCTTCGTCTTCGGTGTGCTGGGCTCGACCTCCACGATCTTCGCGCTCGAGGGAGTGCCCGTGCCCTTGCGTGCGCCGCCCTTCTTGTTCGCCTTGCAGATCCGGTCAACAATTTGCTTTGCCTTCTCCTTGGGCATCGCGGGCGCGAAGGCAGCGCCCCAGCTGTCATTGACATCTCCCTGAGCGGAAGCGATGGCAATCGCGATCTGGTTACCGGGGCTGACCTTGAGCATGGTATTCTTGAGTCCCGAAAGCGTTGTGACAGCAATGCGCGACGGATCAGCGTCAGCCAGCGCCCTCATGTCGTTGAAGCTGAACGAGCTGTTCTTCTCGCCTTCAACGGTCTCGCCGACGACTGTACTGTAGCAGCTCAACCATTGCAGGAGGCCTTCGTCGAGCACAAGCGTTTCGAGAAGCGTCGGAAAGCCTTCCTCCGCCAAGTAGGCCTTCCCGATAACGCAACACCACGGGCTGTCCAAGACCGCCGTAAGAAAGACGTGTGCCTGGATCGCGAGGTCGACCAGCTCGAGGGGCACGGCGAGGCTATGGGCGCCTTGGTCCAGTCTCTCAGCCACTGCGATGGGGTTGACGACGCTGCGAGTCCATGCAGGGGCCTGATTCACCCGGAGCATGACATCGCGCGAGGTGCGGAAGCATTTCTCCACGATGCATCAAAGCCCGAAATGAGGCCCCGTTCCACGTCTTGGCCTTTTTAGCCTCCATGGTGGCGCGCGCAGCTGTTCTGGCCTGTTGAAAGAGCCACGCCATCGCACCCTTGGTGTTGATGCGTCGCCCGATAAACCACACATCTGTCGCCCTGGCATCCGTGCAGTCGATGCGAACCCATTGTTGAGAAACGTGGCAACGACTTTGGCCCCGTATCCGGTGAACATGCCTTGGCCGACATGATGGTTTTGCCCCCACCAAGAGATCTTTGACCGAGAGAAGCAACGCAATACATTGAGACACGTGGGCCTTGTTCGAACACTTGTTACACCCCAGCGGAGGACTGAAAATCTACCGCGGTCTTCAACTTGTCGCGGTCTCTGTTCCCGGTCTCCTGCCCAACAAGGCCCGCGAAGATGTTGTGGCGTGGACTTGGCACCCAATCCGTCAATGCGGCCGTTTTTGCCCAGGTTGGCAGCGGCGGGCTCCACGTTGGTGTGGGTTCCACGTTGGCGTGAGGGGCGGCAGCTTTCGACCAGAGCCACGATCTATACTTCCATATGATATACAACATGATTGCCCAGAATAAGAGAACATTCGAATCGGTGGCCCAGTTCACGTATCCAATGTTGGCGAGAACGAAGGGAACGACGGCTTTGGTGGAGAGCGCAGGGATATCCTTTTTGCTCGCGTCCACGACTTCCTGGGACACCACCACAACCCCTCCCGTCTGATACGCCCGTACGCCACTCGCCGCGAGTGCATGTTTTTTCTTCTGGGCCATTCGCCCCGAACGTACCCTCCTCGTGCGGGATGTTGGCCTTTTTCGAACACCGCGGAGCCAAAGGAGAAGAACATACCGAGGAGGAGGAACAACAAGCTGCGACGAACCGAAGCCGTCCCGCGCAGCGCACGCTGCTTGGTGTAGCTCACTGCGGCCACTGGCGCGATCGGGATGTCCTAGGTGCGAACTCACTGCGGAAGCTCGAATTCTTGAAAGAATCCAGCATACGCGCGCGACGACTCGCGCGCGTGCACTTCGTCAATGTTTGCGCACGAGGTTCTTGAAAACAATTGACGTGTGATTCACTAGTGCGCGCGCATGATATGTTTTGGGGCCGATAAGTGACTGCCTGAGATGGTAGGGTTCATATTCAGGATGGACAATGGAGCAAAAGCATCACTGAGTTGCCATGAAAAAACGTACCAGTGAGTCCTGGGGGGGGGCCTGGTCTCTTTGTACGCAAAGGAATTAATCGCATGCACTCTATAGGGTGTCCTCTATGCTGCGCAACCTATGTTGTGTGAGGCTCGTGGTATAATATCTACGTGGTGCAATCTATGTGGTGCACTACATGTTGCGCAAGCTACGTGGTGCAACCTACGTGGTCCAGTATAGGTGGTGCAGTGCGAGTGTTGAAGCATATGTGGTGTCATGAGCGTGGTACAATATATGTGCTGTTAAAAATTTGATAAACGCTATATGTTGCACGGGATATATATATATACACATACACACATAGACATATACCACATATATATATATATATATATATATATAT
>CAUYUJ010000048.1:363700-376462 GCA_963575745.1 Prorocentrum cordatum | reverse complement strand
GAGGAGAGGAGAAGGAGGAGGAGGAGGAGGATGAGAAGGAAGAGGAGGAGGAGGAGGATGAGGAGGAGGAGGGGGAGGAGGAGGGGGAGGGGGAGGAGGATGAGGAGGTCGGAAGTCGATGATTCCCTCCCTGGTCTCCCCCCTCCCTGGTCTCCCCCCTGCCTTGGCGGCGCGCGCCAGGGGGCGGCGCGGGGGGGCCGCGCGAGGTGTCTGGCCTGAGGAGAAGGCGGGCTGCCTGCGAGAACGCAGAAGCTTTCGCAGACGAAGCCAGGAGTAAGACGAAGCCAGGACGAGGATAAATTCGGATGATGGTAAATTCGGATGATGAAAACCAATTCGGATAATGAAGATAAATCCGGATGATGATGATGATGATGATGATGCTGATGATGATGATGATGATGACGATGATGACGATGATGCTGATGATGATGCTGATGATGATGCTGATGATGCTGATGATGATGATGATGATGATAATGATGATAATGATGATGATGATGATGATGATGATGATGATGATGATGATGATGATGATGATGATGATGATGATGATGATGATGATGATGATGATGATGATATTCGGATGATATTCGGATGATAAAAATAAGTCGGCAATCCCCGAAATCTGGCGGCTCTGGAGGATGTCTCGGGTGCCGCGGCCCTCTCAGAGCGTTCTGGAACGCTCTGGAACGGATTTATCTTCGTCCCAGTCCCGTCCGAAGCCAGGAGACTTCTCAGAGCCTTCTTTGCAGCCGGGAGGGCCTCGATAAGACGCCCCCTGCTGTCCAAAAGAGGCCCCCGCCTGCTTAAGAAGAAAGCCCCCCCCATCGTCGCCCCACCCACCCACCCCTGGCGCGCGCTCCAGTCTGTCGCTGCCCCTGATCGAGATCCTGGCCGGTGCTGGGGAGACCCAAAGGTGCCGACACCGCTGCTCTCCTCAGGGGGAACGGAAGGGTAGGATAGCACAGGGCAGAGTAGGGAATCCTCTCACGTATATAGCTGGTTTCCCTGGCGCCTCCCGGCGCCGGGAGGCGCCCATGTATCGAGGAATGGGCCAGGCGGCGGGGCGGAGACCAGCTGCACGCAGCAGATCTCGCACCCCCCCCTCTCCCTATCTCCCCCTGTCGCGCGGCCCGGTCTCCGGACCACGCCCGAGGCAGGTTCTGACCAACACTTGAGGTCTGGACTACTCACGAGGCTTCTTTGTTCGTTCGTCGTGGCACGGGATGTGCCGTAATGGCACGGCTTCGTTCGTTCCATCGCTCGTTCGTACCACTCACGAGGTAGGTTCTGACCAACACTTGAGGCGCACCCAGGCGCGGCGGCGAGAGTTGACCTCCCAGGAGGCCCCCCCAAACGAGGAGCAGGAGCAGGCGAGCGAGGGGCAGCGGCGTGTGGGAAACCTCTCCCTGCCTCCAAGGCCGCGCTAAAGGCGATGTTGGTTAAATGTTTGTGACTCCGAGCTCGCGCAGAACAAATTGTGGGAAATCACGGACCACCCATTCCTGCATGTCTAACTGTGCGAACGTGTCGCGCGAAAACGACGCCGCGAATTGCAGGAGAGCACGCACCACGATGTCCTACGATTGACCTGGCCACGAACCAGTCCCACCTACAGCGCCGAAACCCACATCGCCGTTACTCCTGCATCGCCGTTCGCGCGTCTGCGGTCCTCCGCGGGGCGCGCCCAAGTACCCCTGGCCCAATAAGGTACCCCCAGCTCTTCGCTCCATGTTGGAACCCCTGGGGCCCTCTGGGCCTCGTGAGGGGTGCCCTGGAGGCCGCCCGGGCCAGCCCCGAGGATCCTGGGGGCACCTTGCCCCAGGGGCACTTCTAGCAACACCCGACCGAGCGCGTTCCACTGCTCGCAAAGTGCCTACTCGCAAACGTCCGAGAAACAAAACACATGTCTGCCTCGATGTGGTGACGTATCGTAGATCCCCCGCGGGGGGATCCAGGCCACCTGCGAGTCGTCACTCCGCGAGTATGTAGTGGCACGCGCATGTCTGGGGAAGCCCCTGCCTTCCTGGGGGCCGCGGGGGCGATGCTTCAGGAGGGGGAAAAACACACAATGAATCGTCGATCCCCCGGAAAATATGCGAAAATATGGGAAGTGGGGGGGAAGACAAAAACCCAGAAGATATAGGAAAATATAGGGGAATATTTTTATTTGTGTGTATTTATTTGTGTGTCCCAGGGCCCCTTCAAAGCTCCTCTCCGGCAGAGCCGCGCCCCGCCGCCACATGGGGGGGGGGGGGGGGCGGCGGCGCCCTCTCGCCCCCCCCCCGCTCGAGCGGTCGCCTCTCGCGCTCTCTGGGGCGCCCGAGCGGCGGCCCCCGCGACTCGCGTCGGGCACGCCCCTCGACGTGGGGACGAATCCTCGATTACGTTTGCCCATGTTTACCAGCCTCGCACGTATCCCTATCCCTGAGATTGACATGCCAAAAGGCGATGACAATCTGAGGGGTTCGCCCTCAAAAGATGAGGGAATCCCTAAGATTGGCATCGTGATGAGGAGGTGCCCAGCATAAGGATAGGGATATGTTCCAGGCCGGTAACATGTCTGCATGTGCTCTGGCCATGTTTGTCGTGATCCTTCCAGGAGCCGCCTCCGCAGGACGTGCCCGACTGGAAACCCGAGGCGCGGTGGGACCCCTCTCGTGAGGCTGCAGAGGCGCCAGCCGTTGCCAGCAGGGCAGCGCCCGAACACAAATAGCAGCAGGTGCCGATGGCCGGCGGCCTCGCTCCGCCCACCCCCGCCACACGGGTGCCCACGCCCCCCCCTCCCCCCCGCCCTGGCCATCGCTCGGACGTCCACTCCCTGTGATTTTTGTCGGTTTCGTGCGTGGCTTCTTCGCCAAATGATCAAGGATGCTCCTCGATGGTTCTCGCCGTGAAAAAAATGCACACGTCCGAGCGATGCCGAGGGCATCGTTCCCGCTCGGCCGAGGGCCGAGCAGCTCCGTGCAGGCGCTGCCCGAGGCACACACCCAGGGAGGGGGGGGGGCAGCCTCCCAGGGCGCACACTCGCGAGGGGCAGCGATTCGGGCGGGGTGGGCAGCGACCTCGCTCGGTTGGGCATCGCTCGGACGTCCATTCCCTGTGCTTTTTTGGTTTCGTGCGTGGCTTCTTCGCCAAATGATCAAGGATGCTCCTCGATGGTCCTCGCCGAACGAAAAATGCACACGTCCGGGCGATGCTTAGTCGAGTGGCCGATGCATCGCCCGCGCATCGTGGATGCAGACCGCCACAGGCATCGCCTGCACATCATCGGCACGTCGCCCTGACATCGTCGATGCAGCGCTGGTGTGTCAACCATTCGAGGTCGATGCATCCACCCCCCCATGTCAGCCCCCCTATCTCTGGCCCCCCCCAGAAGGGTGCACTCGGGGGCACTCAGTGGCGGACGATGGACGAACATCTGGGGGGACTCGGGTCGGACGGAGGGGGGAAACAGCAAAGGGGGGGATAGCGAATTTGAAGGGGCCCTGGGACACACACATAAATACACACACATAAACATATTCCCCATATTTTCCCATATTTTCTTGGTTTTTGTCTTCCCCCCCCCACTTCCCACATGTTCCAATCTTTTCTGGGGAATCGACGATTCATTGTGTCTGTGTTTTTCTGTTCCCCCTCCTGAGAAGTGGCCTGCGCAGCTGGTTTTCCTGGCACCCCCCAGCGCCCGAGGCGCCCGCGCGCATGCCCAGGAAGAAGCGCCCTGCGGCGGGGCCGCAGCCAGCGGCGCGCGGCAGATCGGGTCGGCCCGGGAGATCGGGCGCATGCCCGAAGAGAGCTGGCGGCGCGCACAACAAAGGGGCCGGCCTCCCGAGAGGGCCGCGGGGGCTTCTGCGGGGGAGCTCCTCCTGTCAGCTACAGTCGGGGCGTGGACCCAAGGAGCCCTAAAGAAGGAACGAGGCCCCTTTTTCCAATAAGTGTAACTTCGATGTCCCATCGAAGCCCTAAGCAAAACCAAAGGCGAACTGCAAAACGACTAAGGAACACCGAGCCCCTCCCCAACGAGAATGGTTCCTTCCTCAGCGCCCCGACTGTAAGACTGCTGCGAAGCCTCCGCAGTCAGAGGCCCCCTGTGCCTTTCCGAGAGGCCCCCCGCCTCCTGAGAAGGCCGCGGGGGCATTCTGCGGGGGAGCTCCTCCTGTCAGCCAAGACTGCTACGAAGCCTTCGCAGTCAGAGGCCCCCTGTGCCTTTCTGAGAGGCCCCCCGCCTCCCGAGAAGGCCGCGGGTGCTTCTGCGGGGAAGCTCCTCCTGCCAGCCAAGACTGCTCCGAAGCCTTCGCAGTCAGAGGCCCCCCGTGCCTTTCTGAGAGGCCCCCCGCCCTCTGAGGAGCCGCCCCTCTCGCACAGCCTCGTCGTGCGGGCAGCCGAGCGGCCCGGAGGACGCGGGTCGCGCTTCTGTCGCGGCGCCGTGAGACGCTCGCCTTTGGCACCAGGCGTCGGACGGGGGGGTGCGCCGTGGTCGGCACGCCCACCAGTGGGCGAAGGGGGAGGCAAGGGAGCAGCCAGGCCAGACGGCCGACCACTAGAGACCAGGGGGCGGCCAGGCAAGCCGCGCCGAGGCAAGGTGAGCCGACCAGACCGCTCTCCTTTGATTGCTGTAATTATCGCCTCTGGGCGATTCGTCTGGTGACGCCTCGGCTGGCCAGGGGCAGTGTGGGGGCAGTGATCTAATAATCTGACCTCTGGAGCCAAGCGCTCTATCCATACCGTACGCCCTCGGCATCCATAGGCGGCTACATTCGACCCTATATACCCCGCCAACCCACGATTTCTGAGGGGGGAGGCGGGGTTCACTTCGTCCGGGACCATCCGAGCGAAGTGGGGTGGTGGGGTAGGCTTCGCATGTGGCCGCCGAATCCAGAGATGGAGGTGGCAGCAGCGTGGACTGTGGAAGCTCACTGAAGCGCCGACCGACGGCCTCTGGTGGCCACGCAAAGAGACCACGCCGCTGGGGGCGGATGGGGATCGGGCGGGCCCGGTCGCCGTACGCGAGGTGGTAGGCGGGCAGGGACTGGAAGAGCTCCAGGAGCGCGTACCTTTAGATGGGGCATGTCCTCCTACAGGCGGGTTTGGGAACAATCATAAAAAAGGGGGCCAACAAAAAATAAAAACATAGCCCGAAGAGAACAGAAACTCGTCCCCACACCATTCTCTTACCTACTCTTGACTGTGCCTGCAGAGGGATATGCCCGACTTAAGCGTACCTTGGCGTGGGCGAGACGGCCCTCGCGGAGAGAGGTCCTGGCCCCCAGGGGCACCCACCCGGGCCCCTCGCCATCGCTCGGACGTCCATTCCCCGTGTTTTTGTTTCGGTTTCGTGCGTGGCTTCTTCGCCAAAAATGATCAAGGATGCTCCTCGATGGTCCTCGCCGAGAAAAAATATGCACACGTCCGAGCGATGCCAGGGCCCAGTGCGCTTCATTCTCATCACGCTGCCAATCTTAGGGATTCCCTTAGCTTTTCAGGGCGAATCCCTGAGATTGTCATCGCCTTTTGGCGTGTCCATATTAGGGATACTCCCTTTATTACGAAATCTGGAGTAGGGATACGTTCGAGGCGGGTAACTGGCCCCCAGGGGGCACTCCTCCCGAGGGCCCAGTGCGCTTCACTCGCGCCCGCTCCTCGGCGCTCCCCGGGGCGCGGGCGGCGCCCCGGGAGAGCCCGCGAGCGGCCGCGAGCACCTCCCCGCGGGGCCCCTCGCCCCCGCGGGGCTCCCCTCGCTCGCGAGTCGGGCGGGGGCGTCGGCCCAGGACACGCACTGCAGGATCTCCATGGAGAGTGCCTGCTGGCCCTCGCCTCTGCAGCTTTTGTGGTTGAAGGATCAACAAAACGGCCCTGCCCTGGGTTGCAAGCGCGCGGTCTGTAAACCTCCTGGGAGCCCGCAAAGCCTAGAGCCGCCAGGACGCGGCACATCACGCAGGGATGACCCTGTCAACCCACAGGGGTTTTAGCGCACAGCGCCTCGTAAACCAGGGTAGGGGCGTTTTTGTATGCCCCTGATTTGGGACGGCAGCTGGCCCTGGAGATACTGGAACTGCGGGGAAGCCAGAAGGTGTACCGCTACCAAGCTCCCCGGACCTCTCCCGGGGTGCGTTCGGACCAGAACTTCGAGGCGAATCCCGCGGTGGTGACGAGGGAGGCCCAGGAGGCCCGAAAAAGGGGAGAACGATGGGAGGGCAGAGGTATGGGTGCCTTTTCCTCCTCTGAGGAACGCCGTATCCCTACCGTGACCTCGCGCTCCTCCCCTCCTGCGGAGCGCCACACGGGCATCGACTCGAGCCTGCCGGCGCAGCGCATGTAGATCTCGCAGTCCAGCCTCTCCCCGATGGCGCTCTCCGGCGGGGCCCCCAGCCAGAGGTCGACGCCGCAGTCTGGCGCGGCGGCGTGCCCGGCCCCGGGCTGACGCCTGGCCGGGTCCGGGGAGGCCAGGCGTGCTGGCGCTCGCTGCGCCTTCCGAGGGGGCCAGCGGATCAGCCACGACGAGGGGAGCTGCGCTCCTTACTCCGCCGACGTAGGGCGACGAGATCTGTGCGTAGCCGCGGCGCCTGGCCAGGGACGGCGTAGACACAGCCCCTGGGCCCAGGGTGGGCCCGGCCAGGAGCAGTGGATCTGCATAGAGCTCGTCGCCCCACGATGGGGCCCCCCAGGGGGGGGAGGACCACGTCTCCCACTTGTGGCTGGTTCTCAGCACGAAGCGGTGGTTCACAGATGAGGTCCTGAGCGATGGGGTCCTGCGGCCGAGGTGCCTCAAACGGCGGAGATCCACGCTTGGCTCTCTTCCGATCCTCGGGGCCCATGCCTGCAGACCCCATCTTCAAACCACCGAAACAATGACGACACCCATACGGCCCATGCCCTTCCCTCGGTCTCGCCCATTGGGGCCTCCAAAGAAGGGGGGGGAGCCCTCGTCGCTCCGGCTGGCCCCGAAACTCTGGCCCGAGGGTTGAGGTCTGGAGAGCACCTGACTGCCTAATTACCAGACCACCCCAAGCCAACCCGAAGACCCGAACTTCGGGTTGGGGGAGGGGGGTACGGGTTTCATATGTGTTTGTTCAATATTCCCCGAACCCCCCAAACTAGAAATGGAAGGCAAATCGAAGCCTTCGGGTTGGGCTGGGGTGTTTTGGTGGGTGGTGAGCAATGGTGCCATGTAGTATCTTTTTGCTCCCCCATGCCTGGGCCGCCGGCCATCCCACGCTCACTCGCCCCCCGCTGCTCAGCCACAGCCGGCCCACTGAGACCAGAGCGCCAGCCAGCTCCCTGCTGGCCAGCTCGACGAATGCCCAGCCGTTGCCCTCGTCAATGCTGACGCTGGTGACTGGGTCGTCGGCGAACTGCTCACGGATGCCCGGCAGTGCGTGCACGGCCCTCGTCATCTCCTCACCGGCGGCACCTCGCCTGCCCCCGCATGCCTGCTTGCCCGTCTGCCCGTTTCCGCGCACGTGCAGGCGTACAGGTTGGCACATCCTGTCTATCGATGCGTCTGCTTCCGCGTCGGTTTCGGCACAAAGCGTCGGTGTCTGTGCATACGTCTGCCTCCCAGCCCATCTGCTTGACCATCTGAGATCATCCGAGTCCGCTTGTGACTCCGCCCAGTGCTCCAACTATTTGTCATAGCATAGCTGATGTATGTGTCTGTGCCTGTGCGTCCCGAGGGAGAGATGACGGAAAGGAGGAACGACGGGATGCAGCACGCGAGGAGGGGATGGAGACTGAGACTTCCTCAACAAAAACCAGGTCGCCTTCCAGGGCCATCTGAAAATTTGCCATGCCGTCTGAAACTAGCGATTTCTCTAGGGACTTCATCGGCAAAATATTAAGATCGATGCCGATGCCGCCAGAGACTGGCGATTTTGCTTGGGACTTCCTCAAGAAACATCCTCTGGCCTCTTTCGGGGTAGCCAATTTCCCTCAGGGTGCGCACGGTTCTAAACAGAACTTTCCGCTGCAGCGTTCAACGCCCTGCTGTGCAGATCCGTCGTCCAGAACACGGGCCTGTCCTGGAGTCATCTTGGGGTCGGTCGAAGATCAACGCTCGAGGGTCAATCGACGAGGGAGGGCCCAGGGTGCGGCCCCCTCGCATTATCCCGATCCCAACTTGTGAATCCAGGGGTTGGTAGAAATGGTGCCCTTTCGGCGCGGGGAGACTTGCGTTGCTTGGAGCTGGCGCATGCGGGGTTCCCCATGGTACTGCTTGAACATAGCCACGTACACGACGCACAAGCGTGACATGATTTGACGGGATGGTGCCCGTTTGGCGCGCGGGAGGCCAGCATGGTTATACTTGTCAGGTGAAGAGCGCGCATGTGGCCACACAGGCCGGATTGGGCCCAGTCCGGCGGCCCAGTTGGGCCCGGCGTGACTTGAGGCCAAGAGCAATACACCCACGAGACGAGGGTTGGAGCCAGAGGAGTGGCAGGGGAAACGAGGTACACGACGAGGGAGGCGGCGGCAGCGCAGAAGCGGGAGCGGAGGAGGCGAGGGGAGGACGGGACCACAGGGAGAGGACTGACAGAGGAAGCGGGGAGGGGAGGGAGAGAGGAGGAGGAGGAGGAGGAGAGGGAGGAGGAGCAGGAGGAGGAGCAGGAGGAGGAGGAGGAGGAGGAGGAGGAGGAGGAGGAGGAGGAGGAGGAGGAGGAGGAGGAGGGGGAGAGATGGGGAGGCGGGGGAGAGATGGGGAGGCACGAGAGTACAGCGATGAGGAGGGCCTGGCGTGCCCCTCCGTCGCCCTGCCGGCGCCCGCCGCCCGTCGCCGCCGCCGCCGCCGAGCGCGCGGACGCAAGACGATGCCGACGCCGCTCCGCCCCGGACCTCTCCGGCGGCGCGCCCCGACCGGCACCTCTCAGCACCTCGAGGCGACTCCGGGCGCGGGGCGGCCCGGGGCCCCTCGCGGCCGAGCAGCGGCAGCGGCACCTGCTCCTCCTCTGGCCGTCGTCGCCCGCCGCCGTCCGTCCTCGTCGGCCGTCGCCGTCGGCCGCCTCGGCGTCGCCGCGCGCGCGCGCCGAGCCCGCGCGCGCGCGCGCGCTCGGCCGGTCCTGCGCGAGCACGGAGGGGCGGCCGCGGAGGGCGCCCAGGCAGCCGACCCACACTGGGCGGGGCGGTCTCTCTCGCTCCCTCGCCGCGCGCAGGGGCCCCCCGCGCCCGTCGTCGTCGACGTCGGTGTCGTCGTGGTCGTCCTCCTGACTGCCTACCAGGCCACCCCCAACCCAACCCGAAGATCCCAATTTCGGGTTGGGGGGGGTTACGGGTTCCATATGTGTTTTGTTCAGTGTTCCCCGACCCCCCCCCCCCACGCTGGAATGGAGGGCAAATTGAGGCCTTCGGGTTGGGTCGGGGTGGTTTGGTGGGTGGTGACCTCCCCCTCCCGGGAAGATCCCGTAGCCGTTGTGGCGCAAGCAGTGCAGTCCTCAGGGCGGCATCAGGAGTGCCAGAGCCCGCGCGGGCGCGCCCTGCACCAGCTTTCGTCGTGCCGATGGGCCATGGAAAACGCAGAGGCATGAGCACGGCGACCTCAAGAAGAAGGCAGCATACGTAGTTTGCCATGTTGGAAGCATGAATTGGTTGTGTTGCAAGCACATGTCTACTACATCTACGTGTGCATGTGGGCTCCCATGGAAAGGTCCAGACTAAGCTACTCCGCCCGCTGCATCGGAAAACTGTTCATGGCTACCGACGCCTCCAAGAGCCACAACAGAGAAGTCAAGGACTAAGGTGTCCAGCGAAGATACGCCGCAGCGGTGCAGACAGAGTAACAACACATGCGGGGAGAAATAAATGCCCTTGAAGTCCAGCTCGGTCTCACATCAACCGACGAAGGACAGAAGGTCAAAAGGTCACCGGCTGACAATATGAAGGATAATGTGAGGACAGCTTACCTGGTCAAGTTGAAGTCAGTGGGTAAGGCCACTCAGGAACCTACAGATGTCGCATTGATCAAGCAGCGCGACGAGGCCAGAGGAAAGATCAGCAGATTGCAACGGAGACGTCGTTGCCACGATGACGGGCGATCAGCATCCAAGAAAGTTGGGAAGGCCAACGAAGATCAGACAGGCAAGGCAACCTTGGAGGAAGGCAACTCTAGTGATGAGAACGGCAATTCAATTTCTCTCACTTCACCTGCTTTATCCGGTCACTCGAAGGGTATGCAGCGCAGTGTCGGAGGAACCACCTGTTTTCCAGGCGCGCATATACAGTATTCCCACACCAGAATACAGTGTTTCGCAAACCTTGACAATGTAGTAGGTTAGTTGTAGCAATTCGGAAAGGACGAAATAGACTCCTTTTCCAGAGCTTCCGAACCAGTGAACAGAAACCACATGCAAATGTACTTGGGCAATGTGATAAGATCAGGAACTGGGAAAGTCCATCCCATAGTCAATTTTACAGCTTTCAATGGTGCTACCCTTCTTTCCTAGCTTGTCCTGCCACAGCGCGTGCCGTGCAGAAGAACACCCAACATCTGCATGATCGCGTTGAGGGGTCGGTGGGGGGGTGGCTGGATCGTGGGGAACGGGTTGGGGAGAGTGGAGCACTGCCGGGGCCCAGTTTCAGCGGAGCCAGGGGGTCAGCTGTTCACCAACAAAACGCCCGCGGCTTAAATTTCCCCGAAGCGGACATGGAGAAGAAAATCCTGCTAGGCCCGCATCCTGGATGAATACGTGCTCCCTCCTCAGTGCTCACGGATCTCCTCCCTCCACCTCTGGGAGGAGGAGGGCCGAGGCGGGTCGAGGCGGGAGCCTTCTGCGTGGAGGAATAGGGGGGCGGTGAGGGTTCAGGGGAGGGAGGCTCTTGCATGCTTCCCTGAGCTTGGGGGGGGGGGGAAGGTGAGGGTCGGGGATGAATGTTGCTGCGTGGTTGGAGGAGGAGGAGGAGGAGGAGGAGGAGGAGGAGGAGGAGGAGGAGGAGGAGGAGGAGGAGGAGGAGGAGGAGGAGGAGGCGGAGGAGGAGATTGAGGGGAGAGGAGGAGGAGAGGGGAGGCTATTGCATGCTTTCCTGAGCTGGGGGGGGGGGCGGGCACAGACCCCCGACGCCATGATGTTTCAGACACGACGACCCCTTGGGAGGTCCGGGCCCCTTCCCCGTGGCAGGACCGGCTTCTCTCATCCGGAGTCGTCCCGTGAGGGACCCTGGGGCCCGGTGAGGCTTCCCGAGGGCCGAAGGAAACATAGAAAAAAACCTCCCGTCGTGGGGGCTTAAGGGGGGGGGAGGCGAGGGTCGGGGGCAGGAGGCGTGTGCTGGTCTTCGGCCGGTTTTAAAGTTTTTGGTTGGCCCTCTTCAGGCCGCCCACCCACAAGCCTCTGGGAACCTCGGACGTCTGGGGGTCAGGATCCGAAGTCGTCGTCTTCGTCACCCTCCTCCTCCTCCTCCTGCCCCTCCTCCTCCTCCTCCTCCTCCTCCTCCTCCTTCGCCTCCTCCCTCCTGCAGTGCCACCGCGCACTCCTCACGCATGGTGCATAAGACCAAGCTCCCTCCTCCTCTCTTGACGTCAGCTTGTGCTCAACGAATCAATGGGGCTCGTGCGATTAAGAGAAACGTTTGCCTGCTCAGGCGAATCGCGGGGTGGCGCGCGCCACCCTGAACCACAACGCGGCGGCGCCGCCGACTAGCGCCGACGCCCAGCCGCCAGCGAGAAAGCGACAGGAGCAGCAGCAGCTCCTCCTCCTCCTCCTCGTCCTCCTCCTCTTCCCCCTCCCTCTCCTCCTCCTCCTCCTCCTTCTCCTCCTCCTCCTCTATCCTCCTTGTCTCCTTGTCCTCCTCCTCCTCCTCTCTCCTCCTCTCCTCCTCCTCCTCATTGTCCTCCTCCTCCTCCTCCTTCCTCACTCCTCCTCCTCCTCCTCCTCTCCTCCTCATCCTCCTCCTCCTCCCCCTCCCCCTCCCCTTTCCTCCTCCTCCTCCTCCTCCTCCTCTTCCTCCTCCTCCTCCTCCTCTGTGTCCTCCTCCTCCTCCTTCTCCTCCTCCTCCTCCTCCTTCTCCTTCTCCTCCTCCTCCTTGTCGTCGTCGTCCTCTTTCTCCTCCTCATCCTCCTCTTCTTCCTCCTCTTCCGTCTTCGCTTCCTCGTCGTGCATGCCGTTTGTCATCATCCGCGGCGCGGTGGTTCCCCAAGCTCTCCGAGTCCTGGCGCGCGTGATTCAAAGAATTGTTTCGCGCCCCGAGGGGTCCATTCATCAGCCACGGGGGGTCCATCATTTGCTAATCACAAGGTGGCATTACTCCGTTCTCGTCGCCCTTATCCCTCGTCCATGGTCCTCCTCTCCATCATCGTTCCTCCCCCATCCATCCTATTCCCCCCATCCACATGCCATACGGCTACGGCATATGAGAGTCCTTCCTGCTACTGCTCCTCCTCGGCCCCCTATTATTCATCCTTCTGCTTTGCGTTGGGGGTGACATGGCAGTGGCCGAACGCAGGCGGCAGGGAAGTTCGGCCTGGGCTCGAGGGACAGAGAGAGGCAAAGAAAGAGAGAGAAAGAGGAAGAGAGAGAGGGGCACAGGAGAAAGAGAGAGAGAGAGACCAAACAGAGAAAGAGAGAGAGAGAGAGAGAACGATAGCGAGAAAGAAAGCACACACACACACACTCATACCAACCCAGCATCTGTCCTCCCTTCACGGCGTTTGATGCCAGGAGGAGGCGGACAGGGGAAAAGAGAGAAACATGAAAATCATGTGTTGTTTTTTATGTGTCATCTGGGAGACTGTGGAGAATTCTGAGGGGCTATGGACTTCTGGACCCGTCTGCC
>CAUYUJ010000048.1:333502-363600 GCA_963575745.1 Prorocentrum cordatum | reverse complement strand
ACACCTCGAGCCCGAGCTTTACGCTGGGGGGGGAGGCGCAACAACAATTCCAATGACGCACGCGCCGCCTACGGGAGCCCATCGGCACGCCACGCGGACGAACCACTGGGCCGTCAGACAGAGAGACGAACAAAATCGCGCGCTGACGGGCTCCCAGGGAGGCGGCGTTTCACGAGTTCCCCTCCCGTCTACCGCGAGCGGCGAACGCACCCATAACTGGCCCACGCCCTCGCAGTCTGGAATTCAGGGGCACGACGGAGGCGACGTTGCGGGCGCTGGCCACCCAGAGAGGCCCCGCCCCACGAGTTCCCCCTCCCGTTTGCCGCGAGCGGCGACCGCGCCCATAACTGAGCCACGCCCTCGCAGTCTGAGGTCTGGAATGCAAGGGCACGACGGAGGCGACGCTGCGGGCGCTGGCCTCCCAGAGAAGCCCCGTCTCGAAACATCTCCCCCCGTTTGCCGCGAGCGGCGACCGCGCCCGTGACTGATCCGCCCCTTCGCAGTCTGAGGACTGGAATGCCAGGGCACGACGGAGGCGACGCTGCGGGCGCTGGCCCCCCAGAGAGGCCCCGCCTCAAAACATCTACTCCCGTTTACCGCGAGCGGCGGCCGCGCCCATAAGTGATCCGCGCCCTCGCAGTCTGAGGTCTGGAATGCCAGGGCACGACGGAGGCGACGCTGCGGGCGCTGGCCTCCCAGAGAAGCCCCGTCTCACGAGTTCCCCTCCCGTTTGCCGCGAGCGGCGACCGCGTCCGTGGCTGATACGCGCCCGCGCAGTCTGAGGACTGGGATGCCAGGGCACGACGGAGGCGACGCTGCGGGCGCTGGCCCCCCAGAGAGGCCCCGTCTCACGAGTTCCCCTCCCGTATGCCGCGAGCGGCGACCGCGCCCGTGACTGATCCGCCCCTTCGCAGTCTGAGGTCTGGAATGCCAGGGCACGACGGAGGCGACGCTGCGGGCGCTGGCCTCCCAGAGAGGCCCCGCCTCAAAACATCTACTCCCGTTTACCGCGAGCGGCGGCCGCGCCCATAAGTGATCCGCGCCCTCGCAGTCTGAGGTCTGGAATGCCAGGGCACGACGGAGGCGACGCTGCGGGCGCTGGCCTCCCAGAGAAGCCCCGTCTCACGAGTTCCCCTCCCGTTTGCCGCGAGCGGCGACCGCGTCCGTGGCTGATACGCGCCCGCGCAGTCTGAGGACTGGGATGCCAGGGCACGACGGAGGCGACGCTGCGGGCGCTGGCCCCCCAGAGAGGCCCCGTCTCACGAGTTCCCCTCCCGTATGCCGCGAGCGGCGACCGCGCCCGCGACTGATCCGCGCCCTCGCAGTCTGAGGTCTGGAATGCCAGGGCACGACGGAGGCGACGCTGCGGGCGCTGGCCTCCCAGAGAGGCCCCGTCTCACGAGTTCCCCTCCCGTTTGCCGCGAGCGGCGACCGCGCCCATAAGTGATCCGCGCCATCGCAGTCTGAGGTCTGGAATGCCAGGGCACGACGGAGGCGACGCTGCGGGCGCTGGCCTCCAGAGAGGCCCCGTCTCACGTGGTGCCCCTCCCGTTTGGCCTGCGGCCGCGACCGCGCCATAAGTGATCCACGCCCGCGCAGTCTGAGGTCTGGAATGCCAGGGCACGACGGAGGCGACGCTGCGGGCGCTGGCCTCCCAGAGAGGCCCCGTCTCACGAGTTCCCCTCCCGTTTGCCGCGAGCGGCGACCGCGCCCATAAGTGATCCGCGCCTTCGCAGTCTGAGGTCTGGAATGCCAGGGCACGACGGAGGCGACGCTGCGGGCGCTGGCCTCCCAGAGAGGCCCCGTCTCACGAGTTCCCCTCCCGTTTGCCGCGAGCGGCGACCGCGCCCATGACTGATCCGCGCCCTCGCAGTCTGAGGTCTGGAATGCCAGGGCACGACGGAGGCGACGCTGCGGGCGCTGGCCTCCCAGAGAGGCCCCGTCTCACGAGTTCCCCTCCCGTTTGCCGCGAGCGGCGACCGCGCCCATGACTGATCCGCGCCCTCGCAGTCTGAGGTCTGGAATGCCAGGGCACGACGGAGGCGACGCTGCGGGCGCTGGCGGGTCCGTGAGGTGACCTCAGGCTCGCGAGGCGGCGTCGCGGGAGTTGGCTTCGGATGCCGCACGGATCGCTCGACCCTGTGCGCTCGCAGCTCGCCGATGGCGCAGGTCGCGCGAGCGGTCAGCGGGTTTCTGGGCCCCTGGCAGCGTCTACAATCTGGGCAGACCTCCTGCACGTACGCTTAGGTCGGGCAGGCCCCCCTACAGGCGGATGGATTCTGGGCGAAAATCTGAACATTGCCAAAAGATATGCTAACATAAGCAAAATATGGCCGAGAAGTCTTCCCCAGACTATTGTTGGACTATTTTTGATGATTCCTCCTGTAGAGGGACAGGCCCGACTTACGCCGACCGTGCGCAACGATCGCGGCCACCCGATCCAGTCGGACCTGGGACACAAGGCCACCCTCCAAGAACAGGAGACCCTCCGCCGGCAAAGCACGCAGAGCATCCTGAGGTCACAGGGGCACCCAACAAAAACACGAAGAAGCTTAGGGCAACTACCCTCCCCGAACCGACCTCGCTCTTCTACCTCGGGCCGGCCGTGGCGCAGACCGCTCGACGTCAACCGACTCTGGGCCACTGGCAGCGTCGTTGGCCCCTGCAGACGGGGCGTCAGGAAACGGGGCGGTGAGCTACGAGGCCTTGTCAAGCGAGAGCGGGGCGACGACGGGGCGTTTACCTCGCATTCGTGCGTGATGCGTCGGGGCGGCAGAAACATCGACACATCATCACAACTCTAGACGGGGGGGGGAGTACCTCGCACTCGCGCGCGGCGACCCAGGTTACGTGAAAACGCCAATGAAAACACACCATTACCTACCAGCCAGTTTACTAACGTTCCGTTGGCAGGGGCTTGGGCGTCTATGGCTAGGCACATCGATCGTTTCCTTTCGCCAGTGAAGACGCACCCTTAGCTACTAACGCCCCGTTTGCAGGGGCTTAACTAGGCGTCTATTGCGCGGCAAATCAACTGTTTCAAAACACAAATGAAGACGCACCCATAGCTAGTTACTGGCCCGTTTACTGACGCCCTGTTGGCAAGGGCTTAGGCGTCTTTTGCGCGGCAGATGGACTGTTCCAGAACACCAAGGACGACACACCCTTCGCCACCGGCCCGCTGACCAACGCTCCGTTTGCAGGGCCGTGGGCGCCGATTGCGAGGCACACCGATCCTTTGAAGACACCAATGAAGACGCACCCTTCGCTACCGCGGCCCGCTTACTGACGCCCAATTTGCACGATCGGGAGCGGCTAAGAGGGGGGTGTCCAAGAGGGGGGGGGTGCAAATCATCACCGGCGGCATGTGCGCGGCCCAGCGGGGGGGCCAGGGACGTAATGGAGTAAGAAGAAGCGCCATGAGATCTGCGGAAATATCATGGCCCCCGCCATGATATCCACCCCCCCCTAGTCATCACCCCCCTCTTCCCGCCCCCGACAGAAGCGTGGGCGCCCACAAAACCCGGGGCGCCCGCGCCGGGCTCTACGCCGCCACGCCCGCGCGACCTGCCGCGCGCGCGGCCGCGGCGGGACGCGTCCTGAGCACGGGCGCGCGGGGAAATCTCCGCGAGAGGCCACGCCCCGCAGGGCCCGCGGGGGCCGCGGCCCCCCCCCGGGGGGGGGGGGGCCAGGCGAGCGAGCCAGACCCACAGGAGCCATGAGCAAAAAGTCACGACGGGAGGCTCTTCGCCATTTCCGGCCTCTGGGGGCCCCTGCCGGGCCTCGTGACTACCTACCAGACCACCCCAGCCCAACCCGAAGACCCGAATTTCGGGTTGGGGGGGGGTACGGGCTTCCTATGCGTTTTCTCCATGTTCCCCGACCCCCCCCCCACTGGAAATGAAGGGCAAATTCGGGCCTTCGGGTTGGGTTGGGTTGATTTGGTAGATGGTGGGCCTCGGGGCCGTCGAGGAACAACGCAGGAGGAAGAGTCCGCCCCCGGGAAGGGGCCAGACCTCTGGGGGTCGAGGCAATGACAAAATCCTAACGTCGGGGGGCTGTGGAGGCCGTACGCGGACGTGCTCCCCACCCACGACCCTGACAGCCACCGCGCGGAGCGCACGGTGAGAGAAGCACCGACCACAACGGTGCTGAAGACGCAACGGCGTTGAAAACGAGAGACGGAGCGGCGTTGAAGACGAGAGGCGAAACGACGCCAAACGTTCAAAGCAAGGTTCAAAACGGAACCGGTGCCAAACGGAACGAACAGCGAGGCGAGGCGTGGAGCAACAACAAAAAAACGAGAAACGGAACGAAGCAGGGACGAGAAACGGCACGAAACTCAAAGCACAGGCCCACACCCACACCAAGCTAAAACAGCGTTGCGGTCGGCCCTTGCAGATTGAGCAACCGCGGGGCTCTGTCCGACCACGGCGAGCCTCGCCCACACAGAAGGTCCCCCGACCTGGGCCTGAGGTGCGGGCATGATTCATGTCCATGTCCAGTGCCTTTTGGACTTTTTTAGAAGCGGCGCCACAAGGCCGCGGCGCACTGGATATGGATCAACATCGAGCCTCTAGGGGGCACATTTATCCACATCCAGTGCGCCTCGGGTTTCTTGGGAAGGGAGCCCGAAACTCCAGACTGCAGTGGATATAGACAGAAATTTTGCCCGCATGAGGATCCTGCCGACCACCAGGGCCCCTCCTGCGCCCCGGGCGCTCCTGACATCCTCACTGCTCTCTTGCTGCCGACCTCTCGGCGGCGAGCCCAGGAGGGGCAGTGAGAAGGGGGGGGGGACCTTCTCAGAAGGGGGGGGGCCTTCTCAGAAGGGGCAGTGAGAAGGGGGGGGGCAGTGAGAAGGGGGGGGGGGCCTTCTCAGAAGGCTCGGAAGTCCCCCGCGGCCTTCTGAGGAGGTCTTCCGAGCCTTCCCCGAGACACAGAACACCTCTCGCAGGGGCGAGAGGGCTTCCGAGAAGTCCGGCCGCCTTTTGAGACGGCCTTCTCCTTCTCTCTTACCCCCCTCGCTCGCCGCCGAACCTGAGGGAACCCAAAGATACCGATACCGCTACTCCCCGGACCTCTGCCAGGATGCGTTCTGACCAGAAATTCGAGTCGAATCCAATGGTTGCGACGAGGGCCTCCCAGGAGGCCCAAAAAGGGGAAAACGACTGAAGGCTAGCGGCATCGGTACCTTTTCCTCTTCTGAGAACCTCCGCTCGACTGCACCCAAGAGTGACCCCGGGTACGTAAGAGTGACCTTCGGTGCGCGGCTTTTGGGGGGCCGCGGGGGGACCAATTTTGCAAGCGCGCAGGACGCTACTGCCGCATCACGTTCGGCGATCGGGGGGTCCCAGTGGGCCCGCACCAAGGGTCACTCCGGCGAAGAGTCACTCTTACACGTCGTTCATTTCTAATCGTGCTCATTTCAAATTGTGTTCCTTTCTGATTGTCCCTGGCCCCCTAGTGGCCAGGAAGAGGCCCAGGATAGAACAATCAGAAACGAAAGGACCTTGGCCCCCCCCAGCAAAAAATCAAAAAAACCTTCGAAGAGTTAGAAACGAACAATGTGCGCGCGCAAAAAAACCCGCTGGTTGAGCAGGGACCGACCGTCCCGGCGTTCCTACAGACCTACCACGAAATCTTCTTAGAACCCAACAGTGTTCGAATCACAAAAAAACAAGGTTCTTTGAACATATACCAAATGTGCTCAACCAAGACAGTCCCAGCCAGACATGCTCGAAGAACAGCTCGTGGGCACCGCAAAAAAGGTTCTCAGAACATTGCTTGATAGGGCTACCGGCGAGCCAGGACGCTTCGCCACCTGGCCATCGCTCGGACGTCCATTCCCTGTGTTTTTGTTCGATTTCGTGCGTGGCTTTTTCGCCAAATGATCCAGGATGCTCCTCGATGGCCCTCGCCGAAGGAAAAATGCACACGTCCGAGCGATGCCAAGAAAAAAGGTTCTTAGAACATTGCTTGGTAGGGCCACAGGCGAGCCAGGACGCTTCGCCACTGCTCGAAGCGGCTGGGCACCGCGCCCGCGCCGCCCTCCGGTGGACCCGGCGCGGCCGCAGCCGCCCTGGCGCGGCGTGCCGCCCGGGCCGCTGCCGCGCCGCCGCGGGCGCGCCGCCGGCGGCGAGGCGCTGCGCCCGCGGAGCGCGGCGGGGGCCTGCGGCGCCGCCGCGGCGGCGACGCCGCCGACGCCGACGACGACGGCGCCGACGCTGGCGCCGACGGCACCGACGACGGCAACGGCGCCGACGACGGCGGCGACGGCGCCGACGACGACGGCGGCGACGACGACGACGGCGGCGACGGCGCCGACGACGACGGCGGCGGCGACGACGACGGCGGCGACGACGACGGCGACGACGGCGACGACACAACGCCGCAGCCGAGCTGCGGCGGTCCGCAAGCCGACGGCGCCGACACGCCACGGCAAGGAGGGTGCGGCCGCGGCGGCGGCACCGGAGGGCGGCGGGGCCCGACCCTTCGAGGTTCCAGGGTCGAGGGCTTAGGGCGGTGTTGGTGCTGCCGTCGTCGTCGTCGTCGTCGTCGTCGTCGTCGTCGTCGTGCTCGTCGTGCTCGTCGTGTCCGTCGCCGTCGTGTCCATCGTCGTCGACATCGTCGACTTCGCTTGTCGTCCTCGCGCCTCGTCGTTGCGTCCGTCGCCACGCCGGGATCCTCTTCGAGACCCTAGCCCAAGAGCACTCCAGCACGGGCCCAGGGGCCAGGTTCTCTCCCGCCGAGACCAACTTCCTCCCCCGCGCCGAGGCAGAACTGGCCATCGCTCGGACGTCCATTCCCTGTGTTGTTTTCGGTTTCGTGCGTGGTTTTTTCGCCAAATGATCAAGGATGCTCCTCGACGGTCCTCGCCGAAGGAAAAATGCACACGTCCGAGCGATGCCAAGAGAACCATCGGCCGCGGCGAAAAAGGCGACGACCTCGGCAGCGGCAGCGGCCGCCTCCAGAGGGCCTCCAGCTGGGCTCGACCCAGACCCTGGTTTCCGATTCCGTTCTGCTTTCGTTTTCCCTCGGTTTGTCCCCGCTCCGCCCCTGCTCCGAAACGAAACCCAAACGAAAAAGCGGCCCACGAGATCGCCCAGAGCACACCGCTGTTAGGTCGAGCCCCAGCCTCTCCCGAGGGGCGCCCCCGAAGACCTCCCATGGGCCTCCGTACCCCCCCGAAGGAAGGTCCTCCAAGAAGGCTCGCCGAAGGGCCTCCGCGAAGGCCCTGCGCCCTCTGGCAGAGCGGGCGGCGGGCGCGCGCGCGCGCGCCTGCGGGCCCTGTTTGGGGGCGGCGCGCCGCTGGCCGGCGGCCGCGTACAGCCCGGCCTCGGCGAGGGTCCGCTTGAGGAAGCGCTCCCGGCGCCTGGTGAGGGCGACCTGTCCGTGGGGCGCGGTGGCCCTGCGGGCCTCCCACCTCTCTCCTCCCTCGTGCCCCGCCTGCTGCTGCCTCCTCCTCCTCCTCCTCCTCCTCCTCCTCCTCCTCTTCCTCCTCCTCCTGCTCGTGATCCTCCTCCTCCTCCTTCTCCTCCTCCTCCTCCTTATTCTCCTCCTCCTCCTTTTCCTCCTCCTCCTCCTCCTCCTCCTCCTCCGTCCCTCCGCCGTCCAGCCATTCCGCGCTCGAGCGACCCAAACCTGCACGGGGCGCGCAAGGGTGCTCCGCGGGCAAACGTCGACATGGCCTTGCTCGCGAGAGCCGACATCGAGCAGCGTGGCGCCCCACGTCATCAGCTGCAGTGCTGAGAACAGGCGCGAGCGCACCCGCCGGGAGGCTGGGCTGCCTCCGCCCTCCCCTCCTCTCCCTCGTCGTCGTCCTCCTCCTCCTCCTCCTCCTCCTCTTCCTCCTCCTCCTCCTCCTCCTGCTCGTGATCCTCCACCTCCTCCTCCTCCTCCATCTCCTCCTCCTCCTCCTTATTCTCCTCCTCCCTCGTCGTCCTCTTCCTCCTCCTTCCCCCCCCCCTGGTCAGTCTGGCGAGCTGCGGCGCCGGCCTCCCTGCGCGCCGCGGCGGAAGTGCAGCACTTACCAAGGTCATGATCAGCTACAGTCGGGGCGTTGACCTAAGGAACCCTAAATAAGGAACGAGGCCTCTTTTTTTCCATAAGTTAACCTTCGATCTCCTGTCGAAAACATGAGGAAAGCCTGAGGCAAGCTGTGAAACAATCAAGGAGCACGGAGCCCCTCCTCAACGAAAAGGGTTCCTTCTTCAGGGCCCCGACTGTACATGGCAGGGATCAGGCCGTGCGAGAAGGCAGGCAGTGGCAGTTGGAGCTGGCGCTGCGAGGACGACAAAAGCGCGGGTGGGCCAATTTCAGCGGCCACTCTGGGAGCAGCCCGTACGAGAAAGGGGGCGCGCAGCGTCAGCAGACGCTGGCGCTGCGAGGCAAGTGCGGGGGGGGCCATGATCGGCAGGAACGCTGAGAGCAGCCCGTGCGAGAAAGGGGGCACGCAGCGGCAGCAGACGCTGGCGCGGCGAGAAAAAAGCGGGTGGGCCACGATCAGCAACAGAGCCGGGAGCAGCCCGTGCGAGCAAGAAGGCAGGCAGTGGCAGCCTGCGGTGGCGCTGTGTCAAGGTGAAGAACGAGCCCAATGCCGTCAGCTGCATCCGACGCGATGAGCAAAGCCAGCGGTGAAGAGGGAGGCCGATGAAGGACGAGCCAGATGCCATCAGCTACAGTGCTGGGATCAGGCCAGGGTGAAGTTGGAACCACACCAAACTCCTCATGCCAAAGAGTGGGAGGTGAAGCTGGTGCCCGACGCATCGAGAAAAGGCGAAGGTCGAACCCGATGCCATCAGCTGATTCCGCGCGGAGCCCGATAGCGGAAAAGGCGAGCAGTGGCAGCAGGCGCTGGTACTGCGAGAAGCGCGCAGAAGCGAACATCACTAGCTACAATGCGGGGATCAGCTTGTGTGCGGAGGCACGCAATGGCAGCAGGAGCTGGCACGGCGATGCGTGATGGGCGCTCAATGGCAGCAAGTCTTGGCACTGCGAGGAGGCGGAAATGCAGGAGCGAGCTCGTGCGCGAAAGCAAGCAGTGGCAGCAGGCGCCGGCAATGCGAGCATGGCACGCCGTGGCAGCAGTCTTTGGCAATGCCATAAAGCGGAAGTGCAGGAGCGAACGTCTTCAGATACAGTTCTGGGATCAGCTCGTATGCGAAGGTCGGCAGTGCGGAGGTGAGGTCGTAGTGCGAAATTGCTAGCAGGCCCGCATTGCCTTCAGGGGATGTAGCTGGAACACCACGCGTTCAGCTACAAGAACGGTATTGGTTGGGAGCCAAACGTTCTCAGCTGCGGCTTCGGTATGTCCAGTTGCTCTGGGGGGGTATCCTCGGACGTTCTCTGGACAGGCCATTTTTGATCAGGCCCCCCCACAATACCGCCCAGGATAAGCCTGGGGTGAGGGAAGCGGCCTCCACTCGGGTAGGTTGGATCCCTGCGGCGGTCCATCTTCACCTTGCTGCGATACTCCTCGCTAATCCCTCCGCCCTCCCTCGCTCTCCCCTCCGTCATTCCTCCTCCCTCCTCCCTCCTCCATCGTTCCTCCTCCCACCTCCCTCCTCCTCCTCCTCCTCCTCCTCCTCCTCCTCCTCCTCCTCCCACCTCCCTCCTCCCTACTCTCTCCTCCCTCCCCCTCCCTCTGTCATCCCTTCTCCTCCTCCTCCTCCTCCTCCTCCTTCCCCGCTCCTTCTCCTCCCCTCCTTCCTATCTGCAACCTCCCCCTCCTCCAAACACTCCACCTACCTCCTAGATGCCGCTCTGCTGCTCCTCCTCTCTCCCTTGCCCTTCTTTCGCCTCCTCCTCCTCCTCCTTCTCCCTTGTCCTCCTCCTCCTGCCGCCTCCTCCTCCTCCGGTTCCTCCTTCACCGGCACGGCCTCGGACACTCCCGTGGCGTCAGATCCCCCCGCGCATCCTCCTAACCTTGTCCTCCTCGGCCCTGGCCGTGCGACCTGTCAAGGGGGGGGGGTTCGCGAATCAGGGACTCTCGCACACGCGCTTGCCTGCCTCGGGCCTTTGGGGGGGGGGGTGGCGCTCTCCTGGCCACGCCTGGACGCAGCTTGACACGCTGGCCCGCAAAGGGCCCGCCGCGGAAGCGACGGGGCCTCGGCCTGGCCGGCAGTGGGCGCCAGCAGCTGACGCCCCAGCGCAGCGTCTGCACCCGGCGTTGGGCAGAGACCGACCGTCCCGGCATTCCGAGAGGCCTACCACGACATGTTCTTAGAACCCAGAGATGTTCTAAGAACAGAAGCCCATCTCCTCAGAACAGGAGCCCGATGTGTCGAAACAGGGCTGACTCAGCCAGAACTGTTCCGAGAACGTGCCGTGCAAATCTCACAAAGGCTCTCAGACCCTCCTCTGGCAGGCCTCCAGGCACGCCAGGACGCCTAGCCACTGCCTGACGGCGGACGCTCCGAGCGACTGGCCGGCACGCAGACGCCCCGCCCGCCCCCTGCCGGCCTTCAGCGGCTCCACGCGGGGGTCCGCGCGCTGGCTCGGTGCAGCGGTCTGGCCGCCCGCGGCCTGGGGGGGCGCGAAGGCGCCGCCGCGAGAGAGGCGGGCGCAGTGGGAGAGCCATGTCTTCGTCGTCGTCGTCGCCGTCGTCGTCGCTGTCGTCGTCGTCGTCGCTGTCGCCTGCGAGCCTAGCTCGCCCGACCTGAGCAGCAAGAGTAACTCCCGGGTCTCCCGCCGTGCCACAATCTCATTCGACACGGCCACGGATCATAGGTGAAGGCCACACTCTTTCCACTGCGCAACGGAGCATGCTCATCAGATGAGCGGTTGATCACCCAAGCAACCTTCACACATGAACCTTGTCGACACCGTCCATGCGGCTGCAGCCGAAGCGAAAGCCAAGGCCGAGCCAACGCTGAACTCGGCCCCAGTAAGCCCAGCAGCAGCCCAGCCAAGCTAAAAGAACAACGGACTAATACGGACTAGTAAATGATCGGAATCGACCGTTTTCTCATTCGACGTTTCGACGTTGGGCGGAAGGGGGGCGGGGGAGGGGCGGGGGTCTGGCTCCAGACCTCTGTTTGATGCGACTGTTTGTAACCGTGCGTCCTATGGGGGAGACTCCACCTGCTTGAAACAGGCGCCAACAAAAGCCAATATCTACTCCATGGGGGGGAAAGGCTTAGTGGGCCTTGGAAACAACAAGGCCGTTTCTGTTACCGGTTCCGTTTGCCGTTGTGTCGACGGTTCCGACAGCGTTGTTTTACCAGTTCCCGCTCGGCTTCCAATCCTAAAGGCCTTTTTTCGCCGTTTCCGTTCGCCGTGCTTTTTGCCGCTTCCATTTTTTCAATAGACACTTTTCCGGACACGGTCCAACAAACCGGCCCAGCCGTTTCCGGGGCCCACTGGGGGGAGGGACTGAGCGGGCCCGCGCCGATCGGCAAGTCACCGGTGAATCGAAGCTATTGCACCCAAGCAACCTCGAGACCGACGACGTGGGCTCGCGATGAAAATCCTGCCGTCGCTCGGACGTCCACTCCCTGTGCTTTTGCCGGTTTCGGGCGTGGTTTTTTTTCGCCAAATGATCCAGGATGCTCCTCGACGGTCCTCGCCGAAGGAAAAATGCACACGTCCGAGCGACGCCAGGAAATGCGAAGGGGGGGGGAGGGCTCCAGAAGCCGACGACCCTACCCCGGAGCGCCCCCCCAGGGGAGGGCTGCAGAGGACTGACGACGACGACGAGTCAAACAGTGACGACGACGAGTCGGCCGAACCTGAAGGGGCCCTGGGACACACACACACACACACATAAATACACAAATAAAAACATGCCCCATGTTTTCCCATATCTTTGTTTGGTTTTTGCCTTCCCCCCCCACCTCCCATATTTTGGTACGTTTTCCCTGGAATCGACGATTCATTGCGTCTGTGTGTTTCTTTCCCTCCTGAATAACCTGGAGCCCCCCAGGGGAGGGTTGCAGAAAACTGACGACGACGAGTCAAACAGTGACGACGACGAGGAGTCGGCCGAACCGTGAGCAAGGACACGACCACCAGCTGCACCGATCCGCACACCCAGACCTCCAGCGCCACGCGTGCTCTTTATTCCGGGCGCGAGGCTCTGGGGCCCTGGAGCCGGGCGCTCGGTGTGGAGCTCGCGCTCGGTCCAGATGCCGCTGCTGGTTGCGCGGCGGGTATCGGGTCGGGCGAAAGGGTGGGATAGCAAAGGGGGGGTTTGAGAATCAGCTCACGTAGCTGATGTTCCCGGCGCCTCCCGGCGCCAGGAGGCGCCTATGTATCGAGGAACGGGCCCCTCGGTGGGGCCGAAACCAGCTGCACGCAGCAGATTTCGTAACCCCCCCTTTCCCAATCCCCCCCTTTCGTTCGGCCCGAGGGGAGGGGAGGAGCAGCTCGGTGGCAACTCGTGGGAGCCTCCCACACCGTCACGCTGAATCCACGCCGATCGACGCTATGCCGACGCCACATCGGCGCGACCTCCTCGGCTCCCAGACGCCACTCGGCGCCACAGATGGAATGAAGAGGGTGCAGCAGGCTCCCATGATTTGCTGCCGAAGAACATGACGGGGAAGCTGCCCTCGTGGACGGATCTGGCTCGAAGCATCACGTCGGAAGCCGGGGTCGAGGAGCTCGGGTCGTGATTTTGCCTACGATGTCTTCGTTTTCCAACGGCGACGGATGTTGAGGCAACGGGCGCTCCCCAGTTCCAACACAGCGTGCGTTAGTGCATCCACTGCGCCATCAAGAAATTGCCCAACCCTTGCCCACCCTCCCTCTCTTGGCCAAATCTGAGGCGACACAACAAATGTGACCAGCCGACCACTCAGTCTGAGCACACGCGGGCAAGCGTCTCACTAATCAAGGCCGCCCGTCCTTGCTTGGGCGGTGTGAATCCCAGGGCTATGTGTCGCATGCAAGCGCCCACGCCGCGGTTTTCCCAAACAGCCGTAGGATCAGGGATTCTGGACAGAACAGGTCGTGCAATGCATTGCGGGGAAAACGCATTCCTGGCAAAGGTTGTCTCGCGGATCTACCAAGGCAAGCGCCACCCGTGCCCAGTGGCTGTGGGGGGCACCTACACCTACCCTGGCTAAACGTGCGCGCCTTAAAAACGCAAAGTTTAGCCAAGGTAGGTGTAGGACCCCCGTCATGCCTTCAGGGTAGGTTGCGTAGGGCCAGTCGGCCAGTCCCCCACGGGGCCTGCCCAGAAAGCCTCAAGATCACCTCCTCCGTTTGTTTGATTGGTGGACCATGCTGCACGAACAGTGGCTGACCTTCTCTTGCCGAAGCAACCTGTGCAACCACAGCCACTTACTTCGAGGCAGAGTGCATGCTCGGGAGCAGCGAGCGCCAGGTCAACGAACAGCCACTTCGTGCCGCGAAGAAGTCGGGTGGCTTCTTAACACCGCGTGAAGCGTTCAACCTCGATCGGGGATCTTCTGAACCGGGTCAGTCCAGACCTGGGTCAGCAGGAAACCAAAAACTGCAATGCAGGAAAACAAAAACTGCAACGCAAGTCTTCGCAAACCCGGGTCAGCCAATATGCGCGGCCGCCTCGCGGCCACGAGCGGCTCGCTAACCCGGGTCAGCCAGAGGGGCCAGAGGGGGTCTTCGCAGGATCCTGCAGGATCTGGTGCCCTGGCTGACCCCCGTCTGCATTGACCCCCGTCTCAAGGCTCCCGCAGCGCAGATCCTCCGATGCCGGCCGGCGCAAGGCTGGCGGACGCGCCGGCGCCGCTGGGGTCGCCGACGCGCCGGCGCGGCACACCGGCCGCGCCGCCGCGGGGTGCGTGCCTCGGAGCTGCTGCTGCTGCTGCTTGCCGTCGCTCGGACGTCCATTCCCTGTGTTTTTGCTTCGGTTTCGCGCGTGGTGTTTTCGCCCAACGATCAAGGATGCTCCTCGATGCTCCTCGCCGAGGGAAAAATGCACACGTCCGAGCGATGCCAAGGCTGACGGAGAGGGCGGCGTGCAGGCGCAGAAGCCAGGCCTCGGGGCGCACGGCGTCGGGGAGGCCCTCCCCAGGGGCGTCGGGCTCGCGGATCTCCCCGTCGTCCGAGTCGGGCGGGGAGGGCACGCGGCCGGCGTCGGCGGCGAGCGGCGAGTCCTCGGGCAACCCAGACTCCCTCGCGCCGTGGAAGACAGGAACGCGCAGGGCACCTTGCCGAGCGGGTTCCACCCCACCGCCGGCCCGAACGTCGAGCATTCATCGGGGGCCCTGTAGAACCTGCACCGTGTGTGCGTGCGTGCGTGTGTGCGTGTGTGCGTGTGTGCGTGTGTGCGTGTGTGCGTGTGTGCGTGTGTGCGTGTGTGCGTGTGTGCGTGTGTGCGTGTGCGCGTGTGTGCGTGTGCGCGTGTGCGCGTGTGCGCGTGTGCGCGCGTGTGCGCGTGTGCGCGTGTGCGCGTGTGTGTGTTGTGTGTGTGTTGTGTGTGTGTGTGTGTGTGTGTGTGTGTGTGTGTGTTGTGTGTGGTGTGTGTGTGTGTGTGTGTGTGTGTGTGTGTGTGTGTGTGCGTGTGCGTGTGCGTGTGCGTGTGCGTGTGCGTGTGCGTGTGCGTGTGCGTTTGCGTGAGTGTGTGTGTGTGTGTACTTGTGTATGTGTGTGTGTGTTTGTTTGTGTGTGGTGTGTGCGATCCATGTGGTGCGTTGTGGGTTGCGACATCCATGGGTTGCAAACACTGCCCCATAGCATGCGGCGCAACCCATGGATCGCGCGACCCATGGCCCACGGATTGCGCGATCCATGGCCCAGTGGCGTGGCCTGGGCCCCACTGGCCGATTTACCCCCCTAGATAGGGGATATAGGCCGTTCCCTTCGGGTTTCGAGGGGTGCATCCCCAACTGGGGTGGTAATTTGGTGGGGGTCTCGAAGGGGATGGGGATGGGGATGGGGAGCGGATAAAGGATACCGATCATTACCTCCTGGTCTGAGAAGGCCCGCCCCCTCGCCCAGTGCTCGCGCACCGCGCCCCGCGATGCGCGACGCGCGGTTGCTCATCTTCGCGCCCGCGAGGCCGAGCGCGCTCGCGCCGCCCCTCCTCTGGAGGAGGGCGACCACCTCTGGCCGCCTGACACACACTGGCCGTCGCCCGCCTCTCCACGCAGGAGAACGGTTGCAGGACCGACCTGCAGCAAGAGCATATACTTTCTTCACTCGACGCTGCGGAGCGTGCGCAGGATGCCCCGAGGATCTCTGGAGCGCCCTGTCATCTCCGAACAGGCTCGGGGGAGCACTTCACAACCCTGGGGCAGCTCCCTCCTGCAGCCGATCCCCTCCTCGCTCGACCCCCCGAGTCTCCCGAGAGGGCCCACGAAGCGGGGCTCCCCCCGCGCGCGCCGCCGAGCCGCCCTCCCTATCTACCGCGTGAGGCGACGGGCCGCGGGGTCCTCCGCCGCAGGGCTCGCCTCGCAGATCTCTCCCTCCTCGGAGGCGGGCATGGGTGCGCGCTGGCGCCGGGGCGCGGCCGGCGGGCTCACACCCGCGGGGGGGGCCTGGGGAGGCGCCGGTGCGGGGCAGCCAGGGGCCACGCGCGGAGGAGGGCCCGGGCAGGAGACCGAGCAGTCGAGCCGCGGCTTGGCGCCCGGGCCCTCTCCGGGGGCCCTCGCCGGGCCCCATGTAGGGGGGGCCACATGCGAACCCTACCCCTATACCCCCAACGATTTCTGAAGGGGAGGGTGGGGTTCACCTCGCTCAAAAACCCCACCCTCCCTCCCCCTCAAAGACCCCACCCCTCCCTCCCCCGAGCGAAGTGAACCCCAGCCTCCCCCTCAAAAATCGGGGGGGGCAGGGGTAGGGTTCGCATGTGGCCCCCTACCATCTAGGACCCTCGGAGAGCAGCGCGGGGCGAGCGCCGACCGCAGCGGCCTCCGGCGCGAGGAGCCGAGCCCTCAGCAGTGCGGAGGTGGCTCGCCGGCTTCGCCCCCTCTGGGGCCCTCACCCGGCCCAGGGGCCTTCGAAGAGTAAGAGTGGCGTAGGGCTCAGGGTGGAAGCCGGCCCTGGAGAGAAAGGGTCGGGACCTGCGGGGGCCCCGTGCGTATCATGACAACAACCAGCGAGAAGAAGACATCGGACCTCGATGTCCCTTCCTCGAGGCTCGAGGCTCGAGGTTCTGAATGTCCTCGAGCCTTTCTGGGCCATCCCCAGGAGGCTTCTCGTCGCCACGGCTGGATGTGCCTGACAGATCTGGCCAGGGCACGCTCACAAGTCAGAATGCCGAAAGTGTTCGTCACTTCTGGGAGCAATTTCTGGGCTCCAGGACGCGGGTCCCCCGAAGCGGTCGAGAGCTCCTTGGACTCCGTTTCTTGAAGCATCAGAGGCGTACGCCCACTCCCCCGCCCAGAAGGGAAGTGATCGAAGAAGGAGATATTTGGTTGATAATTTCTCACCTCGTTCGGTCCTCTGGGCCGCTTCTAGTCGCATCGGCCGCATTTCCCTTCGATGCTGGCCAGAACGCACCCCGTGGTCGAGGGGCCCCTTTTTTAGGGTGGGGGGAAGGTGAAGGGGAGGGAAAGGATGAAAAGCAGGAAAGGACGGAGCCTTAAGTTTGATGCTTCCGGAGGGTTCTGATCCGTTGGGAGGGCCTGGAATTTTGACGTTCACATCACCAATGCTAAAACACGTTAGCCAGCTGACGTATTCCAGGACCCGTGCTCGACGGTGACCCCCGATCGCTGATAATGCCGACCCTTGCAGATCGGCCTTGGGAGGAGGTGGGAGGAGGAGGACGCGCCATCGCTCGGACGTCCATTCCCCGTGCGCCGTTCGCTTCCGCGTGTGTGCTTTGGCTCGTTGCTGCTTGACTGATCTTCGAGGATGCTCCCCGGAGGTCCTCGCCGAGGAAACGTGCACACGCCCGAGCGATGCCACGAGGAAGGAGGAAGGAACGCAGGTTTGGACGCCCGAAATGGGTACGGAAAGAATGGGCACTATGCCCAACAACAAATGTTGTCCCAAACCAACAGCGGCCGCTGTTGGACAGGCGGCCTTCTGTCTCGAATGGACACAGGCCGCGGCGGCGTGGACAGCGAGTCCTGTTCAGAATGAACAGGAACTGCTGTTGGGCATCGTACCCATTCTTTCGGTACCCATTCCGGGCGTCCAGAGCAGGAGGAGGCCGAGGAGGAGGCTGCAGAGGACCGCCCGGGGTGGCCCCTGGCCGCCGCCGCTCCAGCGGGAGGGACGAAAGTATATTTGAGAGCTTCCTCGCGGCTGCGGACGCCCCTCCGGCTCTCTCTCTCTCTCTCTCTCGATCCGTCTCTCGCCTCCACGCTCCTTCTCCGCCCCTGTCCCCCATCCCCCCCCCCCAAACAATCGGGAGCGTTGTTTTTTTTCGTCTTCGGCGTCTCGACATTGGGGCAGACTGGGGTGGGAGCGGGGGGGGGGCCTGCCTAGCTGGCCGGACCTCGGCTCGGTGCGACGGCTTGCAGCAGTGCGCCCTGCGGGGGAGGCTCCACCTAGTCCTCGAAGCAGGCGCCAGAATTAATACGGGAATGAGCAGGCGCCAGAAAAAAATGGGAGAGAACGATTGAAAAAATAGTTTTCTGCTATTCTGCACAACTTTCTGACTGGAGGAGAACGATGAAAAAAAAAAAAACATAGTTTTCCAGCCCGCGGCCGGCTTTTTCCAATCGTCCTCCCGGGCGCCGCCGCGTGAACACGACTCCCGGTCATTTATTAATCGTCATCCTCCATTAGCCAGGATCGACTCCAGGGGGGGGGGGTGCGAGGGCCCGCGCGGATCGGCAAAACAGCGATCGCGTCCCCAGCACCGCGAAGAAACAGAGCACGGTGGGAGGTCCGTGGCTGAATGGGGCCCCGGGACACGCAAATAAATACACACACACATACTTAACAGGACCCACCCATATTTTGCCATATTTTCCGGGTTTTTGTCTCCCCCCCAACTTCCAATATTTTCCCATATTTTCTGGGGAATCGACGACTAATTGTGTCTGTGTGTTTTTGTTCCCCCCTGGCCGTGCTCCACCACCCCGAGGGCTCCTGGCAGGCTGCAGGGCCCCGGAGGCCGCAGAGAGGAGCGGCTCGGGCTGAGAAGCTGGCCCCCTGGAAGGGGTCGAGGGCGTGCCCCCCATCAGGCGGATTTTGGACGAAAAACGGTTTTAAAAATGCCCCTAACATACATGAACAAATACCCGAAAAATCGTTTTTTTTTTGTAAAAAAAAATCGTCCCCTAACTAATGTTTGACTATGTTTGAATATGCCCCCTGTAGAGGGACAGGCCCGACGTTAACTCGAGACCTCCGGGCGCCCACGCTGTGGCCTAATGAGGCAGCTCGCCAGGGGTCGTGCGCCTCTGCTGGCGCTGTGGGGGCCCAGCAGGCTGCGGGGCGGAGGTGCTCCCGTCACAGCTCGGTCGCTCTTTAGGAAGGCAGGAACTATACACCAACACCAATCCTTGCCAGGATCACCCTGGGCCCAGGATCTATGTATACGCCCTCCTGCCTTGGGCAGAGTGCATATACACCGATCCTGGGCCTAGGATCGGCCTGGCCAGGATCGGTGTAGGTGTATAGTTGGTGCCCTCCGACTTTTGGCTCCCTGCGTCGTACGACGCGAGGCGCGGTCCCGGACCTGGCGGCCTCCGCTGCTGTGGCCGGGTCGAGATGCGCGCCGCATGGGGCGGCATCGACAGTGGGTGCTGCTGACAGTCAACCCGCATGATGAGGACGAGCGACTTTCCGAGGTAGGGTACCTTCCTTTGGGAGCGGCCAGCACCGAGCCGACAGATCGGAGCGGATCTGTTATTCCAGTTGTTCCAGCACATGGACCTCAGAGGTCTCGCCACCCCCGCCCCGGGGGGGTGTTCGGTCCCTGATCGTTTCTTGTATTGTTCGGTCGGGCATGTCCTCCTGTAGGCGGATTCTGGACGAAAAAGAAGCAATACTCGAAACATATCCGAAACTAATAGTCAAAGATCGGCCCCAGACTATCTTTTGACTGTTTCTGAATAGGCCTCCCGTAGAGGGACATGCCCGACTTTTCTGTTTGGCCCTGGGGCCCGAAAATGAACCTAGGAGTCCCTTGGGAAGAAGCCGCGGGATTGCCCAAATCATGACGTCGGAGGTTCGGGTTCCGGGGGGAAAGTATTGCCAACGGGGGTCCGCGAATGAACTGCACGCAGCTGGTTTCTTGCGCCGCCCAGTGCTGGGGACGGCCACGTATGGAGGAGGAGGAGGAGGAGGAGGAGGAGGAGGGGGAGGAGGAGGAGGAGGAGGAGGAGGAAGAGGCAGCATCATGAAGTGTCGTACCCACCAATTTTCCTAATCTCCGTTCGTGGGACCCGAGAGGTTTGGAAGTGTCTCCGTTCGTCCGACCCAAGAGGTTTGGAAGTTTCGAGCACATTGAGAACTGCATCTGATCCTAAGCCTCCGCCGTCTCACACCACGAGATCCGACGTCGTTAAAAAAACGCCACCGAGAGAAATCAGGACCGGAGCCCCCGACACCATCTTTCCGCCGCGATTCTTGGGCCGGGACGATCTGTCTGGGCCATGGGGCAGGAATACGAGAAAACACAAAATTTTACGACGCCCTGGACTGCGAGCAGGACTGAGTAGTTGGAGCGCACGCAGTAGAAACATGCCCACCAGAACCTGGGTCAAGAACATGAGCCCATCCGCCGCATGCCCAAGGCCCCATGGAGATACGCTATATGAATACTACTCCAATGCGAATACTACTCCAAACGACCAAACCCTCATGACGCAAGGGCCCAACAATCGTGTCAGTTGTATGAAACACACAGCTGGGCCGTGCCTCTCGCGTGGACCTCCAGGGTACAGCAGACATACACGATCAAAGAAAAAGGTGCCAGAGGAAGACTAAGGGCACACTTGTCGTCGGGCTTGTGGCTCCCCGTGAGGCCCCAGTTGGCGGTGCGCACAGACGGGGTAGGGGGAGGGGGGGAGGCCTCTGAGAAGGAGGCTGCTCCTCATGAAGGAACCAGCCTCACGTCTAACGAGAAGGCCCGCGCCTCCTGAGAGGCAGGGCTACTCCTGAGAAGCCCTCCCCCTCCACCCACCCCCCCTCTGCGCGTGGCCGACCCAGGGCCTCTGAGGGCCCCCTGGGGGGCCCTGGGGGGGCTGGAGCCTTCCCCGGGGCACCTGCTGGCCGGCCGGCCTCTTCCCTCGACGTCCCCAGCGGGCGGCTCGCCGGGCGGTCCACGGCGCCGTGAGGAGGAGGAGGAGGAGGAGGAGGAGGAGGAGGAGGAGGAGGAGGAGGAGGATCAGCGTCCAAAAGGGGGGCGCCGCGCTGCCGGATGCGGTGGGGTGCGAGCTCTCCGGCCAGGAGGGTCGTGGGGTGGGGCGCGCAGCGCGCTGCCGCGGGCCACCCGCTGGGCTTGCCGAGGGACGGCGCCAGCAGGTGGTACAGTAGGGGCCCGACCGCCAGAAGCCTCGTCCACAAGAAACCCGACCCTGAGACCCCAGGACGTCCAGGGATTCTGGTGCGAGGACGCCACCCTTTCCATCGCAAAACCATCGGAAACCAAGAAGCCCAGGGCACCCTGGAGGCAAGCAGGGTGTTTCTTGGCATGGGTCTCCACTGCCCAGAGATCCGGGGCCCCTGGAAGTCTCCACCCCTTCCCCAGGACCGGTGTTTCATCCTGAGCCGTTCTCTGACGGTCCCGAGGCCCGGCGAGGGCCCCTATAGAGGCCGAACGCTGCGAAACACCTCCGTCTTGATGTTGCTCAACGCTTGGGATCTCTGGGTGTACGTCACCCACTCATGTACTGCAGGTCCGTGCCGTGTCGACCCTGGCGTTGGTTCCTGACACCGCGCTGGATCGTTCAACCTTGAACGATCGGCCGTCTCCGCAACGTCCGATCGTTCAACATCGACCGATTCTGGGCCGCCGTCGGCGTTCAACGTTGAACGTCGGCGGCGGGGTCGCCGCCGGTCGACACGACGCGAACCTACCGCAGGGGACACCGCACAGAGAAGGCGAGCCCCTGGGGGTCGCGGCCGCGGCCGCGCGGCCGCGCGCGGCGCTGGCGCGCGGCGGCGCTGGGCCTCGGCCGCGGTCGCGGTCCCGGTCGTGGCTGCGGCTGCGGCTCCTGCCCTCCCTCTCTGGCCGAGGGGCCCCCCCCGCGAGCAGTCGGGCGCCTCCCTTGACGCACCAACAGCACACACCCAGACCCACAGGGGGATCGGAGATGGCCATAGGTGCGTGTTGTCGGAGGGGGGTCCCCGCTACGGGAGCGTTCCCCAGGGTCCGACAACCCGCACCCATACCCATATAGTCAGTCCTCCTCCCAGCGACCTCCCTGTGGGTATGGGCCTGGGTGCGTGTTGCTCGTTCGTCGTCCCTGCAGACCCCCTCGAGCCCTGAACAAAATCACGACGGGAGGTTTTTGTCCAGATGTTCGGCCGGGGATCTGCTGACCCGGGTCAATCAGACCCGGGTGGGTCAGCAGGCAACCGAAAAGCTGCATTGCAAGAAAGGAAGGCTGCGACGCAGGGCTTCGCCAGCCCGTGCCAGCCAAACTCGCGCGGCCACCTCGCGGCTACGAGCGGCTCGCTAGCCCGGGCCAGCCAGAGGGGGTCTTCGCAGGATCCTGCAAGATCTGGTGCCCTGGCTGACCCCCGTTTGCATTGACCCCCGTCTCTGAAGCTCCGATTTGGTCTCTGGGGGCCCATTCAGGGCCTCGGGACCGTCAGAACGCGGATCAAGATGAAAAACCGGTCCCGTGGAATGGGTCCAGACCTCTGGGGGTCGTCGTCATGGGAAAATCATGGCGCCGGGGGTCTGGGAGCGGCGCCGGAAGGCATCCGAGCGTGCATGTCTATGCTATCTGATCGGCTATATGGTCTGTTCTTCGAGCTGAGAGTCGCAAGACGTAAGCGGCCACCGCCCGAAATGTGTACGTCTCTGGCGCACCAGAGACCGCGCGGCCCCGTCGCAAGGTCGCGCGAGAGAGATGCCGCTATCCCGCACGCGCCGAGGGGCCGAAGACATGCCTGCTCGTGGCCCAGAGCTGGACCTCACGCCAAGATCAACACGGCGTAACCGCTTGCTTGATCTCGAGCGAAGACGCTGTGCTGGCAGAGGCATGCACTGCGATGGCAGGCCACTTCCATGCAATCAAGAAGTCCACACTTGCTCCCTATCTTCCTCTCTCTCTCGCCCTCTGTCTCTCCACTTGTCCGGCCACGAGCTCACCGTGCGTGCACAGGTATGCGTGCCGTCATCTCCCTGAGAACGACGCAAAGGTCGGAATGCCAAGTGCATGAAGAAGCGGAGAGTCAGCATGCGTGTTCCTCGCCGCGGGGCTCGAAGACGCGGCGGACGCGTCCGCCCGCCGCACTCGTAGGGAGGCAGCACTACGCATCCGCCCATGGGAGGCGGTCAACTTTCGGACCAAACCCAAAGACGCGCCTCCGACACGATGGCCGATGGGCCGTCGGGCCACAAGTGTGCCGCCCGGCGCGGAAATACCAGCATCGGAAAGCGCCATCGGCCATCGACGGGAAGAGTCGGAAGGAGGGGAGGGGAGAGGGGGAGAGGAACCAGTCAGCCCAATCGGACTCTCAAGGATAACATCCAGGGCCTCTCGCGGCCCTGTGCTGTCGTGGGCCGGGGCAGCACGCGGCCGGCTCACGGCGCCCGCGGCGGCTTCGCCGAGGCCCCTAGTTCCAGAGAGGGCGGCCCCGCATCACGGGGGGGGTCCACGGTCTTGCAACGCCCGCCTCAGAGAAACCACAAAAGGGCGTAAACAAAGAGGAGGAGGAGGAGGAGGAGGAGGAGGAGGAGGAGGAGAAGGAGGAGGAGGAGGAGGAGGAGGAGGAGGAGGAGGAGGAGCTCCGCGAGGATTTCTCAGATCTGCGCTGGAGGGGCCCCCATCCCTGGCGCGCGGAGCTCGCCAAGGGCGGCGCCGAAGCGGGCGCCTCCAAGGGGCCCCAGCGCTGATCCGGCACACCCGCGAGGAGCTGTGAAAGTGTACGGTGGAGGCCAGTCCTCAAGAGACCTTCCACAAGAAACCCAACCCTGAGACCCCAGGACGTCCATTAATTGTTGGTGTGGGTATTTCGCGCATTCCATAGCAAAACCATCGAAACCAAAGAAACTCAGGGCACCTTTGAGGTAAGCAGTGTGTCTCTTGGCATGGGCCTCCACTGCTTGTTTACTTGTGTTTCTTCTCCTTCGACGCCTCCCGATCGGGCGCGTGCTTCGGCCGATACGTGGTGGTCGTCGGGAAGTTGGGCCTGTCCGCCGACCTCCGCGCTCCCCGGGCGGTGCTCGGCCGCGAGCTGGGCCGCGAACCGGGCCGCGAGCCGGGCGAGCTGGCCTCTGCCATGGCGAGGGCGATGCGCATGCTTTCCATGTCCGAGTTCTTGGAGAAAGACTCGAAGCGGGAGCGGAGCTGCGCCTTCTGAACCTGCAGCTCGTAGTAGGCGAGCCGCTGCGCGTCGGACTGGAGCCCGAGTCGCCGGACCTCGTCCTGCTCGTGGTTCAGCTGGCTGCGGGCGCCCTTCAGCTCCGCGAACACCTGCTTCAGCTCCAGCCTTAGATCGGGCGTGTCCCCCTACAGGCGGAACTGGACGAAAAATAAAAAAAATCCTAAAATATTCAAACATAGTCAAAGAGTGCTCCAAACATCGTCCCCAGACTATTATTGGACTACTTTGGAATCTTCCTCCTGTAGAGGGACAGGCCCGACTTAACTCCAGCCTGAGGGCGCCCAGCTGGTCCTCTCGCTGCGCGTGAGCGCCGGCGTCCGCCGGCCCTCCTTTCGGCGGTAGACAAAGCTCCCTTTAGTAGACCTCCCCTTAGTGAAAACGGCTTGGGACCGAAACCGACGGACCTGGACCCGCAAAAATGACGGCCGCGACGCCCTCTCGCGAACCAAAAACGGCCGATTCCTTAATCGACGTGTCAGGGTAGGAGGTCTGGCCACCCCCGATCCTTCGGCCGCCTGCTGGGCCGCCAGGTCGTCCGACAGCGCCCGCGCCGACGAGGTCGGCACGAGCCTGACCGACGAAGGCCCGGGCTCGACGACGAGGGCGCCGCGGCCGGCCGGCAGCGACAGCGGCGGCAGCTCCCCCGGGGCCGCCGGGCCCTCGCCGTGCTGCCCCGGGCCCAGAGCATCCGCCAGCGGCAGGCGGCGCGGAGGGGCGCCACTGGCAGCCTCGAGCGCCTCGAGCGCCACGGGCAGCCTCGCGTCCTCCAGGGCCGGGGAGGCCTGCCAGCGCGCCGCCTCGCCCGCTCTCGCCGAGCTGGCCTCCGCTTCCGCGGCCTGGCGCTTGGCCGCCTGGATCTCCAGCCGGAACCTCGGGGATCTGCTGGCCCAGGTCAAGCGAGGCCCAGGCCAGTCAGGCCTTGCCGGATCGCGCAAGATCTTGCAGGATCCTGCGCCCAAGCCGGGGTCAGCTAGTGCACCCCTGGCCCTGCAGGATCGTGCAAGATCCGGCGCTCTGACTGACCCCTGGGACGCACACCGACATGCTATTGCGATATGGTCTCTTTGGAGGCGCGCGTCCGACCCGAGGATATAGTATACCCATCTTGTAGTAGATCGTCTCCCGAGCGGAGTGGCCGGAAAGCGCCCGCCACGACGCACATACTAGAAGAGTTCTCGGTGCGCGCATCGCCCTTGGGGGGGGGGGGGGGGCCGCGGCGCGCAGACAGTATATATGCGTTGGGGTGCCGCCGACCCCCCCGCTCGCACTGACCCCCCCGTCCCCAGACTCCCGATGTCATGGTTTTTATTCATGACGTCGACCCCCAGAGGCTTAGACCCATTCCCCAGGACCCGTTTTTCATCCCGAGTCGTTGTTTGACGGTCCCGAGGCCCAGTAGGGGCCTCCAGAGGCCGAAAGAATGGAAAAAACTCCCGTCGCGATTTTTTCATGACTCGAGGGGCCTGGGTCTCTTGAGCCCCGAGAACCGCTCGACCATGGCCGACCCGGACTGGGCCGCGTTGCACTCGGCCACCGCCGCCTCCGTCGCGCGGAGCTCCGCGGCAGCTGTTCGGCGGGCGGCCTCCTCCGAGCAGGCGTCCGCGGCCGCCGCGCGGCGCTCCGCCGCCGCGAGGCGCTGCCTCAGCTCCGCGACCTGGCTCTGCGCCTCCGCCTCTGCTGGAGGAAGAGAACGGGCCACGCAAGCCCAAACTGTTGGCGCTCTCCGCGCGGATTCCTTGGATCCGCGCTGGGCCCCCCTCCCTGGGCGCGCGGAGCGCGCCCGGGGGCGTCGCTTTTGGGGGCCCAGGCGCCGAGGATCCAAGAAAAATCCGCGCGGAGCGTCCACAGTTTATGTTTGTGGGTTTTGTGCTTCTTCTTCTTCTTCGAGGCCTCGGCGGCGGCGGCGAGGTGCGCGGCTTCTGAAGCCTCCTCGGCATGGCTCTGGGCCACCTTCGTGCGCTGCGTCTTCGGGGGGCCTTGCCTGCCCCATCGCGCCCCAGTCCGCGTACGGCCCGCGTCGGGCTCGCCGCCTCCGCGTCGCCTCCGCGCCGGGCCCGCGTCGAAGCCGCGCCAAAACTCCGCGCCGAATCCGCGCCGAGCCCGCGCCGGGCACGGGACCGAGGCGAGAGGTGCCCACTCACAGGGGACGGCCGAGGCCCCCCGAAGACGCAGCGTGCCCGCCTGGATGTCTCGGTGGAGCCTCTCCGCTTCGGCCGCGCAGATGGCCTCGGCCTCCGCCACGCGGCGCTCCTTCTCCGCCTTCACGGCGGTGAGGTGGCACGCGGCCTCCGAAGCGCGCACGTCCGCCGCCGCGGCGCGCCTCTCCAGGGCCAGCATCTCCCGCTTGAGCTGCTCCACGTGGGCCACCGCAGACGCCGCCCTCTGATTCGAAGCTTCGAGCTCCTGCTTCAACCGATCCACCTGGGCTGCCGCGTCTGCCGCCCTCCCGTCGGCAGCCTGCAGCTCCTGCTTCAGCCTCTCCACGTCCGCCAGAGCCACGGCCACCTGGGCCACGCCCCAAAACGGATCCTTCTACGGGAGATGACGTAGCCACCTTACGCGGCGACCTACGCGGGCCGCCAGCGCGGCACGGGACAGTGGATACGAGGGCGCTCACGCGCGCCCCCACGTCCGCCAGAGCCACGGCCACCTGAGCCCTGCCCAAAAACGGATCCTTATGCGGGAGATGACCTAGCGACCTTACGCGGCGACCTACGCGGGCCGCCAGCGCGGCACGGGACACTCACGCGCGCCCCCACGTCCGCCAGAGCCACGGCCACCTGAGCAATGCCCAAAAACGGGTCCTTATGTGGAAGATGAAGTAGCGACCTTACGCGGCGACCTACGCAGGCCGCCGTCGCGGCACGCTACATATACCCAGACCCCCGACTTCATGATTTTTTTCATGACGTCGACCCCCAGAGGCTTGGACTCATTCCCCAGGACCGATGTTTCGTCCTGAGTAGTTCTTTTGACGGTCCCGAGGCCGCGTAGGGGCCCCCAGGGGCCTAAAAAATGAAAAAACCTCCCGTCGTGATTTCTTCCATGACTCGAGGGGGTGTGGGACGGGAGATGACGTAGCGACCTTACGCGGCGACCTGCGCGGGCCGCCGGCGCGGCACGCGACAGCGGCTACGCGGGCGCTCACGCGGGCGCTCACGCGCGACCCCACGCGAGCAGCTCACGCGCCCACGCCGCCGCGCCACCGAACCCATCTTTTGCTCCGCGCCGCTCGCCTGCTGATGGGCAACCTCGCTGCTGCGGCTCGCAGCCTCCGTCACCGTCGCCTGCAGCCTCGCGGCCTCACGCCCCGCGTCCATGCTTCGAAGAAGAAAGCACGCCATGAACACTAACTTTTGGCGCTCTCCGCGCGGATTCCTTGGATCCGCGCTGGGCCCCCCCTCCCCGGCGCGCGGAGCGCGCCCGGGGGCGGCGCTGGAGGCGCCGCCGGGGGGGGGGGTGGGGGGCCAGCGCGGATCTGAGAAATCCGCGCGGAGCGCCAAAAGTTGATGCTCGTGCCGCTGTTTTCTCCTGCGACATGCTCCGCTCCGCCTCCTCCGCCCGGCGCCTTGCCAGCTGCACCTCCAGCCTCAGCGCGTGCGCCTCGGCGGCCGCGGCGCTGCTGCTCCCCGCGTGCTCCACGGCCGCAGCCGCGGCCGCAGCCTCGGTCGCGCGGCTCTCCGCCTCCGCCGCCCGGCGCTCGGCCTCCGCTGCGCGGCCCTCCACGGCCTGGAGCTCCCGCCTCAGCGCCGCCGCGGCGGCCTCCGCGGCCTCCCTCGCGCGCTCGGACGCCCGCAGCTGCGCCTCTTGAAGAGAAGACGGCATGAACAGAAACGTTTGGCGCTCCGCGCGGATATCTTGGATCCGCTCCGAATCCCCCTCCCCGGCGCGCGGAGCGCGCCCAGGGGCGGCGCCGGAGGCGCCGCCAGAGGGGCCCAGGCGCGGATCAAAGAAATCCGCGCGGAGCGCCAAAAGTTTATGCTTATCGCGTTTTCTCTACTTCGAGCCTCCCCCTCGGACGCGACAATGGCACCCAACCTGCCGGCCCTGCCCGCCGAGTCCTCGGCCTCCTGCAGCCTGCTGCGCTCTCTCTCGCTCTGCTCCGCGGCCGCCCTGGCCTGCACGAGCTGCAGCTGCAGCTCCACCCGGTCGGACTCCACGACGCGCTGCCGCTCGCCGATGGTCCGCCTGTCCTCGGACAGCTGGGCGTTCGCGAGACTGAGCGTGTGGACCTCCTTCTGCGCCTGCGCCAGCGCGTCGGTGAGACGGGCCACCTGGGCCTGCAAGGCGGCGACGCCCGCGCAGTCCTCCTCCCGGATGGCCTGCCAAGCGCCAGCGCCGCCCCCGCGCGCCACCCACACACAGGCACACGCCAGCACACACACACACACACACACACACACACACACACACACACGCACAAACAATCCATACACAAACAGACACGGACACAGACACAGACACAGACACAGATACAAACATAGACACAGACACAGACACAGACACGGACACGGACACGGACACAGACACAGACACACACGCGCACACACACAAACACGCACTGGACCTCGGGGCCTTCCCCCGGGACCTGTTCTTCGCCCTGCCTCGCTCCCTGGCAGTCTCCCAGGGCCCGTGGCGGGCCCTGGGGCACCGGTAACAAAACGGCGAAAGACACCCCTCAAGACCCGCTTCGCTCGGGACCGGCCGTGTCCTTCTCATGGCGATGCCAGGAGTCCCCAGACCCAGACATCCGACGTCGTGACCTTTGCACATGACGTCGACCCCCAGAGGTCTGGAGCCATTCCCCGGGACCAGTCTTTCATCACGAATCGTTTCGTGACGGTCCCCGAGGCCCGATAGGGGCCCCCAGAGGCCGAACATAGCGAAACTCTTGCCGCCGTGATTTCTATGTGCAATTACGTCGGGCATGTCCCCCTAGAGGCGGATCTTGGACGAAACATAACAAAAAAGAATCAGAAATAGTCAAACAGATTCGAGAAATCGTCCCCAGACTATGTTTTGACCACTTTGTGAACATTCCTCCTGTGGACAGGCCCGACTTCACTTTACAGCGCGAGGGCTTCTCTCGCTCCGCTTGAGGGGCAGCGATAGGGGGGGATAGGCATGGGGGCGCAGCATCGACCTTGGAAATCCTGGGGGCACCTTGGGGCCGGGGGGCACCTCTATAGCAACATGCGACACTAGAGTCAGGTCGGGCGTGTCCCCCTGCAGCCGGAGTCTGGACGAAAGTTTTTAAAACATCCCAACATAATCAAAAAAGGATCAAGAATACTCAAAAAGTCGCCCCCTGACTATTTCAAACTATATTTTCGAATATTCCTCCTGTAGAGGGGGGCAAAGATTCAGGGGGGGACTGGCATGGGGGGGGAGACATCGACCTGGAATCGACCATACATCGCCGATAGATCGGCGAAAGGATGGGCCGCACCCTCCCGAGCAGGTCGGGGCTATCGGGCCCTTATCGGCGATCAGTGGGCGATTGGGGGTCGCTGCATCCACCCCTCTATGCTTAGGTCGGACATGTCCCCCTACAGGCGGATTTTGGAGGAAAGCGAATACTCCAAGATGGCAAATAATAATAGAAAAATCGTCCCCAGACTATTTTCTATTACTTTCCCAGATTAGTGCTTGCACTGAAGGGGTCCTAGCGGAAATTGAAAGATTTGGCGAAAGTGTCCGGCCGATTTTCGAGGCCGGCTGGGTTCCTGGGTTCCTGGGTTCCCGGTTCCAGGTTCCTGGTTCCTGGCCGATTTCGGTGGGTTCCCGGTTCCCAGGTTCCCAGTCGATCTCCTTATCGATCAAGCCATCCACTGATTGGGGTTTCTCTGGTGTGATGTCATCTGGTGATTCCTCCTGTAGAGGGACATGCCCGACTTAACCCTACGCCTGTCCCCCCAATCGTTGCCCCCGACCGCTTCCGTCCCCCCTCTCGGCGATTTGGGGTCGCTGCGTTCCCCACTATTTGGCGGCGCGCACGAGGGGGTGGAGAGAGGTGGGAGGGCTTCCTAGAAGGAGGCTGCTTCTTAGAAGGCACCGACCTTACATCTGTAGCTAAGGCCCGCGCCTTCTAAGAAGCAAGGGTGCTTCTAAGAAGCCCTCCCCCCTCCCCCCACCCCCCTCTGCGCGTGGCTGACCTATGCCTGTCCCCCCCTCTTGAGGAACAACGATTGGGAGGGATAGGGATAGGGGGGGAAGCATCGTCTTGGCATCGGCCATACATCGCCGATAGATCCGCGAAAGGATAGGCCCCCGACAGTGACTCCGCACCCTCCCGGGCAGGTTGGGGCTGTCGGGCCCCCATCGGCGATCAATGGGCGATTGGGAGTCGCTGCATCCCCCCCTATGCCTTGGGCGCCCGAGTTATCCGGGGTAACTCGGGTTTGGATTCCCGTAAAAGGAACCCGAGTTAGCCCTGACCCGAGTTACCCCTGATGATGTGGGGCTCTGGACGCCCGAATTATCCGGGGTAACTCGGGCCCAGGGTAACTCGGGTTCGGATTCCCGAAAACCCGAGTTAACCCTGACCCGAGTTACCCCTGATGATTCGGGGCTCTGAATGCCTATCCCCCGCCATCGCTGCCCCCGACCAATCCTTGCCCCCGACCGCTTCCGTCCCCCCCCCCCTCTCGGCGCGCCGCCCGTCCTCCGCGGCGGGCCCGCTCGCCCCGCTCATGCGGCCACCCTCG
>CAUYUJ010000048.1:325515-333402 GCA_963575745.1 Prorocentrum cordatum | reverse complement strand
CCCCTCCGGCGAAACGCTGACGCGCCCAGCACCCCGAAGCAGCACCCCGAAGCAGGACCCCGGCACGTGCCCGTTGCTCAGCACCCCTCTCTGGAGCCCCCCGCAGCATTCGAAAGTGGAAGGGCGGAGGAGGACAGGGAGGAGGAGCAGCAGCAGCAGGAGGAGGAGGACAGGGAGGAGGAGCACGAGGAAGAGGAGGAGGACGAGGAAGAGGAGGAGGAGGAGGAGGAGGAGGAGGAGGAGGAGGAGGAGGAGGAGGAGGAGGAGGAGGAGGAAGAGGAGGATCAATCTGCGGTTCGGTGCGGTGCTAAGGATCTCGCTCGCTCCGCTCGCCAGGGAAGGAGATCCAGCGCCGATCCCAGAAATCCGCGCGGAGCTCCGAAAGCCCGTGTCGATGCAGCTTCCTCTCCCTCGACTCATCTTGCCCTCGCTCGGACGCCCATTCCCCATGCACTGTTCGGCCTCGGGCACGTACTTCTCCGCAAGATGATGCAGCATGCTCCTCGAATAGCCCTGGCCGGGGAAAACGGCACGTCCGAGCGACGCCAAGTCATTGGACGCCCCCGACCTGTGGGCCCCCGGGGCGCCCGCCGGGGCCGCCCCCGGCCGGGCCCGCCCCGGCCCCGTCTCGGGGGAAGGACAGCCTCTCGGCGACTCCGCAGGGTGTGGCCTGCAAAGGGCATGGCCTGCAACCGGCACCCGGGGGGGCACGCTGGTGACCAGAACACAAGCGACAACACCACCACACCTACGGCCCTACGGGGCCTGGCGCATACCAGGAGATCTGGCGTGGGTCTTCGCGCGGTATACGCTATAGGCGCCCGACGGATGGGCCGTGTAGCGCAACATGGAGGGCCATAGGTGGAGTGGTGTCGCTTGTTTCGTTGGTCGCCCTGGGGGGCGAGGAACTCGACAGAGCTCTCCGCCGCGCCCCGAGGCGGCCCGACGAAAACAGCGACGTGCTTTCCTGGCCCCACGGCGCCGATCGCAAGCCACACCCAGGCAGAACCACACCCTCCCTGAAATCCGACGTTGCAGACAAACAAAAACATAGCAGAAAATCGCGCCCGCACCCCCGGAGCCCATCTTACTGCACCATTTCTCTAGCCCGATCGATCTGTGAGGGTCCTGGGGCCCGAAACTGAGCGAAAACGCCGGGCGTGAAAAAATGAGGCCGCCAGGATCTCAGGGCTCTAGACGCCGATGCCTCCAGCGCAGGTTCTGCACCCGCGCGGCGTGCACGTGGCCGAGGTCCCCCTGGCGCGAGTGGCCCGACGGCACCCGCACATCCAACCGCGCAGCGCAGGCGCACCGCTCCTCGCCGCCGCCGTCGCCGTCGCCGTCGTCGTCGTCGTCGACGTCCCCTGAACTCCTGGCGTCGCAACTGTGTGTCACAAGGGGCGATCCCCATTTGGGGCCAGGGGGGGCCCCCTCACGGGCCGATCCGGCTCGAAAAAAAAACCGCAGAAAAACGAGGCCCAAGGCTCCGCTCGAGTTGTCTCACGATGTTGGTTCTTCTTCGTGAAGTCGGCTCCAAAGGAAAGGCTCGGGGGGAGAAACAGGGACCACCGCCACCGAGCACCCTGGGCGGTGGCACGCCTGAGCGTCACCTGGACGACGCTCCGGCGCGCCACCGCGGGCTGGCGGTGGCCCCCCCCGATGGGCTCGCGGTGGCGGTGGTCCCTGCTGCTCTTCCGAGAGGCCACGATGCCCCAGGCCGCCCGACTTCGCGCGCCCCCCACCCCCCCGGCGATGCGCGATGACCTTCGCCGCGAAGGTCATCGCGCATCGCGCATCACCTTCGCCGCGAAGGTCATGGACAAAAACAGATTTCACAATTTCATGATAATATCGGAAAAAATTATCCCAGTGCGACCCTACCTACGAGTTGGAGCCCCTAGGAAAGCAGCATTACTAGTAACAGTAAAGCTAAGCTGAAGCTAAGCTAAACCTAAGCTAAAGCTAGGCTGAAGCTAAGCTAAAGTTAAGCTAAAGCTAAGCTAAGGCTAAGCTAACACTAAGCTAAAGCTAAGCAAAAGCTCAGCTAAAGCTAAGCTACAGCTAAGCTAAAGCTAAGCTAAATCTAAGCAGAAGCTAAGCTAAATCTAAAGCTAAAGATAAGCTAAAGCTAAATTAAAGCTAAGCTGAAACTAAGCTAAAGCGAAGCTACAGCTAAGCTGAAGCTAAGCGAAAGCTGAGCTAAAGCTAAGCTTAGGCTAAGCTAAAGCTAAGCTAAAGCTAAGTTGAAGCTGGGCAAGCTAAAGCTCAGCCGGAGCTAAGCTTAAGCTAAGCTAAAGCTAAGCTAAAGCTAAGCTGAAGCTAAGCGAAAGCTCAGCTAAAGCTCAGCTAAAGCTAAGCTGCAGCTAAACTAAAGCTAAGTTAAAACTAAGCGAAAGCTAAGCTAAAGCTAAGCTAAAGCTAAGCTAAAGCTAAGCTAACACTAAGCTAACACTAAGCTGAAGCTAAGCTAAAGCTAAGCTAAAGCTAAGCTAACACTAAGCTGAAGCTAAGCTAAAGCAAAGCTAAAGCGAAGCTAAAGTTAAGCAAAAGCTAAGCTAGGGCTAAAGATAACACTAAGCTAAAGCGAAGCTAAAGTTAAGCTGAAGCTAAGCTAACGCTAAGCTAAAGCTAAAGCTAAGCTAAAGCTAAGCTGAAGCTAAGCTAAAGCTAAGCTAAAGCTAAGCTAAAGCTAAGCTAACACTAAGCTAAAGCTAAGCTAGAGCTAAGCTAAAGCTAAAGCTAAAGCTAAGCTAAAACTACAGCTAAGGCTAAAACTCCCAGGGGACTGGGGGAAACGCGGGGCGGGGACTGGGGGAACCGCCCGGGGAGGTTAGCACTGCCCGGCCCTTTAAGCAAAGAGAGTAAGAACCCTTCTAGGCAGAGCCTAGGTAGGGAAAAAGCGCGTTTACCTATTAATAGGTAAACCTGTTCTCTATGTTTCCCTATTAGTAGGAAAACACGTTTTCTAATTGTCCCGTATAAATAAAACTCACGCTCGGGTGTCTCTTGTCAAATGCTCCGGGATTACAACCTTCGCGCCACCGCACACTCGCGCGACCCGCCTCGAGCAGGGCTGCCGCTCTGACTGCGACGCGCGAAGCGCGGTCACCTCCGCGCCCCCCCTGAGGATGCGCCTACTCCCTCTGGGCCACTCCCGGGCCCGCGGGGCTCCATGGCGAGCCCCGCCGCGGCGCACGAGGGCCCCGTCCTGGGAGGCCCGAGCAGGCGAAAGCGAGGCAGAGGCACCACGGGATCGGCCAAGGTAGTTACGCACGCCGGGTTTGCGTCGTGACGACCCCAGCGTTGATTGAGGGGAACAAAAAGTGGCATTAACATAAAACTCGGAGGTCCGCGCGGATGTCTCGGATCGGCGCTGGACCCCCTCCCTGGCGCGCGGAGCGCGCCGGGGTCGGCTCCGGAGGCGCCGCAGGGGGGCCCCAGCGCCGATCCGAGAAATCCGCGCGGACCTCCGAGTTTTTATGTTTGTGGCACTTTTTGCTACCCGATGCCTAAGGGGCAAGCAAACCGACCTCGCTTTTGACCACCCTCGCTTCCAAGAGATACCCAGCGATGCCAAGCTACGGCCCGTGCTGGTCAGGCCGCCTGACGAGGCGGCGCGTGGTATGGTTTGGTTTTGCCTGGAAGCGAAAGCGGGTAGGTAATTCACGCTCTGAATGTTTGCGGACCTCCGAATTTTATGTTTATGGCACTTTTAGTTCCCCTTTTTTTTCCGTCTCCGCTCCACTGCGTCACTAGCCACGGGGCCTCAACCGCCACCCCCACAGCTCCGGAACCGGGTACTGCGAGGGCTTTGGTTTTGGCCGCGCAGTGTCCGTGGGCCACGATCAGATGATGAATGCCGCGCCACTATGATTGCTGACACCCCGTGGCTCGTTCGAGATTCCTCAACGAGCGGCGGTTTCACGGCGGATCGCTCCATATCTTGGCCGACCCTGGGGCCACAGGCGCCGCTCCCACCTCGGAACGCCCGCGGCGGGGCCGCCGCCGCTCCTCCTCTTCCTCCTTCCTCTGCTTCTTCTCCTCTTTCTCCTCCTGCTCCTTCTCTTCCTTCTTCTCCTCATCTTCCTCCTCTTGATCTTCATCGTCGTCCCTCTTCTCCCTCTCCACCCTTCCTTCCTTCTCCTCCGCCTGCTCCTTCTCCTCCTCCTTCTCCTCCTCAGCGTCGACGTGACTGGGGGAACCAAAAGGCACCGATACCGCTACTCCCCAGACCTCTCCCCAGGTGCGTCCTGATCAGACTTTCGGGGCGAAGCCAGCGGTGGCGACGAGGACCTCCCAGGAGGCCCCAGACGGAGAAAACGGGCAGAGGGGCAGCGGTATATGGGCACCTTTCTTCCTCCCCTGAGGGGCGCGAGCCTGCCGGGTGCTGTTCACCCCCGGAGCTCCCCGGGGTGGTGCAGCTTCCGCGGGCACGGGTGCTCCAAGCGCAGCCCCTGCAGCCGCTGCTCCCCGACGAGCGGCTGCGCCTGCGGCTGCGCCTGGCCTCGCCGCTGCCCCGGGGCCGCCGCCGGCTGCGCCATGCGGCCGTGGGGGGGAGGGGGGCGCCGCCTCGGGGAGCGGCGCCGCGGCAGCAGCAGCGACGCGCCCCGCCTCGGGCTCGCCTCGCCGGCAAGGTCCCCGGCAAAAGGGCGGTCGCGCGCGCGTGCGAGACGGCCGCCGGGGAAGAAGGGCCGCGCTGGGCACCCGAAAGGGCTACGGAAGCCGCACCCTTCGCCTGCCCCCGGCCCAACATCACCCCCACCCCTGCCATGCCCTTCGTTCTCACCATCCACTCCTCCTCCCCTCCCACCATCATCCCCACCCCTGCCCCATCACCCTCCATCACCCTCGCCAGCCCCTCTTCATCCTCTCCTGGCGCCCTGTGCCTGGACGTGCGCGCGGGACCCACTCGACGCCAGGATCCACATGCTCTTCTTGTGCGCTCTTTCTGTCGAACTGGCCGTGCAACTATATGAGACGAAAGATCGTAGATTGATCTAGGCTTAGCTGGTGAGGGCTGAAATGAGCTCGAGTGAGTTGGACTGACCTGCGCCGTGGCTGGCTCGTGGTGCGAGGTCATAGAAACCTGGCGCGAGGATGTCAAGGTGGTCAGGATTGAGCTTCGGCCACGGCCGATCCGGAAAACAGTCGTACCTCCTGGGCGCAACCCAACAGCCTGTCCCACTGCGCAAGAGATGCCCAAGAATACCCGAAGAAGGCCCGAGGACGGCCCCACGGAGGGCCCCAGGGGCAGGACGAGGTGCTCCGCAAACGTGCCGAGGTCACACGCCCGGGAAAGCACCGATTCGCGTACGCACCTGTTCGCTGCCTCCTATCAGCGGGAGGGGGCCGCCGCGGGGCTGTCGAAGGGACCAGCCCGAGCACACGGCGTCGCAGCGAGAGAACCAAATCCGATCATGAACCCCGCCCCGCTCCTGTGCCAACAACATCGGGCCTCTCATCACGGCATGTTATCAACGCTGTTCAATTCGCTTCAGCACACCGTGATTGCGCGTGATGGCCCAGCATGGCTGGACCGAGACCATTGCCTTACCGCTGTCACTTTCCCAGCTCGTTGACGGTTTAACGGACAGTGCGATTTCCCTCAGACCACTGGGTGCATCCAACTTGGTTGTCTACGGGTAGTTTCTCTTGGTGCTCAGCTGTTCCTGCACATGTGCACAAGATTGCACCATAGTGCAACATTCGCGCGGGTGGTTCCATTGCCTATCAGCGCTGATTGCGGACGCTCGTCAGCCAAGAGACTCGAACAACAAGCTCCGTGTAAAGCAAGGTAGAATCGGAGATGGTTCGAACAGTACCGTCACAATCCCAGGACGAGGGTTCTGGGTTCATACCCTTCGAAGCGCTTGGCCCCATCTCTCACGTCACTGCAGTGTCTGGCAGAGCCACGAATCTCCAGTGTCTGCACAACCCGCCCCTCGATTAAGTATGCTAAATTTCCAAACGCCAGGTATGGATATCTCCTCATATGCGTAGCTGTGCCCTCCCGTTAAATATCACAGTTCCAATCAGCATCATCAAAGTCGATACGGCTGGACGTCCGAAGGGAAGCCAACCAGCAGCAAGGCCAGCGCATACCTGTCCCAGAGCCTCTCAAACACCAGGCGTGGATCCTCCTGGCTGACCCAAATGCTGATTCCCCGCTCTGTGCAAAACACGGGGCTTTCATGAAACGCAGATTCAGGACTCCCCCGGGTTACACCGTGGGACTCCCTCATGTCCCCGCCGACGCTTAATTACTTTTCACTGCGCAGACCCTGCGCAGACGTGCTGCAGCGGATGTTCGCATGGAATTCTGTCAATGCAAAACCCCGAAACAGCGAGCGAAAAACGAACAGATTTTCACAAGGATTTTTTTAGTCATCATTCCCGGCCCCCCCAAAAAAAACCCACACGAAATTCACTTCGAAATCCGGAAAGCAATCCTCCAGGACGATCCGGGTCCATCCCCATTGTCTTCCTAACGAGATCCGCTCTGCGATGTCGGCGCCATGAGACTACAATCGGGGCGTTGACCTAAGGAACCCTAAGTAAGGAACGAGGCCCCTTTTTCCATAAGTTACACTCTGATTTCCCATCGGGAATCTGGAGAACACCTGGGGCACACTGTGCAACAATGAAGGAACACGGAGCCCCTCCCCAACGAGAAGGGCTCCTTCTTCTGCGGGACTGGAAAATGACCACAGCCACTGCTTCTTGTTTGCGCCGCCTTCCAGCCGGCCGGAAAAGAAGCAGCGGTTGCGGTCATCTCCCTGGAGCCAAGCTCAACGAAAATGACCACAACCACTGCTGTGTTTCTGCGGGCTGGCAGGCGGCAACAAAAGAAAAGCAGTGGCTGTGGTCGTTTTCGCGCCCCGTATCTTCAGCGCCCCGACGGTACCTCACCGACTCGGGGAGAACTCTCCCTCGGCCAGCTGGCCGTGCACGCGGGGCACGCCGCTCCCGGCAGTGCCATGGTAACTACGCGGTGCCCGCCCGCCCGCGGAGCGCGGCCTCCCGCCGCACAGGCTCGCGCCAGCTCTCCGGCGGACGGGGTGCCGCCCCGGCGCCCGCAGGGACGGCCAGGACCGTCTCTGAGAGCACTTCGACCAGCTGAGGGGGCGGCGAGCGGCATGCGGAGAGTCCGCGCCCGTGGAGGGCTGCCGGTACACTGCCCACTTCTCACACGCGCTTCTCTCAGGAGTTGACAGGAAGTGAGAGGAATTGACTTCGACCAGCTGACCGCTCTCCATCCCCCTCTCTTCGCTATGATTGTCACGTCGTCGGTCTCCCTGGCCCTCCACTCGATGACCTGCACGGGCTCTCCCCAGGGTCCCGGGCACGGTGCTGTCCGCACCCTGGACTCTGCAGCTGCCCTTCAGCGAAGGGCAACGACCCAAAGGCACGGGAACTGCCAGGAAGCCGGTGGTGGGCCTGCTTTCCACCACCACCACCATAAGTTGGAGGGGGGAAGGAGGAGGAGGACGAGGAGGAGGAGCAGGAGGAGAAGGAGTAGGTGGAGGAGGAGGACTCCCTCCCTCCAACTTGTGGTGGTGGTGGTAGAAAGCAGGCCCTTCAGCTGGAACACACACACACACACACAGACACACACACACACACACACCCACACACACACACACACACCTGGCCATCGCTCGGACGTCCATTTCCTGTGCTTTTTTCGGTTTCGTGCGTGGCTCTTTCGCGAAATGATCAAGGATGCTCCTCGATGGTCCTCGCCGAAGAAAAAATGCACACGTCCGAGCGATGCCAAGACACACACGCACACACACACACACACACGGCCGCGCTCACGCGTGGAACGTCCCGGGGGCTACGCGCAGGATGCGACCGTGCAGAGGCCCCGCGTGCCCCGCCACAGGG
>CAUYUJ010000048.1:228015-308015 GCA_963575745.1 Prorocentrum cordatum | reverse complement strand
ACCAGCGAAGTGATCGTGGACTGCGGGGCCGCGGACTGGAAAAATCACATCGTCGGATGCATGGGTCGTCCCCAGATGTATGGGTCGCCGCCGTCGTCGCCGTTGGCGTCGTCGCTGTGGGCGTCGTCGCCGCCGCCATCGCCGTCACTGTCGTCGTCGGCGTCGGCGTCGTCGTCGTCGTCGGCGGGGCCCTCGTCTTCGCCGTCGCCGTCGTCGGCAGTGTCGACGTCGGCGGCGGCGGCGTCGAATTCGTCGTCGGCGGCGTCGTCAGCGTCGTCGGCTTCGTCGTCGTCGATAGGCGATCAAGCTGTTTGGATGCTCTCGGACCTCCTGGGGAGCCATTGTTTCTGGGCTGGATTCCCGTCGAGACTCTAGCCAAAACGAATCCTATAGGCAGCCACGGCGATCATCGTCGCCGCCGCCGTCAGCGTCGACGTCGGCGTCGGCGCGTCGTCGGCGTCGTGGGCAGCGTCGTCGTGCGACTCGATATCCCAACTCATCGCTCCACCCTGCTCCTCCTCCCTCCCAGCTGGCCATCCTCCATCTTTCCTCCACCTGCCTCATCCTTCCGTCCCTCTCCGTAGCCGTGTTGGCTCAAGTCTCCATGGGCCTCCTTACGGGGTTTCCCACCGCACCTCGGGCTCGAGGGCCCACCAGTGCAGGAAAGACCCCCATTAGGGATTGAGACTTCTCAGTTCCCCCCTCACAGCACGATGTCTCGCGCGCGATGCTATGCTGTGTTGCAAGGAAGAACGTGCTGGGTGAGCATGGACGAGCAGGATAGGTATGGCAAGACCACCTAAAAACTTTCAAGCGCGACAAATGCCAGACCGCCTTCCAGCCGTGGCACACCCACAGGAGCTGGAACGGGAAAGGGGGTGGAGGAGGAGGGAAGGACTCTAAGCATCCTCCACCCCCGAACCCCCCTAGACGAAGCTCTCCGAGTGGATCGGGCAGCGTACTAAGAATGCAATTTTCCATCTTGCCGAAGTTAAAACGTGTGGAAGTGTCATGGGCCCGGCCATGATGGAGTTTTGTCCGCCCAGGAAATATTCAAGATCGCAACAGCAGAGGCTTTTGCCAGGAACCCCTTAGCCATGCAGGCTAGGAGCCTGCAGGACCAATTGCCAACCGCGCAGGCCAGGTTCAGCTCGCACCCGAAGGAGATGGTGGAGCTCGAGCAACTCATCAACGCCAATGCCGCAAAGCACGCACCACTGGCAGAGGAGGCCGAGAACGTGGCTGCTGTCACATCCCAGGCAGCAGTAGAGCACGCCGAAGCAGTGCGGACTCTTCTGGACGATGCTCAAGGTCAGTTGATGCAGCAAGTTCCTCAAGTTCAGGGTCAACGCCAACAGCCAGTTCCGCAAGCTTTCGCTCAGTTGTCCTTGGACCCACAGGGGCGGTGGGTATGGACAAGTATTGGCCCCAGGGGGCACGAGTCTGCCCATGTCCACCACCTGTCGAGGTCCCCGAAGATCGATCTCCCATGCGGAAGCTGTGAGCAAATCCCCACGTCTGACCTCTCTAGAAGAAAGGGGAAACTGCCATGAACAGAAGCTGTTGGCGCTCCGCACGGACTTCTTGGATCCGCTTCTTGGATCCGCGCTGCCATCGCGCCAGGTAAAGGGGGCCCAGCACGGATCCCAGAAATCCGCGCGGAGCGCCAAACGTTTATGCTCAGGGCATGGCTCCTTCTTCGAACACCCCCGCCTCGGACCTCTCGCCCCCCTCTGTTAGGTCGGGCGTGTCCTCCTACAGGCGGATTTTGGACGATTCGTTTGTATGTGAAGTGCTCGAGCACAAATGTTCAAAACATACTCAAACGTGCAACAAAAATCGTCCCCAGACTGCTGCTGCACGAATTTTTGGATCTTCCTCCCGTCGTGGGACAGGCCTGGCTGAACCCTCCGTCGGCCGCGTGCGCAGGCGAGTGAGGGGGGGGTATTACGCTGCCCGACGGGAATGCGACGATGTCTGCGCTTGTGGGGTCCTTTTGAGGGCCTCCTGGGGCGTCTTGAGGGCCTCCTGGTCCCTCTTGGGACGCTCCTGGGACGTCTCGGGGCCCTCTTGGACCATCTTGGGGGAGGAGGAGGAGGTGGAGGAGGAGGAGGAGGAGGAGGAGGAGGAGGAGGAGAGGCGGAGGAGGCGGAGGAGGCGGAGGAGGAGGGGAGGAGGCGGAGGGAGGAGGAGGGAGGGGAGGAGGGAGGAGGAGGAGGAGGAGGAGGGGGGAGGAGGAGGAGGAGGAGGAGGAGGAGGAGGGGGGAGGAGGAGGAGGGGAGAGGAGGAGGAGAGGAGGAGGGGGGGGCGGCGCGGGGAGGGCCCTGGGCGCGCCGAACAAACCTGTGGGCGAGGCGGGGGCGGCGGCCTGCCAGATCGGCAGGCGCGGCAGGCGCGTGCCGTGCCGGCCTTCGGCGCTGGTTTTTATAGGTCGGGCGCGTCCCCCCCACAGGGGGACTTTGGACTCCACGACGAAAGGATACAAATAGTCAGAATGATTGCAGCAGTGGCCAACAGAAGTCGAAAAACCGTCCCCAGGCTCTTTTTTCCTATTTTCGAGTGTTCCTCCTGTATAGGGACAGGCCCGACGTAACGCTGGTTTCTGAAACCGCGGGTATCGTTCAACCTTGAATAGAAGAAGAAGAAGAAGACGAAGAAAAAGAAGAAGACAAAGACAGATAAACATAACCACGGCATAAACATAAACTTTTGGCGATCCGCGCGGATTTCTTGGATATGGCCTGGATCCCCCTCCCTGGCGCGCGGAGCGCGCCAGGGGCGGCGCCTCCGGCGCCGCCGGGGGGCCCAGCGCGGACCCAAGAAACCCCCGCGCGGAGCGCCACAAGTTGATGTTTACAGCGTTTGTTTTGCTTCGACTGAACGATCGGCTGTTTCCGAAATGTCAGATCGTTCCACATCGACCGATTCTGGGTCGCTGAGGCGGCGTTCCACGTTGGAAACCCACGGCGGGGTCGCCGCCGGTCGTCGCGACGCGAAGCACTGGCGATGCATCGGCGATGCACTGGCGATGCGTCGCCGACGTGAACGATGCATCCTCGACGTCGACGTGGAGCAAATCGGGCTCCACATCGAACCGTATCGCCGATGTACCGGCGATGCGGCGCGATCCTCCGACCCCACCTACTCCGACCCCTTCTAGCAGGCCTAAATCAACATCGATCGATTCTGGGTCGCGGAGGCGGCGTTCCACGTCGGACGCCACTGGCGGGGTCGCCGCCGGTCGTCGCGACGCGAAGCCACCGTACGGGGCCGCCGGCAGTGCTCGGGGGCGCGCCAGTGCCCGAGGGCGCGCAAGCACGGATTAGCGACCCGTGGATCGGGGCAGGTGCCTTCCCCCCGAGTGCGGCCCGTGCCGCCTCCCTCGGCGGCAGAAATCCGGGATTTCCCGTGGAAGCGGGACCCGTCGCGACGCGGAGCCGCCGTGCGGGGCCGCCAGCAGTGCTCGGGGGCGCGCCAGTGCTCGGGGGCGCGCAAGCATGGATGAGCGACCCGTGGATCGGGGCAGGGTGCCCTCCCCCCAAAAAGCGGCCCGTGCCGCCTCGCCCGGCGGCAGAACTCCGGGATCTCTCTCCCGTGGGAGCGGGGCCCGTCGCGGCGCGCGGAGCCGCCCCTGCGGGGCCGCCAGGCAGTGCTGCGCGGGCCCCCCCTTCGCCCTGCCCTGAGGTCGGGCGTGTCCCCCCAGGGGGTGATTCTGGGCGCCAGAGAAAAATAGTCAAAAAGGTCCAACCTTTAAAACAAAAAGATCGTCCTGAGGCTATGTGTGGACAATTTTTGAACACTCCTCCCGTAGAGGGACAGACAGGCCCGAGGTTAGCCCTGCCTCCGACAGCGGTCCGCGCAGGACCCGTCCGCGGGCCCCCCCCCCAGGGGGGGTCCGCCCTCTGGCCCGCGTCCCCCCGCGGAGGGGGGGAGGGGGAGGGGGGGCGGCAGAGAGGAAGAGGGACGCCCAGACGCCGAAGACCTCGACGATGAGCAGCCGGGGAGGGGGGGGGCAGCAGCCACAGGCGCGCAGGGCCAAGACCGCCAGAAGCGCAAACACACACACAGCAGAAAAGAGGATGAACCCGCCAACATGCACAAGACGCGGCCACGTCGATGACGACGGCGACGCAGACATTGCGCGTGTCGAGAGGAGGAGGAGGAGGAGGAGGAGGAGGAGGAGAAGGAGGAGGAGGGGGAGGAGGAGGAGTAGGAAAAGGAGGAGGAAAAGGAGGAGGAAAAGGAGGAGGAGGAGGAAAACGAGGAGGCGGTAACGGAGAAGGAAGGCCGAGGGCGAGGAGGGGGAGGGAGGAGAGGGAGGAGAGGGAGGAGGTGGAGGCGCAGAAGGAGCTGGCGGCAATAAAACAAACAAGGACATTAGGGGCGCAACGAATCCGAGCAGCGACGGGGTAGCTGGACCGACTGTAGTCCCCGCGGCGAACATGTATGCTGGCATCGGCGAAACCGCCGTTTACGAGGACGAGTGACGCACCGCCCATCAGAGGCGAGGAGTCATCCAGCCAATCCGTCGCAGCCTCTTGGAGGTCGTCTGATTCGGGCAGGCTGTGCTAGCACGACTTATAGTCAACCCGTATGGTCAGGATGCACGGTAAGGACACAAGGGCATTGGATGCCCATGCCGAGGCACTTCGAGCGGGGCTGGCCATCGAAAGTGGTTGAGGATAGGCCGAAGATGACCGAAGAGGCAAGGATGCAAGGGTACCCTTGCAGGGAGCCCGCAAAGGATGTACGCGCCCAGCTGTGTACATGAACACGGCCCCTCGATCCGCGAGACTGGCCGCGTGATACGAACGTTCGGGCAATGCGTACTCTCGAAGCCAGCGTGGATTCATGTACGTGCACGTCCTTCTTTCGCTCCTGACCTTGGGAAGTTGCTCATCCTTGCTGTGCGGGTTGACTGCGCACTCGCAATGCCAGAGCGCCAGAACAGAAACTTCCGGAGGCCCGCGCAAAATTCTTGGGTCGGCATTGGACCTCTCGGGGATCTTCTGACCCGGGTCAATCCAGACCCGGGTCGGCAAGAAACCAAAAACTGCAATGCAAGAAAAAAACTGGCAACGCAGGTCTTCGCAAACCCGGGTCAGCCAAAAGGGCGCGGCCGCCCCGCGGCCACGAGCGGCTCGCTGACCCGGGTCAGCCAAAGGGGCTCTTCGCAGGATCCTGCAGGATCCGGTGCCCTGGCTGGCCCCCGTCTGCATTGACCCCCGTCTCAAGGCTCCCCAACCTCCCCCCTGGCGGCGCCTCCGGCGCTGAGGGCTGGCGCGACTCGCGCGCCAAGGGGGGGAGGTCCAGCGCGGACCCTAGAAATCCGCGCGGACCCCCACCAATCTAGTATTGTGCCGTCTTCGAAGGCAGAAGGAAACAACACCGCCACAAACGTAATTTCAGGACGCTCCGCGCGGCTTTCTTGGATCTGCGCGGAGCGTGCCGGGGGCGGCGCCGGAAGCGCCGCCAGAGGGGGGCCCAACGCCGATCCAAGAAATCCGCGAGGACCTCCAAAAAGCTAATGTTTAATTATGGAGTTTCTTCTCCTTCGATCGAAGGGGGGCACTTTCTCCCGGAGCGTCCCGGCCTCCTCGGGGGGGGGGGTCGCGGTCACCATCCCGCATGGAGAAGAAACCGGTCGGGCATCAGGGGCTGGCAGGCCCCTGCCGATACGAGCGACGGGGGGGGTGGGCGCGAGGGGCAGAGGGCGAAGAGAGGAACCACCGAGGCCTCCCAGAGGGGACGAGTCCGAGCAGGTGGGACCAGAAGATCGCGCCGCATCGCCAATACATCGGTGATGCCGGCGACGCATCGGCGACGTCGCGTGGAGAAACTCCGGCTCCACATCGAGCCGCACTGCCGATGCATCGGCGATGCGGCGCGCTCCTCCGACCCCACCCACTTCAAGCCCACCTGGGAGGCCCAGAGGGACGCTGGGGAGAGAGAGAGAGAGAGAGAGAGGGCCGAGGGGGCAAAGCTGGAAGCAGGGGGAGGCGGGGGGAGAGGGGGGGGCAGAAGCGAGGAGGGGGGGGGGGGGGGGCGAGGGGGGGGGGCAGGGAGGGGAGCAAGAGAGGAGGCCGGGGGCGCCTCGGTGAAGATCCTCGCCGGCGGAGCGCTGGTCCAGCCCCCCGCCTCCGACGAGCCGTCGGCCTCGCCGCAGGGCCGCCCGCAGGCCGAGTGGGCAGGAGGAGGGCGGACGGGGCCCAGCAGGAGGAGGAGTCGACGACGACGACGACGACGACGACGAGGACGACGAGGACGACGACGACGACGACGACGTTAACGACGACGTTGACGACGACGACGACGACGACGACGACGACGACGACGACGACGACGACGACGTTGACGACGACGTTGACGACGACGTTGAGAACGTTGAGAACGTTGACGCTGTCGACGACCTCGACGACGACGACGACGACGACGCCTTCTCGCCGAGCGTTGCTTCCTCGGGGGGGCGAGAGAGGCGCGGGGGCGAAGAAGCGTGGGCCTGTCGGGGGGCCCCAGAGGCCCGTCGAGGGGCCCCCCATCTGCGGCACAAGACCGGCACCCTTCTCCTGGCCATCGCTCGGACGTCCACTCCCTGTGTTTTTTTTTCGGCTTCGTGCGTGGTTTCTTCGCAGTGTGCTCCAGGATGCTCCTTCATAATCCCAGACGAGAAAGAGGGCACACGTCCGAGCGATACCAAGTCTTCGCCGCCCCCCCCACCCCCCCGTTGTCGACCCCCGCACCACGCAGCGCCCGATCTCGGGAGGCTCAAGAGGCCTCCGGCCTTCCGACGAGGCGGCTCGAGCCTGCTCCGAGGCCCCACCGCACCCTGAGGAGGCTCGGCCCCCCTTCTCTCTCCCCCCGCGGCGACCGATGGCACCGAACTGTATACAAAAGGAAGATCGGCCAGATGAGGCTTAGATGTGTACAGCAGCTGCTAGCTCACAGCCAAGCAGGAAGCGCAATAACAAACCATCGAACGAGAGGCCCGAGTGGTTTGGAACGTGCGGGGTATACACCGACAACTACAAAGAAACCACATCTGCAGAAATATCAGCTTTCGACGGTCCGCGCGGATTTCTTGGATCTGCGCTAGACCCCCCTGGCGGCGGCTCTGGCGCCGCCCCTAGCGCGCTCCACGCGCCAGGGAGGGGGGGCCTACGCCGATGCAAGAAATCCACGCGGAGCTCCGACAGTTGATTATTGTGCCACTTCTTCGTATTCTTCTCATTCCTCTTCGAATTGAACTGCTGGGAAGGTGAGCAGACGGGCAGCGGAGAGAACCAAACAAGACTGGGGAAACCAAAAAGTACCGATACCGCCACTCCCCGGACCCCTCCCGGGGCGCGCTCTGACCAGAATTCCGGGGCGAAGGCAGCGGTGGCGACGAGGGCCTCCCAGGAGGCCCACAGAAAAGAAGAGAACGAGGCAAGGGCTGCGGTATCGGTACATCTCCCTCCTCCAAGGTGCCCAGACGGGCAGCAGAGAGAACACAAACGTTCGGTCGGGCGCGTTCCCCTACAAGCGGATTCTGGAAGCAAAATAAACAATACACCCAGAATGCTTGAAAATATTAAACAACTACTCGAAAAATCGCCCCCATACTACTTTTTTATTATGTTTGCATGTGCCCCCCTGTAGAGAGACATGTTTGACTTCAACAGAACGGGACGGCGCGCAGTCTCTGGGGGGTCTGGATGGGGATGGGGGATGGGGATCGGGGGGTCTGCATGGGGATTTTCGGGGGGTCGGGGGCTCTGGATGGGGATATGAGAAAAACGGACATGGGGATGTGTGGATGGGGGCGGGGATCGGTGACACGACACCGCACCTCTCGCGCCCCCGAGGGTGCACAGACGAGCCGCAGGAGAGCACCGAAGCGGGCCGGCGCGCAGCCTCTCCTCCTCCTCCCCCAGCTCCTCCCCCAGCTCCTCCTCCTCCCCCTCCTCCTCCTCCTCCTCCTCCTCCTCCTCCTCCTCCTCCTCCTCCTCCTCCTCCCCCTCCTCCTCCTCCTCCTCCTCCTCCTCCTCCTCCTCCTCCTCCTCCTCCTCCTCCTATCCTCCCTCCTCCTCCTCCTCCTCCTCCTCCCCCTCCTCCTCCTCCTCCTCCTCCTCCTCCTCCTCCTCCTCTCCTCCTCCTCATCCTCCTCCTCCTCATCCTCCTCCCTCCTCCTCCTCCTCCTCCTCCTCCTCTCTCCTCCTCCTCTCCTCCTCCTCCCCCTCCTCCTCCTCCTCCCCCTCCTCCTCTCCCTCCTCCCCCCTCCTCCTCCTCCTCCTCCTCTCTGTTTTCCCCGGCGGGAGGGCGCCCTCGGCCTGCCCGCAGCCGCGCGGGGCGCCTCGGAGGGCGCGGCTCGGCTTGAGCCGACCCGCCCTCTCCGGTCTCGGCGGCGCGGGGGGGCCGGCGCCCGCCCGCGGGACGCGCTCGGCGCATCCCGCGAGGCGCCTTCTCTCGCGCGCCCTCGGGGCCCTCGCCTGGACGAAGCCTGGGGGGGAGCCACACGCGAACCCCACCCCTGGCTCCCACAATTTAACGGGCGAAGAACGGCATAAAATAAACTTTCTCGCCGTCGGGGGCGCCTGCCCCAGGGCGGCTGGAAAGTTTATACCCTAACGGTGGCACTGTAGGGGTATAAACTTTCCAGCCGCCCAGGGGCAGGCGCCACCGACGGCGAAAAAGTTTATGTTATGCCGTTCTTCGCCCGCTGAACAATAGCTCTGAGGGGGAGGGGGGGGGGTTCACCTCGCTGTTGGGGAGCTCTCCCGGACGAAGCGAGGCCCCCGCCCTCCCCCTCGGAGATCGCAGGTGGGGGTAGGGGCAGGGGTTCGCGTCTGGCCCCCTGAAGGCGTCTGCCTGGAGGACGACAACGACTCCACAACACACACACACACACACACACCAGCTTTCGGAGCTCCGCGCGGAGTTCTGGGATCTGCGCTGAGCCCCCCCCCCCCTCCCTGGCGCGCGGGACGCGCCAGGGGCGGCGCTGGAGGCACTGCCGGGGGGTCCAGCGCCGATCCAACAAATCCGCGCGGACCTCCGAGAACGTATGTTTATGCATGCTTTTTGTTCCTCGACACCAGGCACCCCTTCGGTGGCAACTCATGGGAGCATCCCGTACCATCTTGTCGGCTCTTGCGAGGCGACGCTCGTCGACGCTAGTCGACGCTAGTCGACGCTAAGTGACGCTAAATCGACGCCGATCGACTCCAACCGACGCTAAGAAATCGGCGCTATCTCATCGACTCCCATACGCTGGTCGACGCTAATTGGCGCCAAAGTCGGAGTTACAAGGGAACACAGTCAACCCGAATCATAAGGATGCGCGAAGGGAGCAAGGGCCTTCGAGGGCCAAGTGAACGTCTTTCGAACGAGGGTGGCCAGTGAAAGTCGCTAAGGATGGGCCGAAGGGGCAAGGATGCAAGGGTGCCATCCTTATCATGCGGGCTGACTGTCACTTCGCCCATCGCGCCCCGTGATGTGCCACGCGCCCCTTCTCTTCGCGCCCTCGCGCCCTCGCGCCGGCCGCCTGGAGAAGGGCCACCGCTGTGGCCCAGCTTCTCCTCTCCAGTCGGGACGGAGCGAGCGTCGAGTTGGATGCTCATTCTGGGGACCGTCCTGGAGCCACTCGCTCCACTCGTGCGTCGAAGGTGCGTCGAACGTCAGTCGAGTTGAGTCGACCCTGAGTCGACCCTGAGTCGAACTTGAGTCGAACCTGAGTCGAACTTGAGTCGAACTTGAGTCGAACTGGGGTCGAACAGATCCGTTAGGTGGGCTCCAGGAAGGTCCCCGAAACGAGCATCGAAGTCGAGGACTCCTCGATGCTCGATTCCCCATCGAGGCTCCCATGACCTGCTGCCGAGCACCGTCTCGCCCACCCCCCCCCATCGGCAGAGGGGCCTAGCCGAGCCCGCCCCTAGGCGACGGGCGAGCCCCCGCGCGCGCGGCAGCGCGGCCCCGCGCCGAACGCAGCCGGGGCCGGAGCGGGCGCGGCCAGGCCTGCGCCAAGGCGGCCGCCCGTTGGTCGGTCCGCGCCGCAAGCGTGGGGAGACGAGCAGTGGCACAGACAGCGCGTGGTCTCAGAGGTGCAGACCTCCTCTTGGTTCTGTTCCTCCTCCTCCTCCTCCTTTCCTCCTCTTCCTCCTCCTCCTCCTCCTCCTCCTCCTCCTCCTCCTCAACTTCCTCCTCCTCCCCTCCTTGCTCTTTAGAGAAACAAGCAGTGACATGAACAGAAAAAATTGGAGGTCGTCTCGCGGGTGTCTCGGAGCGGCGCTGGACCCCCCTCCCTGGCGCGCTAGGCGCGCCGCCAGGGGGCCTCAGCGCCGATCCGAGAAATCCGCGCGGACCTCCGAGTTGTTATGTTTATGTCATTGTTGTCTCCCCTAAAAAAAGGAGAGGAGGAAGAAGAGGAGGAGGAGGAACAGAACCAAGAGGAGGATTAAGGCACCTCTGAGACCACGCGTTGGTCGCAAGACATACTGCTTTGGGCGCAGCGGTGGAAGCTAACACGGCCGCCGCGAAAACTACTAAACGGTTTGCTGCCAATCTCTGGCGCGGCCGAACCGGCCCCTAGCAAACCATCCCCTTGCGTGCCGTCATCCTCGCCCCTCGGGCTTCCCTCGGGCCGCATGCCTACGTCTTGGGGCGAGGCGAGGAGGACGCCACGGAAGGGGATGGTCTGCTGGGGGTCGGTGAGGCCGCCCCTGACAATCAGGTCGCCGGATTCAAGCACACCACTCGGCCCTCGACCTGCGGGGCTATGGCGAAGCGCTTCGTGCACTCGGGACCCTCGCCTATCCTGGACAGGTCCATGGTCGCCTGACGCTTGCTGGCCTGCCTGCTGAGGGCCCGCCCGGCCATGGCCGTCGAGGCCTCGGGCGCGTCGCCGTTCAGGGCCTCGATCGCCTTGAAATGCTCCCTGACCTATAGAAAAGAAAAAGGCATAAACATAAACTGTTGAAGGTCCGCGCGGATTTCTCTTCTCTGGGCTAGAACCCCCTCTCTGGCGCGCGGAGCGCGCCAGGGGCGGCGCCCGAGGCGCTGCCGGGGGGCCCCAGCACGGATCTAAGAAATCAGCGCGGAGCGCCAACAATCACGTGTATGCCGATTTTCCTTCTTCGATGGCCATGCTGGGCAAGATGCCGGCCTGCTCGCCGTCGGCCAGGCAGACCGCGTCCCGGAAGACGTCGTAGCCGTCCTTGCCCTGCCGCAGGTAGTCCTTGGTGCAAAGCTTGTAGCACCTCTGGTGCTCCAGCGCGGCGCCGCCGATCTTGACCGTGTCGCGGAGGACGCGGCTCCCGGGGCTGCCCTTGGCGTCGAAGGTGAAGGTCACTCCGCTGACCTGGGCGAAGCGCCCTTCGAGCCTCGGGTACTGAGAGACAGAATTCTCAAGCACCTGCAAGATCTGCTCGCCCGTGAGTTGCAGCAGGCACAGCTCGTCCAGCATCGGCAGGATGTTGACGAGGTCCCTCATCCTTATGGGCCCCGCCTCGATGATGGCGTCGGCGCGAAGCGTGCCGCTGTTGAGCACGGCCAGGTCGGCCTTCATGCCCTTCAGCATGACGTCCGTGATGAAGTTGCCAATGTTCGTCTCCATCGTCCTGATGGAGGAGAAGCGGCAATCCAGGTCCACTGCAGTCTCGCCGACGACCTTGTTCATCGCATCTCGCACTTTGGACTCGCACTCCTCGACGAAGACCGACACCTCCGGGTCCTCCGTAATGGAGGAGAAGATCTCCACGTGCGTGTGCTGCAACACCTTGAACGGCTTGGCCGTCCCATCGTCCGTGAACAGCAGCCTCAGCTCGGTCATGTCCCGGAAGTCGGTGCCGCTCTTCAGCACGTAGGTGCCGTGCGGCCCCACGGGCTTGACGTCGTAGTGGTGGTCGTGGCCACCGAGGATGATGTCAACCTCGGCGATCTCGTGGGCGAGCAGCTCGTCGTTCGGTACTCGCATGTGGGTCAGCGCTATGACGATCTCTGCGCCCTGCTGGGTCTTCAGCTGGGTGGCCAGCCGGCGGGCGCAGGGGCAGAAGTCCTCGTACTCCACGTCGTCTGGGTCGATGGTGGCAAGGGTCACCAGCCACTCCTTCTCCACGAGCCCAATGAGGCCGATCTTCCTGCCATGGAAGTCGAGCATGCGCGTGGTGAGGCCCTCGGCCAGGGGGCGGCCGGTCTTCTTGTCGGTGACGTTGCTGATCAGCCAGGGGAAGTTGTTCGACGACGCCATGGAGATGAGGTTGTCGACGCCGAAGTCGAAGTCGTGATTCCCGTAGCAGGCCGTGTGGATGCCGATGGCATTCAGCGCGGGCACCATGTGCTTGCCGAAGGTCGTGGTCGACGTCATCGAGGGGTTGAACGCGTCGCCGCTGAACAGCACCACGGCCTCCTCCTCGCCGCGGGCGACGGACTCGGCCTTGAGCTCGCGCACGCGGGTGACGAAGCGGGCAACCCCGCCGACGGGCTCTTTCTCCCTCGGCGCAACGTTGTATACGTCGTTGAAGTGGAGGATGGTCATTGCCTTGGGCCTCTGCGAGCCCTGCAGCGACGGCGTCGAGCACCTCTGCTCGGCCTCGCGCACGACGTCCACTCGCGGCACCGTGCGCAGCGTGAACTCGGCGGGTGGAATGCCCGCCCTCTGCACAAACTTGACCGCGGACTCGCGGAACACGGCGGTGTCTGTGTCCTCGGATGCACCAGACAAGGCTCCCATAGCCCGCTTGGGAGGCGACCCAGGACAGGGGGGCCAAAGAGCAACTAGGGATACTTACGGGGCTCGCTTTCCTGCAGAACCCCGATGTACAAAGACGGGGGCCTCAGTGATGCCACGCCTTCACTGTGCAAGTGGGGTGAGTGCGGGCAAGATTCATGTGCATATCCAGTGCCTCGTGGACTTTTTTGGAAGCGGCGCCACAAGGCCGAGGCGCACTGGATATGGACAAAAATCGAGCCTCTAGGGGGCAAATTTATCCATATCCAGTGCGCCTCGGGTTTCTTGGGAAGGGAGCCCGAAACTCCATACTGCAGTGGATATAGACATAAGTATTGCCCGCAGTGAGGGCTCCTTTTATTCGCGGTGATCCTCGGTGCAGTCGAAGATGGGCCCGCCCTGGCTGCGGAGGCCGTCGGGCCAGCGGTCGACGCCGGGGTTGCCCATCCAGAGCTCGACGGTCCCGGGGGGGACGCCCGCGGCGAGCAGGCTGCGCCCCAGGGGGTCCTGCTCCAGCTTGGCGCCCGTCCACAGCAGCCTCTCCCGCAGCGCCTCGAGGGGCCCGGCCGACGCGTGCACCGCGTTGTTCATCGTGGAGGGCATCCCGTCCAGGCCGAGCGCCTCCCAGTGGCGGTAGAACTGGCCGCGGATGGACTCCTCGGGAGCCTTTGGAGGCCTCCCACGTGATTTCCGAGTAAGTGGGGTCCGGGAATCGCATCGCATTGTCGCCCATGAATCGCCGATACTTCGGTGCATCGCCGACGTCGACGATGCATCGGCGCCGTCGGCGTGGAGAACATCGGGCTCCACATCGAGTCCGCATCGGCGATGCATCGGCGATGCGGCGCGATCCTCCGACCCCATCTGCTCCGACCCCACCCGGGAGGCCCAGAGCCTTGGAGGGGTTGGTGCTGCCGCAGATGTCGGAGCGGAACTTGCCCCAGGAGATCACGGCGGGGTCGAACTCGACGACCAGCCACAGCAGCCCCTCCCCCCCCTTGAGGAAGCTGTCGCGCTGCTGGCACAGGAAGGCGTTCACCACGAAGGCCTCGGCCTGCGGCGCCGCCGGGGAGGTCAGGCGGGCGACGTAGAGGCTGGGCGCCAGCTTGAGGGGCCCTGCTGCGTCCCACGCCTCTCGGGGGGGAACGAACGGGGGGGATCGCAGAGGGCAGGGTAGAGACTCAGCTCACGTACAGCTGATCTTCCCAGCGCCCCCCGGCGCCGGGAGGCGCCCTCGCCTCGAGGCATGGGCCCGGCGGCGGGGCCCAAACCGGCCGCATGCAGCGCAGATGTCGTACCCCCCCCGTTTCGTTTCCCTAGCCCCCCCCCTTTCCTTCGGCCCGAGCCTCGAGGAGCTGCTGGTTGGTCATCTGCAGCCTGGCGCCCGCCTCCGTCGCGGGCAGGACGGCGGCGGACCCGACCGCATCGTGCCACGCCACGCCGAAGCGCTGCTCGAACGCCTCCTGCCCGCGGGGCGGCACCTGCAGGGCCCCCGGGTCGGCGGAGGCGTTGGCCGCCAGCTGCGAGTAGTGCGCGTCGAAGAGGCCGCGCTCGGCGAGCTCGCTCGCGGAGACGGCGCCCCGGTCGAGAACCGCGATGCCGTGGGTCACGAGGTAGGACTGCAGGAAGCGCTCGGCCTGTGGGTTGTGCGCGTGCGGCTTCAGGAACACGAGAGCTTGGTTGGGCATGTGCGGGTTCATCTCGAAGGACATTACCTCCCGGACGCTGGCCCACACGTCCTCCACTTCCTGCTCCGAGTCGACCCGGCGGAGCCGGCCCTGCTGCTGGAAGTGGGCGACGATCGGCACCGTCTCCGCGCTGAAGGTCTGGAATCGCTTTCGGATGGTCGCCGCGTTGTCGTCCGAGCGCCCGCTGCTCTTCCCGCGGTCTAGCAGCCGACGTTCCATGGTGGCCTCGGAGCACTCGAAGAAGAGGCAGAACTTCACGTTGACTTTGTCCCCGAGGATCCTCTGCCAGCCCTCCATGTTGTCGGCGCTGCGCGGGAAGCCGTCGACCAAATACCTGCCGCCCTCCCAGCCGCGCTCCTCCATGGCCTTCTGCAGCAGCTGCACCGTGATGTCCACGGGCACCAGCTTCCCATCTCGGATGTAGCCCTCGATCAGCTCCCCCATCTCCGAGCCAGGACGCTTGCGCTCCGCCCGCAGCAGGTCGCCGGCGCTCAAGTGGTGGAAGCCGAACTGGCCGGCGATGCGCTCGCACTGCGTGCCCTTTCCAGCGCCCGGGCCCCCGAGCACGAAGATCACGGTGGGCGCGAACAGCATCTTCGCGCTGTGCCAGACCTCATCGACGCTCTTCTCGGAGTTGACCCTGCGCAGCCTTCCTTGCGCCTCGAATGCATGCAGTACTGGGACCGACTCCTGCTGGAATGTGTCGAAGCGCTTCCGGAGGGTTTCAGCATTATCGTCGGACCGCCCGCTCGTCTTGCCGCGCTCCAGGATGCGCGCCTCCATGGTCTCCCTGGTGGCGTCCAGGTGGAGGGCGAATTGAACGTTCACCTGGTCGCCGACGACACTCGTCCAGCCCTCCATGTTCTCGGCGCTCCGAGGAAAGCCATCGATGAGGTACTTGCCACGCTCCCAGCCCTTTGCCCACATCGCGTTGCGAAGGAGCTTCACCACTATTTCCACGGGAACCAGCTTGCCGTCCCGGATGCAGCCCTCGATCAGCTCCCCGTACTTGGACCCAGGGCGGTTTCGCTCATCGCGCAAGAGATCTCCAACGCTCAGGTGGTGATAATTGAACGTGCCCGCTATCCTCGCGCAGACCGTGCCCTTGCCGGATCCGGGCCCACCGAGCACGAACACCACCGACGGGCCGAACAATGGCTGCACTTGCTTCCACACCTCGTCCGGCGACTTCTCCGCGTCCACTTTCCGAAGCATCCCCTCGGCCTGGAGTTTCTCGACGATGGGCATCGACTCGGAATGGAAGGTCATGAAGCGCTTGCGGATGACCTCGATGTTGTCGTCGCTCCTGCCGCTCGTCTGGCCGCGACGCAGCAGGCGCTCCTCCATTGCGCCCATGCTGCACTCCAGGTAGATGCCGAACTTGACGAACACGCGGCCCTGGACGGCCTGCTCCCACGCCTCCAAGTTCGAGGAGCTCCGCGGGAAGCCGTCCACGAGGTACTTGCCGCCCTCCCAGCCGGTCTCCCGCATCCTCCGGAGCAGAAGATTCACCGTGATCTCCGCGGGCACCAGCTTGCCCTCCCGGATGTGGCTTTCGATGAGCTCGCCGTACTCGGAGCTGGGCCTCTGGCGCTCCTCCCGCAGGAGATCCCCAGCGCTCAGGTGCGCGTAGCCGAAGGCCTGGGTGATGCGGGAGCACAACGTACCCTTGCCGGAGCCGGGCCCGCCAAGGACGAAGACCACAGTGGGCCCGAAGATGGCCTGGACGTTGTGCCAGACCTCCTCGACGCTCTCCTCCGCGCTGACCCTCTTGAGGAGGTCCCGCGACGCCAGGTGCTCGGCCACTGGGACGGACTCCTGCTGGAAGGTGCGGAACCGCTTCCGGATGGACTCGATGTTGTCGTCCGACCTGCCGCTCGTCTTGCCGCGCTCCAGCAGGCGCTCCTCCATGCAGGCCTCGGGCAGGTCGAAGAAGAGCGCGAACTTCACGGTCGCCTGATCGCCGATGACGCGGTCCCAGCCCTCGAGGTTCTCCTTGCTCCGGGGGAAGCCGTCTATCAAGAACTTGCCGTCGGCCCAGCCCCTCTGCTTCATGGCGGCCTCCAGGAGCTTCACGGTGATGTCCACGGGCACGAGCTTACCTTCGCGAATGTAGCTCTCGATCAGCTCACCGTACTCGGACCCAGGCCTGGCCCGCTCCTCCCGCAGCAAATCGCCGGCGCTCAGGTGGTGAAAACCGAACGCCTCCGAGATCCGGGTGCACTGCGTGCCCTTGCCAGCGCCGGGCCCGCCGAGCACGAAGACCACCTGCGGCCCAGCACTCGCCGACCGGTGCACCTCGACCTTCTGCAGCCGGCTGGTCTCGAAGTAGCAGTGGATGCGGTAGGCGAGGGCGAAGCGGACCATGTCAGGGAAGCGGTCCACGGTCAGGGAGTCGAGCTCGGCTCTGTAGGCCGCCAGCAGGTGCGAGGCAGCCGCTGGAGCCTTCAGCTCCGAGGCCATCGCCGTCTGCATCTGCGGCAGCGCACCCAGGGCCGCGCACAAGGCCGTGCCCAGCTCGCCGCCGCTGCCCAGGCGCTCCTGGGTCCCCGCCGCGGCGGCGAACGCACTGACGGCGCAGTCCTCGAAGCCCTTGGAGGCCAGGTGCTCCTGGTCGGCGGCCGTCAGCAGCGACAGGTACTCGCCTAGAGGAGCAATGAAGGGCACACACATAAACCTTAGGAGCTCCGCGCGGATTTCTTGGGTCGGCGTTGGACCCCCGCAACCTGGCGCGCGGCACCAGAGGCGCCGCCAGGCGAGTCCAGCGCCGACCAAAGAAGTCCGCGCGGAGCTCCGAAGGTTTCAGTGAAATGCCGCTTGTCCGGGGGTGCGCAAAGGTGGGGTAGGGGCAGAGGTGGGGCTGGGAGGACCATCGCTCTGAACGGCTCCTGGAGAAGAACATGTGAGCATCCAAATGGGATCGCTTCCTGTAGCGGGAATGGAATAACCCTAGACACCCGGCGTCATGATTTTTTCGCGACGTCGACCCCCAATGTCTCGACCCGTTTCCCATGGGCGGCCTTCACCCTGAGTCGCTTCTTGACGATCCCGAGGCCCGATAGGGGGCCCCCAGAGGCCGAACATGGCGAGAGCCCCCCGTCGCGATTGTTTGTTCGTGACCCGAGAGGGTCCGGGGATAACTCCCCCTCTACTCGGGGGCGGCAAAGAGGGGGGTGTCCAAGAGGGGGGGGGTGCAAATCATGACCGGCGGCATGTGCGCGGCCCAGCGGGAGGGCCAGGGACGTAATGTAATAAGAAGAGGCGCCATGAGATCTGGGGAAATATCATGCCCCCCGCCATGATATCCCCCCCCCCCCCCAAAGTCATCACCCCCCTCTTTTCCGCCCCCGATCTACGAACCCCCGGCTTGCTCCTCTCCGATCGCCCACGCTTGCCGGGCCCAGGAAGTCGCCCGGTGCCGCGGGCGCCCGGAGCACGTGGGGGGGATCCGGCAGGGGGCCGTCCAGCTCCGCCATGCTCCTCGATGGGGGCCCCGCGCGCGGCGCGGCGAGGTCGGCGCGGCGCGCAGGGCGCGTTGGGAGCCAGGACAGCTCGGCAGCCCGAGAGGTGTCTGTGTAGGAGGCGCTCCGAAGCACGTGCCCGTCAGTCGGAAGAAGAAGAAGAAGAGACAAGAAGAAACACAGGCAGAAACGCGAAAAGGGATGTCTTGCCCATGCCCGAAAGCTGCCAGAGCACCGCAACCAGCTTCGTGGTAGTTGTGGTTTGCGTGGCGTCCCAGGGCGGCCCACTCGGCCACAACCACAACCATGGTGCTCATGTCGAGGTCGGTGGGTTCTCCCACGAAGGGCCCTCCCGAACAACATCCACGTACCCGCCGGTGGGAAGAGATGGGTAGAAACATGAAGTAGGAGGGCGTCGGAAGTAGATTGGGTTCCCGCCAGCACCCTAAAGAGGAGGGAAAGGGGAAAACCTGTCGACTCTTGAAGTAGGGAGGAGGCCAAAGCAGATTGGGGTCTGGGAGTGTCTGGGAGTACAGAAAGCCATACTTTCAACGATCGGCGTGTTCCCATAGAGGAAGAAAAGACGGCACGAGCATCAAACTTTTGGAGCTCCGCGCGGCGTTCTTGGATCTGTGCTGGCGCCCCCTGGCGGCGACGCCAGCGCCGCTTCTGGCGCGATGCGCGTGCCCCTGGGGGGGGGTCCAGCGCGGCTACAAGTCATCCGCGCAGAGCTCTAAAAGCTTATGCCCCCCACATGACTCGCGGGGTTTGTGGGTTTCCTTCCCACCCGCGTCGCACCCGCGTCTCCTCCCAACCCCCCTCTTCTCCGCCTCCTCTTCCTCCCCTCACCCGCACGCAGCACATGCACGGCACGTACATGAGACACGCGTCTACATACAGCCCCACGCATGCACATACTCTCTCACACACGCACACACACACACACACGCACGCACGCATTCCAACAACGCCAGTGCATGCATGGTGTGTTCACTGCATCATACACCCACGACGTATGCGCCACATACTTGGCACCCACATGAGACACATGTCCAGATACAGCCGCACACGCATCATACACATGATACGCACACCACACAACGCATACGCAAGATTCGCAGGGCGTGGCAAGCGTGGCACTTCCTCGACACCACCGGTGGTGCGCTGGGGGTGGTCGGTCTCCGTATCCGCTTCGGGCTCGCAAAGCGTGGCGGGCGTGGCACTTCCTCGACACCACAGGGGGTGCGCTGAGGGTGGTCTCACTGTCCGCTTCGGGCTCGCAAAGCGTGGCGCGCTTTGCACTTCCTCGACACCACCGGTGGTGCGCTGGGGGTGGTCACCCTATGCGCTTCGGGTTCGCAAAGCGTGGCAGGCGACGAATTTCCTCGACGCCACAAAAAGCGCGCTGGGGGTGGTCACCCTATCTGTTTCGGACTCGCAAAGCGTGGCAAACTTGGCACTTCCTCGACACCACAGGGAGTGCGCTAGGGGTGGTCACACTATCCGTTTCGGGCTCGCAACGCGTGGCAGACGTGGCACTTCCTCGACACCACCGGTGGTGCGCTGGAGGTAATCTCCCTGTCCGTTTCGGGCTCGCAGAGCGTGGCAGGCGTGGCAGTTTCTCGACACCACAGGGAGTGCGCTGGGGGTGGTCTCCCTATCCGTATCGGGCTCGCAACGCGTGGCGGGCGTGGCACTTCCTCGACACCACAGCGGGTGCGCTGGGTGTGGTCTCCCTGTCCGCTTCGGGCTCGCAAAGCGTGGCGGGCGTGGCAGCCCCTCGACACCGCAGGGGCGGGGGCGCTGGGCGGGCGCAGGCGGGAGGCCGATGCGCGAGGCTCGGCGTTGCCCTGGACGCCCGAGGGGCGCGCACTGGCCGGGGGATGCGCGGGCGAGAGCTCGGGGCTGCAGACACCCTGGGCTCGAGCCGCCTCGGCGCTCCCGCGCTCTGCCGCAGGCGCGCCCGTGCTCCCACGTGGGATGCAGCAGCCGGCCTTCCTGCGCGCGGCACGCGTGCCGCCTGGAATTGCCCACTCTGGACGGAGGGCACGCGGCACGCAGCAGGGCGGCACTCTGGACGGAGGGCAGCAGGGCCGCCTGGACGGAGGGCGGCACTCTGGACGGAGGGCGGCACTCTGGAAGGAGGGCGGCACTCTGGACGGAGGGCACTCTGGATGGAGGGCAGCAGGGCCGCCTGAAATTGCCCACTCTGGACGGAGGGCACTCTGAAATTGCACGCGGCACGCAGCAGGGCGAGGGAGGACGGATCACTCTGGAGGCTCCCCAGGGTCGTTGCAAAAGGGGGTCGGCTTGCGCAAACTCCCTCTGTGGACCCCCTGAGAAACCGAAATGCGGTGTTGCCTGAATGCTTCTTGCCGCTCCAGGACACGGCCCTCGGTGACCACTTTGAATACTCCCTCGGCTGAGGACAGATGGCGGGGATGAGGAAAGAGGTTCAAACAATGGTGCGGTGGATGACAAGTTGGGGGGGACATCCTCGACGAGGGTTCGTAACGCTGGATAACGCGTAAATGGTAACATGTTAAGCGAGCACATAAGACTTAAACTAAGCTTTGTTCGGTCGGGTGATTGTGCGGTTGGTTCCCCACATGTTTCGTGGGAACTCTTGTTTTCTTCCCACCCGCGTCGCACCCGCGTCTCCTCCCACCTCCCAATTCCCCTCCCCACCATCGTGCAACACATGCACGGTACGTACATGAAACACGCGTCGACATACAGCCGCACGCATGCACAAACTCGCACACACACACACAGACACACACACACACACACACACACACACACTCCAACAACGCCAGTGCACGCATGGCGTGTTCACTGCATCATACACTCACGACGTATGAGCCACATATTTGGCACCCACACGAGCCACACGTCCAGATAGAACCGCACACGCATCATACACATGAAACGCACACCACACACAACTTACGCGCAATATTCGAAAGGCGTGGCAGGCGTCACAGGCGTGGCACGCTTGACGTGGCAAGCTTGGCACTTCCTCGACACCACAAGGAATACGCTGGAGGTAGTCTCCCTATCCGTTTCGGACTCGCAAATCGTGGCAGGCTCGGCACTTCGTCGACACCACAGGGAGTGCGTTTGGGGCGGTCTCCGTGTCCGTCCCGGGCGGGCTCGCAAAGCGTGGCAAGCGTGGCATTTCCTCGACACCACAGGCCGTTTCGGGCTCGCAAAGCGTGGCAGGCGTGGATTTCCTCGACACCACAAGTGGTTCGCTGGGTGTGATCTCCCTATCCATCTCGGGCACGCAAACCATGGCAGGCGTGGCAATCCGTTGACACCACAGGGAACACGCTGGAGGTAGTCTCCCCATCCGTTTCGGGCTCGCAAGCGTGGCAAGCTCGGCAATCCCTCGACACCATGGGGGGTGCGCTGGGGGTGGTCTCCGTATCCGTATCAGGCTCGCAAAGCGTGGCAGACGTGGCACTTCCTCGACACCACAGGGAGTGCGTTGGGGGCGGTCTCCGTGTCCGTTTCGGGCTCGCTAAGCGTGGCGGGCGTGGCAGTTCCTCGAAACCACAGGGAATGCGTTGGGGGTGGTCTCCCTACCCGTTCTGGGCTCGCAAAGCCTGGCAGGCGTGGCACTCCCTCGACACCACAGGGGGTGGTTCTTTGAGCGCGGCATCGGCTCTTTGCGCGACGTGGAAGGCCCAGACAGCTGGTGGGGTCAAAGTGGCGGTTAGCCAAGAACGCCCAGGCTTTTGCCCTTTCTGGACCCATTCAGGGCACTCAGGCTCTCAAAGCTTGACCGGCACCACCAAAGGTATCGGCGACGCAACGGCCACCTGCATCATTCTCGCAAGTTTCACGTCAGCTATCGTAACGCCTGTGGGGTTCTTCGGTAGCGTAGTTGTTATTCGATTGTAGAGGTTCCGGAACACGTACCAATGAGCTGCTTCCTGAAGACGCCAAAACTTCTCACCCATTAGACGCTAAACGAGGTTTGAGGAAGATCCCCCCTTGCGCGCTACTGCAAAACAAACAGTAACATGTATGTGTGTTTCTCGCGCGTGGTGATCACTGCAGAAGCCGCCTCCCCGCTGTAATGGTTGGTGTGTGCTGGGCCCCTGTCCGTGTTCGACGAAAACGCTTTCTTGCGAATACTCGCTTCCGAACAGTGTTTGTAAACGGCGGTTCCCACTTGTTCAAAGATAATTGGACATGTCTGCAACGAGTTCTGGTTGCCGCCCTGGCGCCCAAAGGAGAGTCCCCTATGACTCACCAGGTTGGTGCTAGATGATGCCCAGGTCTGCGGCGATTTCTGGTTGCACCCCCTGGTGCCTTACGGATGATGCCCCATGGTCCGTGCCGTATGGTGCCTCAAGTCCGAATCTGCTGCGAGTCCTGAATGCCGCCCCGAAGCCCCGTGGGTGGTCGCCTCCCGCCCCCCCGCCACCAATCGCAGCCCACCCGCCGCAACGAGCCCCAACATGCGGCCACAGACGGCTCTGGGTGTCTGTGGTTGCAATACTCTCTTGTCCTACCTGTCTACGATGGTCTCGACGCTGCATGGCGCTACGGCCCCCTCAAGCGATCCTTTTCGTTCTGCACTCAAGTGGGAAGGCCCGCTGCGACTGTCCCTGTTCCCGGGCAGTTGGTAGGACAGGGTTGCCCTCAAGCTCTCGCCGTAGATGCTCCGACGACAAGGCTTGCCAAAATAGCCTTAGTGGTGATCAGATGGTGGGGGTTCCGTCGAAGGGCTTCCTGATTCGCGACCAAATGATTCGGCGCCATACACAAATCATAATTTCGTGCGCGGTTAGCTGAGGAACGCCCCCCGGAAACTTAATTTGCGGTCAGCTGGTGCGACCATCGACTAGTCTGGCATTTGCGAAAAGATGAAACAATCCGCTACGGGTTTCCCGCTCGCGGTCAGACGATCAAATCCCCGTGGATAAGGCCCCACCAAAAAGGTTCCCTCCCGTACAGTCTCCTTTTTAAAAAAAAGAGTAGACTCTACCCCCCCTGGCGTTATCACTCCCCCTTTTCGGGTATGTAAATCAAATACGATTATGACCACATGTCCACCCTAACTATGAATTCACTCTATCCCAGGCCACCTGGATTACCCCCCTGAGGTTTCCCGTTCTTTGTTAAACAACACTATGCGGTGGCATTGTTTGTTATAACATAACACTTGTCCGCGAATAATTTGCAACATATGTGACGAAGTGCACACGCGCGCGTCGTCGCGCGCGCATGCCGAAATCGTTCAAAAACCTCCGGTGCCAGAAAGGTTTTGCAATCGAGTTTTCAAAACAACATAGAATAACACATGGTTTCGCAACACTGGTTTGCTAAAAGACTTCCGCGCGAGCTTTTGCGAAATCTTAAGAAAACCATAGGTGTTTCAAGGTGTTCACAAAATGCTCCTACACGGGCTTCGCACGCGCGCATGTCGAAATCTGTCGAACGCCCTTGCGCGTGTGCCGTCGCGAGAATCCTCTGCAAAGAACGGGACGAAGTGCAGACGCGCGCCTCGTCGCGCGCGTATGCCGAAATCCTTCTAAAACCTTCGGTTTCGGAAGGATTTCAAAATCGTGTGCCCAAAAAACTACAAAAACCCAAGGTTTCGCAACACGGATGTTCAACAAAAGCGTGCGCGCGCGCTCTTGCGGCGTCGTCGTCGTCGTCGTCGTCGTCGTCGTCATCGTCGTCGTCGCCGTCCTCCCTCCTCCCGCGTCGTCGTCGTCGTCGCCTACGTCGTCCTGTGTTTTTCCTCGTGTTCGTCGTCGTCGTCCTCTTTGGCGTCGTGGTCGTTTCCGTCGTCGTTGTCGCCGTGGTCGCCCTTCCTCCTCCTCCCTCGTCGTCGTCGTCGTCGTCGTCCGTCGTCGGCGTCTTGTCGTCGGCCCTCCTATTTCGTCGCCGTCGTCGTCGTCGTTTTCGTTTCGTCGTCGTCTTCCCTCCTCCCTCGTCGTTGTCGTCGTCGGCGTCGCCGTCCTCCCTCCTCCCTCGTTGTCGTCGTTGTCGTCGTTGTCGTCGTTGTCGCCGTCGTCTTCCTCCCTCCTCCCTCGTCGTCGTCTTCATTGGCGTCGTCGTCGTCTTCGTCGTCGTCGGCGTCGGCGTCGTCGTCTCCGTCGTCGTCGACGTCGGCGTCGTCGCTGCCAAGTGCCATGTGGTACCCACCGTCACGGTTAAGAGGTCTTGCGACCAAGTTGCGGGTGGGAGGGGGGGATGTTTGCACGAGCGGTGGGGAGGACAGCTTCAAGTTGAGCAGGTGATTGATTGCACCCCATACGTCACACCGCATATATGTCACACAATAGATAACACCCCACATGTTGCACAGAGGCGCTGCTTGGATCCACGCGCGGACACGAGGAACAACAATCATCTGTAAATGTTCGTACCTGGCCATCGTTCCTCGCTCATAATGGCTTGCAGCACGCCTTGTGACAACCCTCGGATGTTTCAGATGGCTTGCAGGCGGCGGAAGGCGCCCCCGAAACATGCCCCAACGATCCTCAAACAACTGGCTCACCCAACACAGCTTCAAGACAGCTCCAAGGTCCAAGACGACATCAAGAGAGACCAAGATGGCTCCAACATCCTCCCGATACCCTGAGAGGGTCCCAAGAACACCCCAGACAAACGAAGACTGAACACGACCTCCCAGCGGTACCCAAGAACCCTCAAACGCCTCCCGAAGGGCTCCCCAAACGTCTTTGGCAAGCCGAAGGCGCTGCAAAACATTAGGGCGTGTGTATGCTCGCTCAGACCATCCCCGCTTGTGGCCCGATATGTGTTCCAGAACGCCTCAAGTCGGCCCCTGGGCCGTGCAAGTAGGCATCCAAGCTGTCTACGGACCCCCCACGGCGGCCACAGACGCGCCAGGCGGCGTGCTGTCTCACCGACCACGCGCCGCCCGCCGAGCCCTGCGCGGGTCATTATGGCCCGCCCCGCGTCTGCATTCCTTGGATGCGGAAAAAGCGGGTCGTCGCCGCGACGCCCGCGCATTCACGTTATTACCAACGGCGGGTCGCGCGCGACCGCACGCGCCATTGCGCTCGCATTTCCGCTCCTCCGACGCGGGCCCAGGCGGACATCGTGTTTGTTCTTGCACCCACAACTTCTTAAAAGTAGCACTGGGAAAATTACGCCTCTGAGCTCCTGCCCAGCACGTCCGGACATCCAGGCGTTCCAGGCCAGGAGCAGCCCTGTGCCAGATTGGCACGCCCGACGCGGGGTACTGAGAAGAGTGAACACGGTGCCCAACAGCAACTATGATTCCCCAAAGCCGACAGCGGCCTCTCCCTTGGCAGGCGACCTCATGTCTCCAACGGGCAACTTCCGCGGCGACACCGGCAGCACCCATGCCGGGCGCACAACCGATCAAAGCACCCCAAAACAGCAGCACAGGGCGCCTCCAGGCTGCCCCCCCTCGTCGGGAGGCAGCCTCCATTACCTTATCTGGGTGTGGAGTCGAGTTTCCCGAGTTCGTTCAGCCCTGCCCAGGGGTTCTGCCAATGAGTCCACCAGGGAGGGCCCGTCCTTGCACCAAACCGACAAGCCGCGAACCTAAGACCATCCTCCCCCCCACCCCTCCCCCGTGGCGATCTCGGCCCCCGCACTCCCCGCCCCCCTCTGGAGACCCCCTCCCTCGCGCCCATGAGCGCCGCGGCCAGCGCGCCCGCGCCGTGGCTGGAGCCGCTGCCAAGACCGCCCCCCCACCCCCACGCTTAAGTCGGGCGTGTCCCCTACGATCTAGGGCGACAAATAAAAAATACACACACACACACACAAAAAAGGAAGACCAAATCGTCCCCAGAGTATCTCTGAACATTTTTGAATCTTCTCCCTGTAGAGGGACACGCCCGACTTCACCCCGCGCCCACCCGCGCGGGGGCCGACTCAGCGCCTCCTGCCCTGGCAGCACCGGCCGGCGGCCGCAAAGGCCGCCCGGGCCAGCACCCCTGCCCGCTGCCCCAGCAGCATGGCCGAGATCCTCAGGCGGTGCAGCGGCGCGGCTGCGCGCCGCCCGCCGCCAGGGGGGCGGTCCCGCCCGGCCTCACCCGCCGTGGCGTCGGCCAGGTCGTCCAGCGTGCTGAGCCGCACGCGGTCCTCCTCTCGGGGGGCACGGAAAAAGCAGCAAAGGGTAGGGCAGAGAACCAGCTCACGCAAGCAGCCGCTTTGCCCGGCGCCTCCCGGCGCCAGGAGGCGCCCATGCATCGAGGGATGGGCCCGGCGGCGGGGCCGAAGCCAGCTGCACGCAGCAGAGTCTGCACCCCCTCCCCCTTTCCCCATCCCCCCCTTTCGCTCGGCCCGAGCCTCCGTGGCGGCCGCGCGCGCCACGGCGCCCCGGGCGCCGTCGAAGACGCCCGCCCCTCGCAGCGCGGACCGCGTCGCGGCCCAGACTGTCAGGACGTCCTCGAACGCCTGCCCCTCGATGGCCCGGCACAGCTCGCGCAGCGCCGCCTGGGCCTCGCCCAGCGCGCAGCGGACCCCGCAGAGCAGCGAGAAGTGCCGCCGGCGCGCGCCCTTCTCGGCCGGCTCGTCCGCGGCGAGCAGCGCCTGCAGCGCCCCCCTGTGCTGCCCCTGCTTGTGCAGCGCCTCCGCCAGCGTGGCGGCGTACGCGGCGCGCTCGGCAGGGTCCTCCAGCTCCCCGGCGCGGGCCCAGCCACGCTGGAGCACGTTGCCACACTTCAGCCAGGCTCCGTCCTGCGCGTAGGCGAGCCCCAGGCGGAGGATCAGCTCCAGGTTGGAGGGGTCCTCGGTCAGCAGGTCCTTGATCTTCTTGGCAGAATGCGTGATGCTTGGGGCCTCGGGAACCGGGCCCACCGACGAGACCTTGGCCTGCGCAGCCTCGATGATGTCATCCCGAATGTCCTGCATGCCAGCGGCCGCATCGCCACCCTCAGGGACGACGCCGGCGGCAGCGTCGGCGGGGCCCTCGGCCAAAACGGCTACGGACCGCATGACCCTCCAGGTGGACCCAAGAAGGCGCAAAGACGCGCCCATGCAGCCATAAGAGGGGCCCCACAAAGTAGAGAGCAGTCCATCAGGGGCCACAGTGAGGCCCATGAAGCTTCCTGGCGCAACTCTCATTTCGAGACAGCCCAAGGGACCCTCAGAAGGCTTCAGGCAGGCTCTGCGAGGAGCCGAGGGCCTCCGGAGGGCCACGAGGGGGCCCGCGAGGACGTCGAGAGGGTCCATTCGGAAACTCGCACCTGCAGGTTGCCCGCTACGGCAGGCGCGAGCCCACACGAATCCAGCGCGCATGCAGGCCCACCCGCGCACGCGCAAGCCGAACCTCGGCGGCGAGCGAGGGAGGGAAGTGAGATGGAGAAGGCCCTCTCAAAAGGCGGCGGGGCTTCACTGAAGCCCTCCGGCCTTCTGAGAAGTTCTGTGTGTATCCGGGGAAATGCGCAGAAAACTTCTCGGAAGGCCGGGGGGGACTTCCCAGCCTCTCGCGAAGGCCCGCCCCTTCTCATCTCTCCCCCTCGCCCGCCGCCGAGAATGGGGAAACCGAAAGGTACTCATACCGCTACCCCCCAGACCTCTCCCGGGGCGCGTTCTGACCAGAATCTCGAGGCGAACCCAGCGGTGGCGACGAGGGCCTCCCAGACGGGCCAAAAGCAGGACAGCGGCCGAACGGTAGCAGCATGGACTCCTTATACATCCTCCTCGGAGAGAGCCAGCTGCACCACGCACCCAAACCATGGCGCACCAGCGCAGAGCCACGCGGCCGCGCCTCCCGTCTGCGCGTGGGCTTGGCGAGCACACGCGGAGCAGAAGCGCGGGGTGCTGCCAGAGGCCGAGGGCGGCACTTCGGGGCTGCACACTTCGGGGCCGAGGGGCGTCCGCAGAGGCTCTCTTCGGCCAGAGGGTTTTCGCTCGCCCTGGCACGCGGCAGGAGGTCATGATTCGAGGCACGTCGGCGCGCGGTCGCCGTCCATCTTTATAGAGTCCCCTGCTGCTCCCCAGAACTTCAGGGGAGTCCCCAGTCCTGCTGGGCACAAGACATGTCCGCGGGACACAGACTGGCAAGCTGGTGCCTCATTGGACGCTCCTAGCTGCTGTAAGTTCACGCTCCTGTTGCACCCGCGACCTGCCAACAGTGGTGCGGCCGTAGTTGCCCTATTGACCCTCTCGCTGGCTGTTTGGGGCCAGCGCAGATGTCACAACGTTCAGCCAAGATCGCCTCCTACACGGCGTCCACCAGGGCGTCCAACAGATGCATGGACAGAGGTGAGGTCGTTTTCAAATGCGGCTGTCATTTTAGCACCGCGTCCGCTCCTCGTAAAATCCGCCGGCCCCCTTGTGGGGCCACCAGGCTGTAGGCGCGGGTTCGCAGTTTCCAGTACCAGTTGTAGCTTGTAGTTTCCAATGTTACAGTTCTGCTTCTTGCTGGTTACTGTAACTAATTGACTGACCGCGCGAGGGGGGGGGATGCCCAAACGGGACTTTTAGCACCCCCTGGGCGCGTTGTCTGAATTGCTGGGGGGGGGCTCGAAATCGACACCCCTCACGCAGATCCGCGGGGTCAGGGTCCAAAAACACATGGGATTTGCTACATTTCTGAAATTCGGTGCCACCCCTCACGCAGATCCGCGGGGTCAGGGTCCAAAAACACAGGGATTTGCCACATTTCTGAAATTCGGTGCCACCCCTCACGCAGATCCGCGGGGTCAGGGTCCAAAAACACAGGGATTTGCCACATTTCTGAAATTCGGTGCCACCCCTCACGCAGATCCGCGGGGTCAGGGTCCAAAAACACATGGGATTTGCCACATTTCTGAAATTCGGTGCCACCCCTCACGCAGATCCGCGGGGTCAGGGTCCAAAAACACAAGGGGATTTGCCACATTTCTGAAATTCGGTGCCACCCCTCACGCAGATCCGCGGGGTCAGGGTCCAAAAACACAGGGATTTGCCACATTTCTGAAATTCGGTGCCACCCCTCACGCAGATCCGCGGGGTCAGGGTCCAAAAACACAAGGGATTTGCCACATTTCTGAAATTCGGTGCCACCCCTCACGCAGATCCGCGGGGTCAGGGTCCAAAAACACATGGGATTTGCCACATTTCTGAAATTCGGTGCCACCCCTCACGCAGATCCGCGGGGTCAGGGTCCAAAAACACATGGGATTTGCCACATTTCTGAAATTCGGTGCCACCCCTCACGCAGATCCGCGGGGTCAGGGTCCAAAAACACAAGGGATTTGCCACATTTCTGAAATTCGGTGCCACCCCTCACGCAGATCCGCGGGGTCAGGGTCCAAAAACACAGGGGATTTGCCACATTTCTGAAATTCGGTGCCACCCCTCACGCACATCCATCGCAAGGCGTGGTAACCCAAACTGCGAGTACTCCCTCGGCCCTTTAATCCCAAGGTGTGGTAACCAAGTTCGTAAACCATACACGTCTTACCAATCGCCCTGTGTGGTAACCCCTCTTGTGATCAATTGGTTTTGCCGATTGCAAATCGGCCTCGCATGAAGTTCCGATACTGCTGCACGACAGCGCCAAAGCCTCATGACTTAGCTCTTCCATGGCCCATTCTCCGAGAGAGGGAGCCGGCGGCAGGGGGCGAAGCCCTTACGGATATTCCAACAGCTCGACGGGTGGAAAGCGGCTCCTTTTCGAGATAGGGCTGATGCACGGAAGCGGAAGCACGTGCCTCAGTTGCACGGATGGGGGGCGGGGCACCTCCTAGAACACGTGCTGTGTTCGCTTGATACCTCACTGAACTACAACGATGTCCTGCATCTTGACCCGTCGAAGGGCTACAGTGATGGAGAACGGTTCAGTGTTCTCTGGAGACCCGTTGGACAGATACACTGATCAGCTTCAAAATTCAATTTGCTGGTTCAAAACGGCCCAGCTGGGCCATTACTAGAACTGTGACTCAGATCATTGCGTACACTACGGCCCTTGATGGCGACTCAGGCTACTTCACGGCAAATGGACCCCGCAAAATAAGGTCACCATGGAGGAAACCCGTGCACGCCCCATTGCTACTCAAGCACCTTCTTCTCTCCGTTGCACCCATCCCCTGCGCAACATTCAAAAGATGCAGCAACACCGTTGGGAACTGCACAGTCGGGGTATAGAACCCGGGGGGGGGAATGCTGCCCTGGGGCCTACCCAAGGCCCCATGGTAACCTAGGGCAGGGCCGACCCAAGGCCCTAGACTAGGGTAGCCTAGGGTAATGCCTACCCAAGGCCCTAGGGTAGCTTTGGGTAGGGCCTACCCAAGGCCCTAGGGTAGCCTTGGGTAGTACCCCAGACCGTACGGACAAGTTTGACGTACGCGTAGGGCGTGGGCGTGGGGTAGGCCTAGGGAAAGGGCCCAGGGGTAGGCCCAGGGAAGGCCTAAGGGGAGGGCCTATGGGTAGGCGGGTAGGCCTAGGGTCGGCCCAGGGGAAGGGCCTAGGGGTAGGCCTAGGGCAGGCCTTGGGGAACTGCCTAGGGGTAGACCCAGGAGAGGCCTAGGGCCTAGGGGCGTAAGCGAGCGAGCACGCGTGAACCCCAACGGGCGGATTGTGTCGGGCGGGCGGACCCGAACGTGCGTGTCGGGTCGGGCGGGACATCAAAGTGTGGGGCATACACTGGCGGGCACGCGTGAACCCTAACTGGTGGGTCGGGTCGGGCGGGCGGACCCTAGCGGGCGGGTCGAGCGGGCGGGACATTAAAACGCAGGGCATACACGAGCGAGCACGCGTGAACCCTGACGGGCGGTTCGGGCCGGGCGGGCGGACCCTGACGGGCGGGTCGTTCGGGCGCGACATTAAAATGTGGGGCATACACGAGCGCGCACGCGTGAACCCTAACGGAGGGGTCGGGTCGGGCGGGCGGACCCTAACGGGGGTCGGGCGGGCGGACCCTGGCGGGCGGCTCGGGTCGGGCGGGCGGGACATTGAAACTGTGGGGCGAACACGAGCGAGCACGCGTGAACCCTAACGGGCGGGTCGGGTCGGGCGGGCAGACCTTCGCGGACGGCTCGTGTCGGACGGGACGGACCGTAACGGGCGGCTCGGGTCTGGCGGGCGGGACATTAACGTGTGGGGCATACACGAGCGAGCACACGTGCATCCGAACGGGCGGGCCGGGACGGGCGGGCGGAGGGGTGGGCCCCGGGTAGGCCTAGGGGAAGGGCTTCGGGGTAGGCCTCGGGCAAGCCTAGGGGTAAGTCTGGGGCAGGCCTAGGGGAAGGGCTTAGGGGTAGGCCTAGGGAAGGCCTAGGGTAAGGGCCAAATTAGGGGTAGACCTAAGGAAAGCCTAGGGGAAGGGCCTAAGCCCAAGGTAGGCCTAAGGGGAGGACCTAGGGGTAGGCCTAGGGTAGGGTATGGGCAGGCCTAGGAAAGGCCTTCCCTCCGGTTTCGGCAGTCGGTGGTCTTGAAAGAAACGCCTCTCTGCTTGGAGTAATTTCCACTTCCTCCACCACGAGCCTCAACCGATCCGTACCTGGTGTCTGTCGGAAGTGAAAGGGTGAGATCGCAGTGAAACGGAGAGCCCCCCACCAGGAAGTCGGTTTCGGCTTCGTGTTCGTGTCGTTCAGGCGGGCAAGGCGAAACTGCGTGGGCGAGCGAAAATAATGGACCCTCCTCTAGCTAGGGCGCCGCCGGACCAAAAGACCGCCCCCCCCCCCGATGTCCGGCGGTGGCCGGGGGGTTGCCTGCCGTGGTGTCCCGTCGTTTCCCGTCGGTGTCCCGTCGGTGTCCGGTCGGTGTCCCGTGGTGGCCCGTCGGTGTCCCGTCGGTGTCCCGTCGGTGCCACGTCGGTGTCCCGTCGGTGTCCGGTCGGTGTCCCGTTGGTGCCCCGTCGAGATCGATAGTGTGATCAGTAGTGAGATCGATCGTGAGACCGATAGTGAGGTCGATAGGGAGATCGATGGTGTGAGATCGATAATGAGATAGCTAGCGAGATCTCTAGTGAGACCGCTAGTGAGATCGCCAGTGAGATCGCTGGTAAAAACGATAGTGAAATTAATGGTGATGTCCCGTGAATGTCCCTTCGTGAGATCGACAGTGTGACCGATCGTGAGAGCGAAGGTGAGACCGATAGTGAGATCGACAGTAAGGTCGATAATGAGATTGATAGTTCGACCGTGATGCCGATACTGGTATCGATAATGATATCGATAGTGAGATCGATAGTGAGCTCGATAGTAAGATCGATAGCAATATCGAGTTAGTAAGACGCTCGTTCATCCCCCCGAGCCTCGTTATCACCGGAAGGTATGTACATTCATTGCAACACTGGTTGCTCGCAGCTGAGCATGTAGCAAGGTATGCGGCACTGGAATACGTTGGAGACGAACATGTGGCGCAATCTGGGAATGTGGCCTTGCCGCGGTCATTTTTGAAATACGCACTGTAGGTCCAGCAGTCCAGTGCCCCCCTCACACACACACACACACACGGCGGGGCAAGTATAAGGATCTGGATCGTCATGACCAACGCAATGCTCCGTGCCCGTGTGACAAGAGATTGAAGAAGTCTCGTTGCAAGTCGGCCCAGCTGCGTTGTTCGAAATAACTCGCCTTGACATGGCTTGACGGCTTGACCTGAAAAAAAACACCACGGAATAGCAGATCCGTGGGACACTTGTATGAAGAGGAGGCCCCGTTCTACTTGTATGGGCTCGTGAGAAGCGGACTTGGGACGGGAGGATGTCCTTCAACATCGTTGGCGCATCCTGGGTTTACTCTGGTCTTCTTCCTCCTCCTCCTCCTCCTCCTCCTCTGCTTCCTGCCTCCTCACCTCCTCCTCCTCCTCCTCCTCATCCTCCTCCTCCTCCTCCTCCTCCTCCTCCTCCTCCTCCTCCTCCTATCTCCAACCATCTCCTCTGGACCTCTCGAGCGGTACGTTCGAACCAGACTTTCAAAGCGGAACCAGCTTTAGTCAGGAGGGCGGCCCGGGAGGCTGAAACGGGCATGACAACATACAGTCAGGTCGCATAGTAAGGATGAGCAACTTTCCAAGATTACCCATTGCATCCTTACCCCTTCGGCCCATCCTTGGCGATTTTCGCTGGCCAACCCCGTTCGAGAAACGTCAACATGGAATTCCAAGGCCCTTGCACTCTTACCGCGCATCCTTATTGTGCGACTTGACTGTACCAAAGCATCGCATCTTCAAATCTCGATCGTGTTCCCTTCCCTCCGCTTCTGCGCCTCCCCCCCCCCCCGAGACCTCCGACGACGCGACTGCTTCCAGCGCGGCGCTCCCAGAAGGTCCCGACCCCTCCCACCCAGGATCAAATCATTTCGTCTCACATCGCGCCGGTGGACTGCACCGGACACCGAACACTGCCTCCGGACGCGAAGACGCCCCCCGAAACAGAAAACCTCACTCGAAGCTGTTGAAACCGTGGACTTTGGATGCTCGGGAGCGGCAAAGAGGGGGGCGTCCAAGAGGGGGGGCTGCAAATCATGACCGGCGGCACGTGCGCGGCCCAGGCGGGGGGCTGGGGACGTAATGAAACAAGAAGACGCGCCATGAAATCTGGGGAGATATCATGGCCCCCGCCATGATATCCACCCCCCCAAAAGTCATCACCCCCCTCTTTTCCGCCCCCGACCCTGGCACGAGGAAGACACGCTGCGCGCGCGCGGCTGCTGCGCGGCCGGGCCTAGCTCCCCACCGCCAAGCTCCACTCCCTATAGGTCGGTTCCCGGACCCACCAGAGGCCCACACTGACGCGTGATGGCTCACCCTGGAGCCATTGGAAACGCACCCAAGGTTCACAACGGGTGTTCAAGAAGCCGACACTGCCAAAACACTTCCGCACTTCGACCCACGAACACCGAACGTATCCATACCCAAACTGTTTTTTTTCGCTGGTCTGGACACCGAGACGCGTTCCGCCTCGGCGAGGGGCTCGCAAAGCCTCCCTGTATTTGGAGTCCACACCGCCAGGCCGTGGATGCTGACATGCTGTGCTTCCCCCTTGCGATCGGTCCCCTCCTCCCCTGATATCCGACGGAGTGAAGCATGCACGTGACGCCGTGGGAAGACATCGCGACCAGAGCTCTAGACCTCATCTTCCTTCGGCGGCCAGCCCAGGGGGGAAACGAGGGCGGGCCCTCCCAGAAGGCTCGGAAGCCCCCCAACCACCCGAGGAGCTTTCCACATGCGCCTGCCCCGAAGGCACCGACAACTCCTCAGAAGGCGCGATGGCTTCACCCTCTGAGAAGGCCTCCTCCTTCTCACTTCCCTCCCCCGCTCGCCGCCGAGGTTCGGCTTGCGCGTGCGCAGGTGGGCCTGCATGCGCGCTGGATTCGCGCGGGCTCGCGCCTGTCGGAACGGTCAACCTGCAGGCGCGAATTGCCGAGTGGATCGTCTCGACGTCCTCGTATGGGCCCCCTCGGGGCCCTCCGGAGGCCCTCGGGCCCTCGCAGAGCCTGCCTGAATGCCTACCTACCGGACCACCCCCAACCCAACCCGAAGACCCGAATTTGACCCGAATTTGGCCCGAACTTCGGGTTGGGGGGGTACGGGTTCCATATTTTTTCAACGTTCCCCGACCCCCCCACTGGAAGTGGAAGGCGCATTGACGGCTTCGGGTTGGGTTGGGGGTTTGGCGGGTGGTGACTGGAGCCTTCTGAGGGTCCCTCGGGCTGCCTCGGAAGGAGCGTTGCACTCAGGAGCCGCGAGGGCCTCGCGATCCGCGAACGAGTCGGAAGGCGCCGGACGCGACAGGAAGCCGCGGCGCCCAGGCCTCGGCCCCCCGCCGGTGCCACCCCCCGCGGCGCGGAGCGCGGATCCGGGCTCCGAGGCCCCAAAAAACACAGAAGTCGACCCTGAGAGCTCAGCACGGGTGATCCGACGCCAGCGGCCCTTCTCATCTTACGGCACGACCAGCGCAGATGCCCGTCGGTCTGAAGGGGCGGAGGAGGAAGGCGGATCGAGCAGATTGGGTTCGGGCCCGCTCCAAGAACGTTTCCACGTCGAGAGAGACCCGGGGCAGCGGAGCGAAGCGAACGCGCCCGCGAGAGCTCGGTGCACCCAATGATGATGATGATGATGATGATGACGATGATGATGATGATGATGATGATGATGATGATGAGGAGGAGGAGGAGGAGGAGGAGGAGGAGGAGGAGGAGGAAAGGGGGAGGACGGCGGCCAGGTCAGCCAGCCGCCGCGGGTCCCCGGGCGCGGCCGCCCTTGCTGGTGCCGGCGAGGACGCGCGCCCAGAGGGCAGCGCTCGGCCGCGGGCGGCGCCGAGGACGGCCGCGCCGCGGCCGCCCGCGCCTCGCAAATGGCCAGCGTGGCCGCGTCGGCAGCGGCCGCGCGCGCAGCCGAGGCCGCCTGGGCTGCAGCGGCGTGCGCCGCACGACGCGCCCCCAGCGCGCGCGGGCGGGCAGCAGCCGCGGCCCCGGCAGGCGGCAGCGCGGCGGGCGGGGGTAGCGCCGCCGCGGGCAGCTACGGCGCTGGCGGCGCACGCTGCGGCGGGGCGCCGGTGCAGGGCCGCGCCCGCGGGCGCCGCGCGGCAGCCGCGTCGCGCACCGTGACACGCCGGACGGCGCCGCCTGGCCCGACCAACTCACGGACGTGGTTGTTGGCGGCGTAAGTGACCGCCCCAAGGATCGCGCCCTCGTGCGCCACCAGCAGCTCAGCCTCCTGCAGGAGCCGCGCGCCCGTAGCACACGGCGGCGGGCAGCCCGCAGCGGCCTTGGCGGCAGCGTTCGGCAACCGATTCGCACGCCAGTCCACGGTGGTCACGAAACCGCCGTCGGAGCGCATGGCAATTCCGATGCTGGCCAAACTGCCGTGCGCTGGCATCCATGTGAGCCGGCCGGACGCGACGAGCACCGAGACGTCGCCGTCCACCGGCGTGGCCACGCGTGGCCATAACTGCGCAAGCATGCGCGTGGGCTTGGTCGCCTGCGGCGTGCCGGCAGCAGCTACTGCGAGGATGGACTGGCAGTCGGCGCGGGCGCGGGGCGGCGTGAAGGCGATAGTGAGCGCGGGCGCCACTGCCCACAACTCTGCTGCCGCCGCTGTGCGAATCCAAGGAGGAGGGCAAGCAGCACCGAAAGCCACCAGATCCCCGCAATCAGACACGACCACAATGCCACATCCAGTCCGACGGAGCTCCCAAAGCGGGCCGAACCTCAGAGACCCGTCCGTGTTGAGGTCGTCGCGAGTTTCGTCTGGCGGCTCCGTGAACCAGCGGGCGGCGAACTCCTCCTGCACAGGGGAGCGCGGCAACCGAAGTGCGAGGAAGCCGCGCGTGCGCAGGAGCGCGGCCCGGGCCTCCGAGAGCGAGGAGGAGATGTCCTGGCAGGCAGCCGGCGGCTGCGGCCATCCCTCTGGCGGCAACGTCTCCTGGAAGACGCGGCGGTGCAGGAGCGTGCCCACGGCTGCGCCGCACAGCTGGCAGTTCCTGTCCTGGACGCTGTCGGCGCCCCGCAGCCGGGCCAGGCGGGCCTGGGGCCACTGGCCGCCGGTGGCGGCGGATAGCAGCATCGACCGTAATTTCCGCGACCACGGCGGTACGGTGCGGCTCGACCGGCCCTGGCCCTTCAGCAGACGCGCAGTGGGGCGCCCCACTGGGACTGTGAAGTAGTTGGTGCCCTGGGCATTCGCCAAGTCAGGCGGGCCGTCGACGATGGTTGGGAGCTCGGAGACGACGCGCTTCGTGCGCCACCTGTCGACCGATCTGTGCACAGCGGCCGCCGCCATGGCGGGCGACATCAGGATGAAGCCAACAGGTTCGTCCAAGTCGTCGAAGAACCGCCTCGGGGAAACGCGCTGCCACCCGAGACGCCAGGCCGTGGCGATGACAGCAGCCACCGGGCCAGCAACGGCAGTCCACGGAGACCTGCCGCTCGCTGCGAGCGCGGCCAGACGATGCCGCGACGTCTCGAAAGCGCAGTCGAGGTCCACTGCGGGCGCCCAGTCCTGCCAATAAGCCCATCCCCAATGGCGCAACGGGGTGGCGTGCGCGGCGTAGGCCGGGTCCAAGGCGGCGCCTCCAGCGTCCAGCACGGCAAAGCCGACATCGACCTGGCGGCTCGCGCCCGTCGGCAGGGCGGCGCAGAGAGCGGCGACCCTGACCCTGTGGAGGTGCGTGCTGGAGGCCCCGACGATGTCAATGCCGTGGAGCATGCTGGGGCCCCCCCATCGCCTTGACGACTCGCGTCACGTCAACCCGTTGGCGTCGCAGAGCGTGCACCCTGGGAACTCGTGTACGGAACTCCTTGTGGCGGCTCTTCAGGACCCCCACTGTCCGAGCGCGACCGGCGGCGAAAGGAGTGCCTAGCAGCTTGACGCTGCGCTTCGGCACCAGCAGCCGCTGCCGAGTCATGCGGGACAGCTTGACCGCCAGGCTCGGCTTCGAGGCGACCGCGAACGACTTCGTGGTCGATGCCGTGAGCTTCAAGCAGCGCTCGAACATGCCCACGAAGAAATCCGTGCCGCGCGCCTCGGTGAACACAGCCTCATCGGAGAAGCCCGAAGCAGCGATGGTCAGGTCGTCGACGTACAAGTACAGACGTAATAAGGGCCACCGCCGCGACGCAATGAGCATGGACTCGTGCAACAACATCTGCAGCTCAAGCGTGGCGAAACTGGAGCCGGGCGTGATGCCACGAGTGGCGATGAGTAGACACGAAAACGTGCCCTCCACGCCGATCGCCCGAGCCAAACGATACGCCGCCAGCGAGAGCCGCAGGATGACGAAGTTGAAGTTCGAACGCGCCGCTGCCTCGGCCACGCGGTGGTGCGGCACCCGCTCGAAAGCCTTGACGAGGTCGAGGAGGGAGGCGACGTGGTGGCGCGCGGAGGCGGCAGAAGCCTCGGCTGCAAACGCCGCGGCCCAGGCCGCGCGCTGCGCACCGCGCCCAGCGCTGCCGAAGACCGATGGAAGGGCGTGCGCTGCTTCCCAGGCCCGGGCCACGTTCGCCCGCGTGCGCATCGACACTCGGATGAGAGTGGGAAACAGTCCGATGGGCCGGAGGCCGCCGTCAGGCTTGGGCAACAGCACGATCAGCACCAGGCTGCATGCAGCAGTCCACCCACCGAGCCGCTCAGCAGCGAGAAGAATGTGGATGAGCAACATGCGGGCCGCAATCGGACGCCGCTGGATGGCCCTCGGCGCCAGGTGATCGGCACCTAAGCCCGCACCGACCGGAAAAGAGGCAATGGCCTGGTCCAAGCTCCACATGGTGATCGGCTGGAGCTGCGAGAGCAAGTGCTCCGGGTAGTACGGCTCATGGTACATAGCACAGCAAACGCATGACGATCCTTCAAGTAGGCAGGCACTTGAAAAAGAGTGGGGCCTGGGAATCCAAGCATGCACATGCCTGCCTTCAGCGGCCGGCGCGTACGGGTGATCCGATGCCAGCGGCCTGTCTGTCTGACGATATGACTGGTGTGGATATACCGCTCCTGAACCCCCGACGTCAATGATGTTTTCACAACGTCGCCCCTCACGACCCACTCCCCAGGACTGGCTTCTTGCCTTAGGTCGGGCATGTCCACCTACAGGCGGATTTTGGTCGCAAAATCAACTACCCCACAAATGCCCACAAATAGTCAAACCGTTATCAGAACATCGTCCCCAGGCTATTTGTTCCTGCGTCTGAGCATTCCCCCTGTAGAGGGACAGGCCCGACGTCTAAGACTGGCCTCTTGCCCCGAGCCGTCTGCGGACGGCCCCAGCGCCCAGCGAGCGCCCCCCCGGAAGCCGAACCAAAAGGGCCCCAAGCCGCCCCTTCGCGACGTCCTCACGACACCGGGGACCCGGAGGCCCCAGACTCGTGATGGGCCTGTTGTCCACCACCACCACCACAGTAAGTTGGAGGGGGAGGGGTCCTCCTCCACCTCCTCCTCCTCTCCTCCTCCTCCTCCTCCTCCTCCTCCTCCTCCTCCTCCTCCTCCTCCTCCTCTTCGTCCTCCTCCTCCTTCTCCTCCTCCTCCTCCTCCTCCTCCTCCTCCTCCTCCTCCTCCTCCTCCCCCCCTCCAGCTTATGGTGGTGGTGGTGGAAAACAGGCCCATCACCTGAGGCCCCAGACCCAGGAGAGCCCAGAATCGAATCGCCAAGTCGGATCGGCAATCGAGACGAATCGGATCGGCTGAGATCGGCAGCCGAGTCGGGAGAAGTCGAGTCGATGGAAACTGGCAGGCCACTACGCATCCATGGGGAAATCGGAATCCGAATCAAAATCCGAAGTCGAATCGAATCGGGATCTCACGAACGAACAACACGCACCCATACCCATAGGAGAGTCGGAGAGAGGAGGACTGGCTATGGGTTGTGGGTGCGGGTTGCCAGACCCTGGGGGAGGCTCCCATTCGAGCGGGGACCCCACTCCGACAACACGCACCCATAGCCTCCTTTGCCCCCCCCTGTGGGTATGATCCGAAACCATCGACACCGAAGTCGAACCGAAGCCGAGTCGAAGTCGAAGCCGAAGCGAAGTCGAATCGAAGTCCTCGACATCGAAGTCGAAGTCTTAGTCGAATCGGAAGCCCTCGACATTGACATCGAATCTGGGGAAACCAAAAGGTACCGATACTCCCTGGACCTCTCCTGGGGTGCGTTCGGACCAGAATCCCGAGGCGAATCCAGCGGTGGTGACGAGGGCCTCCCAAGAGGTCCCAAGAAGGGGAGAACGGCCGAAAGATAGCAGTACGGATACCTCTTCCTCCTCTGAGAGAACCAACTGCACCATGCACCCAAACCCGTATGGTGTAGCGGGAAGCAGCCCGGGTACCTGACTCCTCCCCTGAGAATCGCATCGAGCTGGAGGCATCGGGACGAGAACCGCGTGCCCCTTCCTGGCGCGGGGAGGACGCCGCGCGCGCGCGCCTGCTTCGCGTCCGGCCCCCCGCTGCCGGGGGCGGGCCGCCCGGCGGCCCGCGACACGCGCGAGGCCTCCTCCGCGGCGGCCTCGCGAGCGAGCGGAGGAGGAGGAGGAGGAGGAGGAGCAGGAGAAGAAGGAGGAGGAGGAGGAGCGCATCTGACTGAATGAGGTCTGTCAGCTGTCCTACCCAGACACTTGCTGTAAGTCCCTGATCATTGAATCGAGGGTTACTGGGGGGGCAAAACACGGCCTGCGTTTCATGCCTCCGTTGGGGTGGCGGCAGGTCCTAAAGCAGTTTAGTGCTGAAATCTTGCTGTTGCTGGTGGGGGCCCCGAGGAGGAGAAGGAGGAGGAGAACGAGGTGGAGGAGGAGGACGAGGAGGAGGAGGAGGAGGTGAAGGAGGAGGAGGAGTAGGAGCAGGAGGAGGAGGATGTGAAGGAGGACGAGGAGGAGGGGAGGAGGAGGAGGAGGAGGAGGAGGAGGAGGAGGAGGAGAAGGAGGAAGAGGAGGAGGAGGAAGAGGAGGAGGAGGAGGAGGAGGAGGAGGAGAAGGAGGAGGAGGAGGAGGAAGAGGGGGAGGGGGAGGAGGAGGAGGAGGAGGATTTAGGAGGAGAAGGTGGAGGATGGGAAGGACGCGGAGGAGGAGGAGGCGGAGGAGGAGGAGGAAAAGGAGGTAAAGGAGGAGGAGAAAAAGGAGGAGGAGGCCTGCTCCCCCCCCAGAGAGGCGGCGCCTCGGGCAAGAAGCAGCGAGCACGCAGGCCGTGGCTCGGGCGTCCATGCCCCTGCGTGCACGGTCTTCGGCGTCGAAATCCGAAGTCGAGTCGACTCGGAATCGGAAACCACCAGAATCGAACCGAATCGGAGGAAGCGAAGCGAGCTCTGATGGGGACAGGGATCGGTTAAACGACACGGACGTCAGGACCCGCTGCCTTCCTGGCGAGCGCGCCTCCCCGCTCCGCGTGTTGCTGAAGCCCCTGGCCCATGGTGCCCCCAGGATTTCCAGGGCCTCCAGAGCGCCCCCCACGAGGCCCAAGGGGCCCGAGGGGCTCCAGAATGGAGCGAAAAAGCTGGAGAACACCTTGGGCCAGGGGAACCTCCCCTGAGATCCGACGTTACAAAAAAAGCTACAACATCGCAAAAAATCACGACCAGAGCCCAAGACCCCCTCTCTCTGCACCATGTTTCGAGCCGGATCGACCTGGAAGACCCAAAAGGGGGTCCAGCTGAAAGTGGGTGGTGCAATAGGTTTGGGGCAATTGTGTTGCAAATGTACTGCGCCGGAGGACTGTATTGCATTTACTGCGACGAATGTATCTCGGGCAAAAATGCAGCAATACATTTGAGCCCGGGAATGTATTGCACGCCCCACGTGTATTGCAGCCCCGCAGATCTATTGCACCATACCTGTTGCGCCCCCCCCCCTGTCGCTGGATCCCCTTTTGGGTCAACCCGACATCTGTCGTTCCTTACGCGACGCCCACGCGGGATCGTGCCGTGGCGACGCGCGACGCGAGAACGTCGTTCGGTCCGCGGGCGCAGGAGGCGAGGCGTCGGCCGAGCGAGCGGCGGGGCGCGGCGAAGCGGGGCGAGGCACGAGAGCGCAACGACCTCCGTCTCCGGGCAGAGGGGGTCTTTCGTAGAGTCATCGGCCTGACTTAAGGAACGATGCGCCAGGAGCGAAGCCCCGCGTGTTCCAAGGAATAAAGCACAAGGAAAGAGACACAATCAGTAACGCATACGGAACGACGCATCACGCATGAAAGCCTGAAGAACGACCGAGCCCCGCTTGAAAAGTACGTGATCCTTATGCAAGCCGCTCACTGAAACGGGTCGCAGAGTAAGTGCAAGAATTCATCCTGAGGCTCATGACGCGCTGTCTCTCACGGACAAGCGATGCCAAATACATCGCAGTCTGACCGCATCCAGCACGATCCAACACGCTCGATTGCACGAGCTCTTGCGTGCATCTCTTAAACCCCCTTTGCAAAGGAGCCGTTCGCCCGAATCTGAAACATGCTGCAGGTCTTCCGATACTGGCGGTCAGAACGCAAGGCAGTCTCACCTGAGGGTGTGGCGACTACGGTGGCGCGGAAACAAGGGCCAGACCTTCTGTGCAGAGCACGGAGCAGCATCAGCAGCAGTACTCGGCGCGTCTAAGTTGGACGCGCGACCAGGCGCACTTGTTCCTGACAGCGCGCCCTCCTGGCCGAGGCCAGGAGAGGGAGGGCCCTGGCTGGGCGTGGTAGTCGCGTGCAGCAGGCTCGTGTACTTGACGCCTTGGGCGCTGTTTTTTTGACGACGCGTGGACCCTGCCACGTCTCGAACGTTCGGCGTCTCGATCGCCACATCACTCCACGGCGGCAGATTCGGGGCCACTGGCTGCGTTCAACCTTGAAAGTCCGCGGCGGGGCCGCCGCCGCGTCGACTCGACACGAATCAACCGTAGTGCTGGCGCTTTTCCGTAGTTGCGCCATCCAAGGGGGGGGTGGCCGTGTCTGACCCCAGGGCAATCGAGATGTAGCTCGGGTGGGAGGACAGCTCTGGGTGAAAATGTCGGGGCTCCCAAAGCCCCGCACTTGAAAACTCGCGGTGTCGGAGCTCGGTGGTCTCACTGGTGGTCTCCCATATGATCGCCCGCATGGTATCCCGTATGGTCTCGTATGGTCTCCCGTATGATGTCCCGAAGGGTTTTCCACATGCTCTCCCGCATGGTCCATCGCAGGTGCAGAGCAATCTAATGAATGCTCTCTTTTCTCTATCAATATGCGGCTTACGGTTTTCTGCCGACATGGGGTAATCCCCGGAGTGAGTGGTTGAAAGCGCCTCCTCTTCCAACAGCTATCGCCTGCCGAGAAAGGTCCAACACTGCTCCTTGAAGAAAGGCACCCCCTCCCCCAACCGACCGGCGACAAAACCAGGCCGATGCCGTTCTCCACCCCATCATCCCTTGCGAAAAACTATATGAAGTGAGCTTCGCACCAATCACTGGATCATGCGCGTGCTGCCTGCTGTGCGCAATGCCAACACCCCCGATTCCATTGCTGGCAAACAGAACGAATGCACTTTGCACCCGAAAACCGCCGACCCCTTGTGGGTCTCTAGGCGTGTGAGATAGTTCCCCCCCCCTAACCCCCCCCCTGGGACCCCAAACCGGAGATTCGACCCCCCCCCCCCCCGGGCCCACGACGAGCGCGTCACGGGGCTCTTTCGGGCCCAAAAAGGGATCAAGACGGGCCAAGAAGGCCCCAAGACTCCTCCAAAACGGCTCACGAGGGCTCCGAGGCGCCAAACGAGCGCTCCCAGACGCCCAAGATGCCCCCAAGACGAGCCTAGAGGCCTCCAAGACGGCCCAAGAGGCCCCCAAGAGCAGTCCTCAGAAGGGCCGAAGCGCCGAAAATCGTCAAATTCCTATGGGAAAGCGTACATTTTGATCATATACTACTTTTCGGCCTTCACGGCGTTGACGACGGTCCCAGAGCACCCCAAGACCGCCCCGAGAGGCCCCAAAGAGGCGCCCAAGTCGGCCCAAGAGGGCGCCAAGACGGCCCAAGAGGCCCCCAAGACAGCCCAAGAGGGCCCCAAGACGGCCCCAAGAGGTGCCCAAGAGGGGGAGCCCGAACCGACAATCCGAGCCTTCCGCCCCAAGACGGCCCCAGAAGGCCCCAAGACGCCCCAAGAGGCCCCCAAGACGCCCACAAGAGGCCCCAAGAGGCCCCCAAGAGGCTCCAAAACGGCTTCACAACGGCCCCCAAGAGGCTTCGAAACTGCCTCCAAGAGTCCCGCGAGAAGCCCCCCAAGAGACCCCAACGATCACCGCACAAGTCTCATATCAACAACCCAGGCACGGTGGCGGGGTTGCGTTTGCGCACACAAAAGGACTCGCGCTCTCGAAGCCAAAATTGCTCCAAAACGGCCCAGGATGGCTCCAAAACAGCCCAAAATGGCTCCAAGACGGCCCAAGACAGTTCGAAGACGGCCCAAGATGGCCTCAAGATGGCCTAAAAGGCTTTCACTATCGCCCACGAAGTCTCCAAAAAGACCCCCAATACATCTGAAAGAGGCGCACATTACGCATTTCATTACATTTCCATTGCGTTGTTGAACATGTTTGCACTTGTTGCCTTTCCCGGCTTCCGTCGGCTCACGTAGCCCCAAAAGCCTCCAAGATCGCCCCACGGCGCCCCAAGAGGGCCTCAACACGGCCCCAGAGAATCCTAACACGGCCCTGGACGCCTCCCAATTCGGCCTAAGACGACCCCAAAACGGCAAAACCTGCCTCCAAATTGGTCCCAACCTGGTGCAAGACGCCTCTGACCCAAAACCCATAACCCAGAGCCATGCTTCTGTGTCCCCTTCCTCCTTCTCCTCCTCCCCCTCCCCCTCCACCTCGGCCGCCAGGTGGGTTCAAAACTGCGTTCCAGAGGTCCCCGAGAAGCGTGCCGCGAGATCCCTATACACATGCAAAAAAACCCTCTAACCCATAGCACATATCCCAGAGTTTCGTCTCTGTGTCCCCGTCCTCCTCCCCCTCTCCTCTTCCTCTTCCACCTCCTCCTCGCCCACTCCTCCTCTTCCTCCCCCGCCTCATCCTCTTCCTCCCCGATTCTTCTCCCCCCATCCTCCGCCTCGCCCCCTCTCCCCCTCCCCCCTGTCCTCCCCCGCACGCGCGCCCCCGATTGGGCATCATTTGCAGGTCTTGCATATCAGGGTGCTTTTTTTTGCATCGCGTACGACGTTGGAGGGGTCCCCGGAAAACGCCGACTTCGGTAGTCTTCTCTTGCACGCGCCGCCGCACTGATACGCCTGGCAACTGCGGGCTGTGAACCCGAGGTTCTTGCAGCCTCCGCACACCACTTTCGCTCCTTTCGCCGCTCGATGATCTTCCACTTGCTTATGCTTCAAATGTTTCGTGTCCGAGAACGCTTCTCCGCACGTCGCACACGTCAGTGGCTTCGCGTCTGCCTCGGCTTTCCGCTTGCGGTTCGCTGCCTCCGCATTCCCCCGTCGCACCTCTTTCTCTCGTTCTTCCGCGCATTTCCGACAGAGCCTTTCCCCCGCAGCATCGTGCATCTCCTGAGCTTCCGACAGATCCGCCTTTTCGTCATATAGCGACAGGCACTTACCGTTCGTACATCGCACTGTTCCGACGCTATGATTCCACTTCGCGCTGTCTTTCCGCGAGTTCTGCTTGGCTTTGATACCGCTGCACTTCGCGCAGTACATGCCACCATGGCGCTGCCATGGTGGCATGTACATGCCACCGCGGAGGCCCGCAGTCAGGTACAACATATAATCCCTTGAGACAGTGATGGCGACAACGACGACAATGCTTATGACGAGGATGATACCGATGATGATGATGCTTAGCATGATGATGATGGTAGTGATGATAATGATGATGATGATGATGATGATGATGATGATGATGATGATGATGATGATGATGATGATGATGGTGACGGTAATGATGATGATGGTGGCGATGGCCTCGGGCTCGTAACGTGCCTGGACCTAGCAATGCGAAACAAACCGCGAACACCTTCTCGGTTCCCAAGCGTGTGAGACTCGTCCCCTCCACAGCCCCGAGGTTCCCCGTGCGGGCTCAGGGATGCCCCAAAAAACAACCCCGCCTCACCAAAGAAGTCAAACCCAGCAAGAAATATACGGGCCCCACTCCAACGCTTCCACCCTTTGGGCATCTCCAGAACGATGCCAAGATTGCATTAGCGTCCTTTCTTTTCCGATGGGCCCCCCAAGGCCTCGAGATGACCCCAAGCGGATTCCACATGGCCCCAAGAGAGGTCATTATGGACCCCTACACGACTCCCCAGCCCGATTCAAGCGAGCCGGCAAGACCGCCAAGATGAGGGGTCGGCGGATGTGGCGTAAGCCTATAGAATCTTTATCATGCGCGTATGCTCCGCGATGTGTGCGCACTGATGCTTGGTAGGGGCGGAGGGGGGGGCGGGCAGTTCCCCTGTTGTGTGCAATGCCACCCCCCAGCCCCAACCCATCACTTACAAAGAAAAAGCAAAATGCACTTTGCACCAACATGTGGATCGTGCCCAGACGTCCCGCGACCGCTTCGCATTGGACGTCGAGGAGGGCGGTTGCGCGCACACCACCCCGTCAGTTTTGCCAGGGACGGGGGGGAGCGCCGTGCTGCCTGCAGTACTGTGTGCAGACCCACCGTCCCTGTCAAAAACAAGTGCCAAATGATCGCAGGTGCACACCCACACAAAATGCGCCATGCTCGCCGATCCGCCGTCATGTTTGCACTGGTGCTTGAGAAGGGATGGTGATGGGTCGATCTATTGCCCAATGTGGCGCACCTGGCATGGGCGGCACACCTCGCGGGCTTCGCGGACATGGCTGTCGTCTGCATTGTGCTGAAACTCGGGTGCTACCTATGTAAGGGGGAGTGATGATAAGAGCCCCAAGAGTGTCCCAGGAAGGACCCAGGACTAGGCTCAAGACTGCTCAAGAGGGCCCCAAGAGGGCCCCCATCATGGCTCAAGACGACCCAAGATGGCCCCCACAGTGGCGCAAGACGCGCAAAGTGCCCCAAGACGGCCCAAGATGAGCTCAAGACGGCCCCGTTACGGCCTCAAGACCCCCAGGGCCCCAAGACAGCCCAAGAGGCTCAGGAGGCGCCATTGAAACGGCTCAATCACTCCAAGACCACATCTCAAGCATGCAGCCGAGAGGCTCCAACACGGCCAAAGCACAGCTGGAGGTGGCTGGGACGCTCTTCGATAGTTCATGCATTTCCCCGGGACCCCAAGGCATCGAACTTTCGGCCCTGTCTGTGCGACCCAGAATGGTGGTGTCGCCTTCGTTGCACCATGTTTTGGCCCCAGATGCGTCGCCAGACGGGGGGGGGGGCGGGGCGGCCTTCGATGCCCCGTGGTTTAGCATTGGTGGCGTGAGCTACAGAGCCAAACTCGGGCACGCCTCTCCTTTGTTCAGCTCCTCGGGTTCCCAGGGCTAACGAGGACGCGAAGCGTTCACGTGAGGGATAATGGTGGTCGTATCCTTCCCCTCTTGCTTGATGCACTCACATCTCGACCTTTATGGCACCGTCCATCCTCCGGTCTTCGGGTCCCACTACCAGCCCCGACTGAGCTCGAGCATCGCCCCTGAATTCCTTCTTGGCAACTTGCGATGCGAGCTGGTTGGGGGCGGCTAGAGCCTTAGCGAGCAGTAAACGCGCGTGGTTGTGGTATGAATCTACGCCCCCTCCCCCACATGACACACGGTAAACCCGGGCCAATGAGAGCCTCTTTGCTTGTACGACTATGACAAGGCATGTTTGACGGATTTCCTGGTGATGTCCTGTGCGTCTCCATCATCGGTTGCCACGTCGATTGTGTTCTTACTGCAGGAGGGGGAGGAGGGATATGGAGTAATCCCGGATGTATTCTTATTGTGTTCGCATTGTTGTCCAATCGTATTCCAATATGGAGGCCACAGCAGATCCCTCCCTAAAACAGAATCCTCTCATGGCAGCCTTTGCAACATTGATGTCTTTTGTGGCGGCCTCACACAAAGGGTTTTCATTGCGAGGGATCTGCAGTGGCGGCACCTTGAGCCCAGAAAAGCTCGAGAGGAAAACAGGAACAAACAGGATAAGCATGAACAAACAGGTGCTTTCACAGGGCAAGATAAGAACAAGCTAGGAAGACCTGTGACTGTCGGTACTTTCATGGTGCAGACGTTCCACAATTAAAACCCTCTTGTAGCAGCCTCTACAAACATATTCATTTTGTGGCGACCTATCAATGAAGCTGTACCTCTCCTCGTTGAGATTGATGGGACGGCCCCCGCCGCAGCGAAGTACAGCGAATGCGTCACGGAGGTGACCCAAGATGACGAGGTGCCGCTCAGCATCCCTTTGGAGACCGAGGCGCACCAGTCGACCTACAACCAGGCCGACACCACCTACGAGCTCCAGCAGCTCAACTGATACGCAGGGTCCGCACGAGCAGTGTAGGCGGGGAAACCAAGCTGCACGGGCTGACCATGATGGCGAACGCGGCCGACAGGCCTACCTGCACGTTCCGGCTCTCCTTGAGAGCCCTGGGGCTGATGAAGCTCAGCTGGGGAAGCCGCTTCATCCTGAAGCTCATCCACTCCTCGGAGGTGAACACCGTTTCAACGGGGACGAGAACATCCTGGAGGCGGAGGTGGACAACCTCATGGGGTGCCGCCAGGGCTGTCTCGCGTACCTGCCCACATTGGCGGATATGGACGAATGCGACCCAGACAATTTCTACTGGATCCACGCTTTTGAGTCCACGGGGTACGATGCGGTCGCCCCACACCCAGCAGACGACTGGGTCCGACTCGCCTTGCATGCCCACGTCATGCAGAAGGAGCTCTCCGAGCTGGCGGTCCAGCTTATGGAGGACCTGACGCGCTTCGACCTCTCTGGGCACCGCCCAACGTGGCTGGATGACGAGGAGGCCGAAGAACCTGCACTCCTGCGAACGATCAGAAGCATCCAGCGGGAGCTGAAGCCTTACTGTTTCACTACTGAGGACTGCGAGCATGCGGACGAGGGGGACGCCGCTTGGACCCTCATCTCGGGCAACTACACACAGCAAGCCCCCGAGTCATCCCTGATGACGGACTGCGCTACTCTCAGAAACCTTCTCGGACCGCGGAGGGCTGATTCCTTCGAGCCCTACCTCACTGTCCTTGAGTACTACGACGCCTGGACCGTAGTCGAGAACTGGACCGCACACGTTGTTGATTCCGAGGACGAGTCCGACGATGGTGGTTCCGACAGTGGCAGCAATGATGGTGGCTTCGACGTCCAAGCCCTCCTCTCACGCCTCGGGCTCGACAACCCCGACGAGTCTGAGGGCGGCTACACTACGCCGCGTCCCACGACGCCCACTCCGACTCCTGCGACGCCCACGTGCTCGACGCCGACGTGGTCGACGACCGCGCCGACTCCTACGAGGATGGCATGGGCTGACGTCGCTGACTCTGAAAGCTCCGGCAGGGCGGACAGCCCCACGACCCAGGACAGGCCCAAGCGGCGGCGGCGGCGGCGACGGAAGCCCAAGACCTGCCTCGTCCCTGCCGCCTCCTGACGGTGTCGCAGGAAGGGATTGGTGCCATCCCTCCTGGGGCGCATCGTTCAGAAGCGGGGTGCATGGCCCCCCCGCCCCCCGCGCATCAAGGTGCCGGGCATTTGTGGTCATCTTCATTGATGCTATGAACCGTCGTCTTCGTGATGACACAAAGCACCCCCTCAACGGGGTTCCTGTCGCAACGCTGTGGGTCCCTCGGCCTCTCCTGGGACGAGTCCAGAAGTCATGCTGTACAGCATTCCTGCCTGACTGAGCCCTATTCCTGTGGGCTCCACCTACAACGCGCCCCATATACCGGCCTGTGGTGTCCGACAGGGCAACAACGAGGCCCCATATGACAAGGCAACAACAACGACATGCTGACCGATCCAACTCCGATCGCGAGAGACCACTTAGATTGCCAGTACAGTCATACCTTACGTGTGGATTTATCCCTTCAGAGACAGGATATTATACTCCAACTTTTCTCTCTTTTGTGGCGACCTGTCACAAGGATTTCAGTTGAGGGAGATCTGCAGTGGCTTCCACGATTCGAATTCTTCGTAAAGGCCTTTGCAAATGGAAACCTTTATGGCGGCCTTACATAAAGGGTTCAGGGGGATCTGCAATGGCGGCACCTTGAACCCATGAAGGCTAGACGGGAAGACAAGACAAACAGGACAAACATAAACAGACATGCGTTTGCACATGGAAAAACTATGGAACAAAAGCTAGACGTACCTGTGCCTCTCGGTACTTTTATGGTGCAGACGTGCCACCAGTCAACCCTTGCGTAGCAGTCTTTACACAAGGGTTCCTCTTGTGGCAACCTTACTACACAAGGATTTCATGTGAGGGGGATCTGCAGTGGCCTCCACAATTCGAATCCTTTTTGCAACAGCCTTTACGCAGGGAGTCCTGCTGTGACGGCCTTACAAGCATGGTTTTCATTGCGGGGGGATTTGCAATGGCGTCACCTTGAGCCCAGGAAAGCTAAAGAGGACAACAGGAAAAACAGGGAACACATGAACAAAAAGCTTGTGTTTTCACATGGGACCTGCAGTGGCCTCCACACTTAGAACCCTTTGTTGTAACAGCCTTTGCAAACAGAATTCCTTTTTTTGTGGCGGTCTTACAAAAATGGTTGTCATTGTGGGGGGAGCTGCACAAAAGGAATCATTGTGTAAAGGCTGTCGCAAACATATTCTGAGTGTGGAGGCCACTGCAGGTACCCCACACTTGACATCCTTGTGTAAGGTTACAACGAAAGGAATCCTTGTGCAAAGTCTGCTACGCAAGGGTTTAATTGTGTCACGTCTGCACCATTAAACAAAAAAACGGCACTCACAGGTCTTCCCTGCGTTTTCATATCTCCCCTGCGAGAGCACGCAATTTTTCAGGTGTATCATGTTTGTTGTCCTGAATTCCTCTCTAGCTTTCCTGGGCTCAAGGTGCCGCCACTGCAGATCCCCCCACAATGAAAACCCTTTTGCACGGCCGCGACAAGAGGATTCCCTTTGCAAAGGCTGTTACAAGAAGGAGGCCAATGCAGACCCCCTCAGTTGAAATCCCTGTGTAAGGTCGCAACACAAGGAATCCTTTTGCAAAGGCAGCTACGAAAGGATTTGACTTGTGGAACGTCTGCACCAAAAAAAAACGGCAGTCACAAATATTCAGCGTTGATCTTGATTTTTCCATGTGCAAGCACATGCTTTTTCATGTTAGAACTATTTTTCCTGTTGAACTCTCTGGCGCTCCTGGGCTCAAGGTGCCGCCCCTGCAGCTCCCCCCACAATGGAAACCCTTTTGTAAGGCCGACACAAAAGGATTTTCTTTGTAAAGGCTGCTGCAAAAGGACTCTAAGTGTGGAGGCCACTGCAGATCCCCCTCACTTGAAATCCTTGTGTAAGGTCGCCACAAAGAAATCCTGTTGCTGCTACAAATCAATTTTAAGTGTGGAACGTCTGCGCCAAAAAAATACCGGTAGTCACAGGTCGTCCGAGCTTGTTCCTATTTGCCCATGTGACAACATGTTTTGTCATGTTGTTCCTGTTTTTCCTGCTGAACTCTCCAATTTTCCTGGGCTCAAGGTGCCGCCACTGCAGATCCCCCCACACTTGAAACAATGCTGTAAAACAGCCACAACAGGAATCCTTTGTGTAAAGACTGTTACAAAAGGATTACAAATATGGGGCGTGTCCATGAAAGGAATGCACAAGAGTTGGGGTAACGATGAGAAGGATATAAAGAAGTTCCTGCATAATCAAAAAGGATAAATCAACATATCATGGATGATCAATGCTTGTAGAACAGAAAAGCGCTGGTTGCAATCGCACAAACGAAAGAACCTACCCCCCACCCACTATCCCTTGCAACAACACATCATACCAAGTACGCCTTGCACCAAAATCTGGATCATGCGCGATCGCTTGGCCAACGGCATTGGTTTTTGACAGGGACGGCGGGGATGCTCACATGATCCGTTCTACACAGGCGCACCATCCCTGGCAAAACACACAGTGCAAACTACACAGAGCGGCTGACATCTGAACCGTGCGCGGGCGCCCCTTACGCAAAGTAAGCGGGCTTGCGACGGGGATGGCAGAGGTGCCTTCAAAATGTCCGCCCTGCGCAGGCCCACCATCTTTGTCGGCACATCATGCACAGCACGCCGTGGCAAAAGCTGGCTCATGTGCGGGCGCCTCGCGATCATTGGGCGTCGGTATTTGGCAGAGGGAGCGGCGGGGGGGGGGCTCATCTTGGCTGCCCTGTGCTGACTCACGATCCCTGACAAAAACCATGCAACGCGCACAGTGCGGCAAAATCTGAATCATTGACCGGCGCCCCGCGATCACTGTGAATTGGCTTTGGCAAGGACGGCGCGGGTGTCCTCAGATTGCCTGCGCTGCGCTTCCGGCGGGACTCACGAACTCAATGGGGTCTGGGCCCCAGGATCGGATGCTGCCTATGTGTTGGGAATGAGGGTGGAAGTGAATGACACGGTTTGCGGATTGGGGTAGCTTGAAACCTACCCCTCCCCCCTCCTGGGTAGTTCGAGCATCCAAGATGGCCCGAGATGGCTTAAAGAGGGCCTCAGAGAGGCCGAGATTTCCCCAAAAATGGCTCAAGATCCGCCACCGTGCCCTGAGGCGCGATTGGAGTGTCCTCGGGTCCTTGGCCAAATCCATTAAGCCTCAGCCCTCAATCCTGAAGATTCCTTGAAGAGCACGGACCCAAAGGGCCAAATCTCCTGGGGCTCTTCGCGTATCTCCTGGGGCGCCCGACGTCGTCCCGCGCGACTTGCTCGGGCCCGAGACGGACCCCAACACGGACCAAGAGGGTCCCAAGAGTTATCCAAGACTGTCCAAGAGGGCCCCGAATCGCGGAACCATCGGTCCAGGACGCCCAAGAGGCGTCCGAGAGCACTCTCAAATAAGCAGAAGTCATGTATTGCCTGTACGTTCTCTAACCTTTTCGGATTCTCGACTTTTCGAGCTTTTGACGCTCAAAGACAACCCAAGAGGCCTCCAAGACCGACCCACGAACGCCTCAGAGGCCCCCAGGATGGCCCCAAAGAGGGCCCCAAGACGGCCCAAGAGGGCTCAAAGAGCCCAAGAGGCGCCCAAGACTACCTAAGAGGGTCCCAAGACAGCCCCAAGAGGGCCCCCAGTGGGGGAGCACGAACCGAAAATTCAGCCTTCCGCCCCAAGAGGCGCCCAGGAAGCGCCACGAGGTCCCCAGGGCCCCAAGAGGCCCTTAAGAGGCCCCCAAGAAAGCCCCACGAGGCCCCCAAGAGGCTCAAACGATGTCCAATGATGCCCCCAAACAGCCCCTCATAGGCCTCAGACACCTGCCTCAAGAAAGTCCCCGAGAAGCCTCGAAGAGATCCCAACGAACATCCAAGAGGCCTCAGGCCCACAACCCAGGCACGGTGGCGTGATGGGCCGGAGGCCCTGAGATAGCGCGAGGTCACTGAAGATGGCTTCCAACCTACTGGAAGAAGTCCAAAGGCCACTCCAAGACGGGTCCAACGGACTTGGGGGCTCCCAAGAAGCCAAATCAATGATGGTGGCCTTCTCGCCCTTTCGCTTCCGATGGCATTCCGAGGCCTCAAAATGGCTCCAAGACGGCTCTAGAGAGCCAGTAGAGGATCCCAAGGAGGGCGTCAAGACGGCCCCAAGAGAGCCCCCAAGGGGGGATCTAATTGAGAACCCCACCATTATTTGATCGATGTCATCCTAGATACCCCAAGAAGACCTACAAGGCTCCCAAGAGGGCCCGCAAGAGGGCCCCTGGAAGCCCATGAGCTGCCCCTAAAGAGGTCCATCCGAGGCTCCAAATGGGTCCCAAAGACACCCCGAGAGGCCCCCAAGAGCCCCCTAGAGGCCATATGAATTCGCTTGGTTCGAAGTCTTCCCCACCACATAAAAACCTAAACCTCAAGATTGAGCGAAGACATCTGCCTCCCTTGTTGCATGGGGGCCAAATCCCCCGTTCTGGACGTACACAGATCCACCAACTTACTTGGATATTGTCGTGGGCTCGGGCTGCAATAGGTTCCTCACTCGTCTTGGCGTGTCGGCGTCAGTGGCCTCATTGTGATTGAATACCATTATTCTTGGCATTGCGTTCCGTCTCATGGTCAACTATGTTCTTCGAATTCTCGGCGTCCAGTCCGTCCCGTTCTTCGCTACGATGCCGTGCCCATTGCTCGCGTCATTACTCGTGCCCATGCTCCTGGCACCTCCTCCTCCTCCTCCTCCCTTTCCGAACGGCATGGCGTTCTCGTGCAGCCGGTGTGTGCAAGCAGCTGTCATTACTTATGGGGCAAGCCAGCTGGGGCCGCTTGCCGCGGGACGAGCGGACGAGCAATTATGATACATTTCCTGAACGGACGCCAGCGAAAGGGACTTCTGAGACCGCGGCGTTGACTGTGAGACTTCGACGATTGCGAGTGGAAAATCGCACTGCGGCAGCCTTGTGGGCGAAGCCGAGCGAGCTTGAGAAATCGGCACCGCCCGTCTCAGAAGTCCCCTTCCCTGGGGTCCCTGTTGGAGCCACACGGGATCAGGGCCTGCGTCTTCGTCCCGCCGGCAGGCTCGTCGCGTCGCAGAGCGCGCAGCGCGCACCCTGCCCAACTTTCCAGCACGCAGACTTGCTGCCTGCTGCACGCTGAAAATCGTACCCGGGGCTCTCGAGCCTCGGGCTCGGGCACGGAGCGGGTCGGACGTCTGGCTGGGCTTCGGTGGTCGTTCCTGGCCTCGCGTGAGGCTCCGGAGGGCTGCACGTGCCAGAGAAGCGCCTGCTAGATTTCAAAATGCCCCTCCTCCTCCTCCTCCTCCTCCTCCTCCTCCTCCTCTTCCTCCTCCTCCTCGGGTCGCCTACGGCCCCGGGGGGGAAACCGTGCAAGGGAGGGTCGAGGGTCCGGATGTCGCCACCCACTTGTGAGGCGGAATCCGTGTCACGCAGCTGGCACGGCGGGCTACGGCGCGGCGGGGTAGTCCCCTGCAGCCAGGAACGCCACCGTTGGCAAGCTCCGCCCGAAAGGGCGTGGCAACCCCTGGAGCGCGTGCGAGAGCGTCGCGTCATCGCAGCCCGCCCCACAGCCACGGCACGGAACGAGGGACGATCTCTTCTTCACGTTCCCAGGGGGAGGGGAGCAAGCTTCGAGGGATTGCCCTGCGATGTCTGGACGCTCTTCTCCAGCTGCGCACCAGACCAGACTCGCCGTCCCTCGCTCTGCCACTGCTAGCGCGCGCTCAGGCTGGCAAGGCTGGCCTTGTTGCGCTCAAGGTTGCCGAGCACGCCTGCCCACACCGAGTCCCACCAGCAAGGTCACAAATGATGCTCGTGCTTAATTGCGCACCTCACGGTGGAGCGCTGCAACAGCCGACTGACTCCCACACCTCGAGAGAGTCTCGAATTTTTCCCCCCGCAGGCCGGTGTTTTAGCATATAACGTTTTATTGCTCTGGTAAACAACAAAGCGTATGAGGTCTGAATTGGCAAAACTGCAGGGTTGAAGAAATGTCTGCGCCCGAAGCCTGGGGCTTCACCAAATGATGAAGGCCCTGTCGCTTGTGGCGTCGGCACTGGCGAACGAATCCTACCACCTCAGGGCCCTCATTGGAAATCGCAACAATGCCCCATACCTGAAATTCACTCCGGAGTAAGATTGCGTTCGATCGCTAGCTGGCAGTAGTAATATAAGATATGAAGCAATACTGGTGTAAACACCGGGCAGCTCGCCCCTTGGCCCCCCGCCAGCCCCACGGCTGGGCCAGGCAGGGCAAGACCCAACGCTGCATCGCGTGGCGCGTGGATGCCCACACCGACCACGACTCCTCTAAGGCCCTACCTCCGCCACCCCCCTTTCGCCACCCCTTCTTCGTCCTCGTCCTCCGTCCTCCCTCTCACCCATCCCCCCACGTCGTCCAACTCCTCCGGCTCCTCCATCCGCCTCCTCCCTCTCCTACTCCCAACTCGTCTTCCGCCTCCTCCGCCCTCCTCGTCGTCCACCTCCTCCTCCTCGTCCGACGCCTTCCCCCTCTCCCTCCTATCCCTCCTCCCCCTCCCCACCAGTCTCCCTCCCCCCCCCCCCTCAGGACGTCGGTATCATCCTTCCTCCACCGCCTCCATCCTCCTCCTCCTCCTTATCCGCCTCCTCCTCCTCCTCCTCCTCCTCCTCCTCCTCCTCCTCCTCCTCCTCCCTCTCCTCCTCCTCCTCTCCTCCTTGGTGCCATCTGCGCTGAAGCCGCATTGGCAGCCCGTGAGCAGAAACCCAGACCAACGAATCCGCCGATCCCTCCTGACCGCCCGTGCGTGGCACATGGTGCTGCTTGGTCAAGTCTGGGAAATCTCCCCATCACTTGCCTTAAAACTGCCAGTAATATATCCTCACAACCCTCGCTTGAGACTGCCAGCGAAATATCCTGAAACCCCTCGCTTGAAACTGCTAGCGAAATATCCTCACCGCCCCTGGCTTCAAACTGCCAGCTAAATGTCCTCTCCCCCTGGACTTCAAACTGCCAGCTGCATATCCTGATCCCCTGGCCTAAAACTACCACCGAACTATTCTCAACCCCCTGACGTGCAAAAACACCTCACAGCCCTCCCTTGAAACTGCTAGCGAAACATCCTCACCCCCTGGCCAAAAACTGCCGGCGAAATATCCTCACCGCCCTGGCTCAACACTGCCAGCGAAAAATCCTCACACCCCTCTGCGAAATATCCTCAACACCCTGGCCTAAAACTGCCAGCGAAATATACTCAAATCCCTCGCTTGAAACTGACATCGAAATAGCCTCCACCCCCTGACTTAAAACTGCCAGCGAAAGAACCTCACATGCCGAGCTTAAAACTGCCAGCGAAATATCCTCACACCCTGGACTAAAACTGCCAGCGAAATATCCTCAACCCCCAACCTTAAAACTGGCAGCAAAATATCCACACACACACACACGCCCCGAATAAAACTGCCAGCAAAATATCCTCACCCCCTGGCCTATAACTGCCAGCGAACTATCCTCAACCCCCGGATTCAAAACTGCCTACGAACTATCTCAACTCCCCTCGAATAAAACTGCCAGCGAAATATCCTCCACCCCCTGACTTAAAACTGCCACCGAAATATCCTCACACCCCGCGCTCAAAACTGCCAGCGACATATCCTGACACTCCTCGAACAAAACTGCCAGTGAAATTTCCTCAACGCCCCTGGCCCAAGCTTGCCAGCTACATCTCCTCACCCCCTGGCCGAATACTGCCAGCGACACATCCTCAACCACCGGGCTCAAAACTGCAAGCGAAATATCCTCACCGCCCCTGGCCTAAAACTGCCTGCTAAGTATCCGCACCCCCTGGACTAACAACTGCCAGCGAGACATCCTCAACACCGGGAAGAAAACTGCCATATGACGGCTTTGGTGATTCAATTGTCAATTCAATCAGTCAGTCAATTACGGACTGCGCCCGTAAAACGACGGTGGACAGAAGTGTCCAGAAATTGAAGCACAGGTGCATAGAATAGAAAGGCCATACCCTCTGCGGCAGAATCCACACCAAACAGCGCCTCAGGACACTGGACTCAGCCTTGCGCACGATACTGCAATACGGTATCCTAAACGATGCGAGAGGCCAGGAGCTGAAAGGAGCAGGAGGAGGAGGAAGAGGAGGAGGGAGGAAGGGAGAAGGGGCAGGGTGCAAGGTAGTTTCACGCGCGCGCCCCACGTCATGTGCGGACTTGGGGACTTCGAGTGTGTGCCAGGAGGGAGGGAGGGAGGGAGGGAGAAGGAGGAGGAGGAGGAGGAGGAGGAGGCGACCAGAGACCACGACCAGAAACAACGAGCCATGACCAGAGACCACCAACGGCGACCACGACCAGAGACCACGAGCCACGACGAGACACCACGAGCCATGACCAGAGACCACGAGCCTCGACCAGAGACCACGACCAAAGACCACCAGCCAAAAACCACAGCGCACGAACCACGACTGTAGTCCACGACCGAGACCACGAGCCACCGGTTTGGATCGCGCGGACCGCTCAGCGGCCTTAGAAAACATCCTTACATATGTATAGATGCACTTCGTTATACAGGTAAAGAAATTTACGCACATCGATATAGATACACCTATTTTCATGTCTATTTAGTATGGAACGATGGATATACTATACACATGTATATATATATATCTACAAGTATACATTCGTACACATATATACACATATCTATAACGATCACGGGCCCTTGTGTATAAGCCGTGTAGGGCACATCTTCGCATAGACTGCAGAGCTCTATTTTCCAGACACTCTTCGTTCGTGTCCGAGCTTGGCTAGCTGGACTTCGTGGCATACAGCGCTTCCAGTCTCGTCGGCACATGCCGCTAGTTGGAAGCCTATCCGCGGGCTCCATGAGAATCCAACGGAGCTCCAGAAAATGCACACGGCCATGCCGCAAGCCACCCATGAGCTGTTTGTTGGCCGTGCACCATGCAGGGCGTGCCCTGCCTGAGAAGTGCGTGAGCAATTGGCGAACTGATGGAAACGAACCTGGCACATGCCATGCACAATCGCCTTCTCGGACCTATCGCAGTATGACGCCCCCTTCCAAGAGCCGATCTCGAAGACCGGCGGGCACCTGCAAGGCATCCCGCTGAGAGATAGATACTACCTGACATGACATGGGCACGAATCCGACAAGCAAGGCTGCTCCACCATGATCCATGTAGATGTTTAGATTCGCAAGGCCCCTCAGTGTTTCAGGCGAGTCCCCCTACAGGCGGATTTTGGACGAAGCATAAAAAATACCCCCCAAATGCTCAAAACATATGCAAAAATGATCAAAAAATCGTCCCCATACTATTTTGTGACTGTTTTTGCATTTTCCCCCTGTAGAGGCACAGGCCCGACTTAACTCGATGCAACGATTCTCGTGCGGCGTAATACTTTGGTTGCCGAGCCCACGTGTCGCGCAGCGTGACCTGCGAAGGCACGACCGGCCGGACATCAGCTCCGGCCCCCCGCCAACCGAGCGCAGCTTTCTTCACGTCCTGATCACGCCTCGCGCGCAGAAGGGATAGCAGAAGACCGTCACCATGCAGCTCGATGCCAGTGCCACTTCCCAACACAAGCGCACCACGATCTCTACAGACAAGAAGCAACAAGAATCCGAGCATGTGGTGCAGCTGTTCCGCAACAAGTGCTGTAGAGAACGAGCCACGGAGAAAAACAGTCCAATGTCTGATTATGCCTCAGGCAATCGCCTTGCGATGGGTGGCGGGTCATCATGAACCTTGCATCACAAAGCGCAATGTTCCATCAAGTCGCGTGGGACAACTTTGCACTGAATTGAACTGCGTTGGAAGGAAAAGAAAATAAGCAATCAGGAAAAGCAGAAGCTGCAAAGCGCCTCGCAACGGTCATGGACTCGCGCTCCGAAGGACCGAGAGTTCTGGCTGTCTCCAGGAACATCTTGGCCTGAAAGGAGGCCAGCGAGAAATGTCACCAAAGATACCCTGAGCAGAGCTGAATTCGCCAGCCCTCCCGGGGCCAACAGGCTGCGAGGCGGAGGTGTTCCTGTTCCCTGGAACAGTTCCAGCTCCAATATTCTAATGATAGGGGTCGCACTTCTGCGCCCAATGCCGTAATGGTTGAAGACCGCGCGATGGTGGAAGCCCGAAAACTACCCCTCTACCATCCCCCAGGATTGCGTTGCCTGACCTTCTGGGGGGGAGCCTGAGACACGCAAGAATGCAGCACGGTCGCGCTCTCGAGGCCACTGTCACCTTGTCAAACAGACGACGCTCGCGCGCCCGAGGCAACACTCCCTTGCAAAGCACGTCGGTGAGGCGATCCCGACGCCACGACCACTTATTTCATGTTTTATAAAAACAGTTGTATACATTTATGTAAAATTAAAATATATAAGCGCTTGTGGATAAAAACATATATACATATGTATATGAATGTGTATACACATTATACATACACAAGGTCCCCGTCCCCATCATGATAAGTGGAGTTCTGAAGCTGGTGGTTGTGCGTGTGGTTGTGCCCGACGTGGTTGCGCTGGTGGTAGTGCTGGTGGTGGTTTTGGTGGTTGTGGTGTTTGTTGTGTTGGTGGTGGTGCTGGTTGTTGTGCTGATGGTGGTGCTGGTGATGGTTGTGCTGGTGGTGGTTGTGCTGGTGATAATGCTGGTTGGTGTGGTGATTGTTGTGTTGGTCGTGCTGGTGGTGGCTGCGCTGGCGGTGGTGCTGGTCATGGTTGTGCTCGTGGTGGTTGTGCTGGTAGTGCTTGTGCTGGTGGTTGTGCTGGTGGTTGTGCTGGTGGCTGTGCTTTTGGTGCTTTTGCTGGTGATTGCGCTGCTGATGGTTGTGCTGGTGGCGGTTGTGCTGGTCGTTGTGCTAGCGGTTGTGCTGGTGGTAGTTGTGCTGGTGGCTGTGCTGGTGGTAGTTTTGCTGGTACTTGTGCTGTTGGTTGTGCTGGTGATTGTGCTCGTGGGTGTGCTGTTGGAGGTTGTGCTGGCGGTGGTTGTGCTGGTTGTTGTGTGCCTGTGGTTGTGCTGGTGCTTGTGCTGGTGGTTTTGTACTGGTGGTTGTGCTGGCGGTTGCGCTGATGGTTGTTCTGGTTGTGGCTATGCTGGTGGTTGCCCTGGTGGTTGTCCTGGTGATTCTGCTCGTGCTTGTGCTGGCGGTTGTGCTGGCGGTTGTTGTGCTGGGGGTCGTGCTGTTGGTTGTGTCGGTGGTGGTCGAGCTGGTGGCTGGTGTGATGGTTGTGCTTGTCGTTGTGCTGGTGGTTGTGCTGGTTGGTTTGTCCTGGTGGAGGTTGTGGCGGCCGCGTTGGTGGTTGTGCAGGTGGTTTTGCTGGCGATTGCGCTGGCGGTTGTGCTGGCAGCTGGTTGTTCTGGCGGTGGCGCTGGTGGCCGTGCAGGTTGCTGTGCTGGTAGTGGTTTTGGTGTTGGTGGTAATGCTGGTGGTGGTTGTGCTGGTGGGAATCGTGCTGGTAAGGATTGTGCAGGTGGTTGTCGTGCTTGTGGTTGGGATAATCGTGGTTGTGCTCGTTGAGGTTGAGCAGGTGGTGGTTGTGCTGTTGGTTCTGATGTCAAATATGGTTGTGGTTGTGATGGCGGTGGTTTTGCTGGCGGTTGTGCATTTTGTTGTGCTGGCGGTTGTGCTGATAGTCGTGCTGGGGTTGCGCTGGTGGTCGTGCTGAAGGCTGTGCTGGTGGTGGTTGTGCTGGTGGTAGTTGTGCTGCTGGTGCTCGTGCTGGTGGTGATTGAGCTGGCGGTGTTCTTTATGGGTGCGCTGGCTGTTGCGCTGGCGGTTGCGGTGGTAGCTGTGCTGGTGGCTGCGCTGCTGGTCGCCATGGTGGTTGTGCTGGTAGTTGTGCAGTTGGTTGTGCTGGCGGTGTTTCTGGTGGTAGTGGCTATGTCGGTGGGTGTGGTGTTGGTTGTGCTGTTGGTAGTGCTGGTGGTAGTGCTAGTGGTTGTGCTGGTGGCACTGGTGGTTGTGCTGGTGGTTGTGGTGTTGGTTGTTGTGCTGGCGGTTGTACCAGTGATTGTAATGGTGGTTGCGCTGGCTGTTGTGCTGGTTGTGCTGGTTGTGCTGGTTGTGGTTGTGCTGGTGGGGACCGTGCTGGTAGTGATTGCGCAGGTGGTTGTCGTGCTTGTGGTGGTAGGGATGATCGTGGTTGTGCTGTTGATGGTTGTGCTGATTGAGGTTGAGCAGGTGGTGGTTGTGGTGTTGGTTATGATGTCAAATATGGTTGGGGTTGTGATGGCGGTGGTTTTGCTGGCGGTTGTGCATGTTGTTGTGCTGGCCGTCGTGCTGACAGTTGTGCTGGTGATCGTGATAGGGGGTTGCGCTGGTGGTCGTGCTGAAGGCTGTGCTGGTTGTGGTTGTGCTGGTGGTAGTTGTGCTGCTGGTGGTCTTGCTGGTAGTGGTTGTGCTGGTGGTATTGTTGTCGTTGCGCTGGCTGTTGCCCTGGTAGTTGTGGTGGTGTCTGTGCTGGTGGCTGCGCTGCTGGTCGTGCTGACGGTTGTGTTGGTGGTGGGTGTACTGGTGGTTGTGCTGGTGATTATCGTGCTGGCGGTTGTGCTGGAAGAACACGACACCCAACACGTCCAACCGCGTAACCACCGGCACGACCACCAACACAACCACAGCGAGCACAACCACCGACGCAACCACCAGCCCAACCGCCAGCACAACCACCAGAACAACCATAATCGCCACCACCAACACGACCACCAGCGCAAGCGCCACCATAACCACCAGCAAAACACCTACCCATACCACCACCAGCACAGACACTAGCACGTCCACCAGCATTTACCAGCATGATCAGTAGCGCAACTATAATCACACCAACCAGCACAATCACCAGCCCAACCACCACCACAATCACCAGCGCGACCACCACCAGCACAACCACCAAACAACCACCTGCACAACCACCAGAACAATCACCAGAGCAACCAACAGTACAATCACCACCAGAACCGCCAGAACGACCACCAGCGCAACCACCACCAGCACAACCACCACCAGCGCAACCACCAGCACGACCACCAGCACAACCACCAACGCAACCACCAGCACAACCGCCGACACCATGACAAGCACAACCACCAGGACAATCGCCAATATAACCACCAGCACAACCACCAATGCAACCACGACCAGCATAACCCTCCAGCACGACCACCAAGAAAACCACCAGCACAACCGCCTGCACGACCACTAGGACAACCACAAGCGCAACCACCAACATTACCACGAACACAACGACCAGCCATTTTTAGGAAAACTACCAGCACGACCACCAACGTAACCACCAGTGCGACCACCAGCACAACCGCCAATGCTAAGAAACTTGGCTAGCTTTCTTGAACCGGGCATCGCAATCTGAGAACATATTATACCCGGCTCAAGGGAAGGAAATTTCTGAACAGAATATATGAGTGTACTACAGGCGCGCGCAATCAGCAAGCCAGCAAACAGCCCGAATCAACTGCCAATATTTAAATCAAGTAGACATCCGATCAGGCAATATGGCGGCCAGCCAACCGACGAGAGCACCAGCCGACCCACCGATCGAGCGTGGCCGCGCAAGCACCGCGCAAGCAATCTGAGGGTGGGGGGTCGGGCGGCCAGAGGGCAAAGCCCTTCAGATGTAACACTGAACAATATTCCATGACAATCACGAAGTCGCAACTCCGATGACAGATACAAATTAGCGGGCGACGTGCGGTATGAATTAAACTGTTCGGGGACGCCTGCCCCCCGGGCGGCTGGAAAGTTTATATCCTTACGGGCAGGCGTCCCCGACGGCGGAATAGTTGACTTTAGACCGTTCTCCGCCCCCTAAACCAAAGGGCTTTCGAATACGACGGCACGAGCCAAGCCTCACAACTGACGAAACAACGTAAGAACAAACGGCACACGTCTTCATGGCATGGTGCTTTACTTGAGCATTTTCACGCTCGAACCACACCAAGTCGCGTGCTGACATGCGCCGTGTGCCCCAGGTGCACCTCGAGAAGCCTCATGCCATCAAGCGGGTGGGAAGCATTGCACGTGCAGCGTCCCCCTGGCTGCCATTTTACTCATACACCTCGAAGTCACTACTTTCTCGTCAGATGGACCCCCCACGACTTCCAGACCCCATCCATCCCTGGGACCTGCATCCCAAGCCGTTCATTTGATCAGCCATAGTGGCGCCTCCAGAACCCAACAAGAGGCGGAATGGGACAAATACGCACCCGTCCCTTCCTGCACCCTGCTGGCAGTGGCCTCCTCCTGCTTCCCCCCCTCTCCCCCTGCTCCTTCCCTCCTCCCTCCATCCAACCACCCAGACGGTCCCACCTGTTGACTGCAGAGTTTCTCCTCCGTGGGCGATGGGGCAACAGCGATCCAGCGTCTCAGAGCGCACCCCGCTCCACCTGGCCGACTCCGACCCCCCTGGATCCAGGACTGCCGACGTCTCGCCCCTGCGTCCGCCGCCCTCCGCCGAGCGTCCGCGGGCTGCCGCTGGCACGGCCGGCCCCCGCTGCACTTCCGCCGCCCTCCGCCGAGGAAGAGATGCCAACCCTGAGGACAGCACAACCCACCCCCACCCCCACCCAGGGCACCCACCTCCGACCTGGTGATCCAGGGTGCCCTGGGTGGGGGTGGGGGTGTGTTTTTGGGCCCCGCGGCTCTTACAACCCACCCCCACCCCCACCCAGGGCACCCTGGCCCACCAGGTCGGAGGTGAGTGCCCTGGGTGGGGGTGGGGGTGGGTTGTGCTGTCCTCAAACCCCGCCACCCCACGAGGGCGAGGCAGCTGCATCTGCGCACGCACCGCAGACATCCGGCGCCCGACAAAGACGGCGCAGGGATCCCGGGGACCTGTGGAGTGGGCGCCTCCATCGACGAGCCGCGTGCGGCGCGTGCGCCCCGGTGCGCCTTGGCCGACGCCGAGCTCCCTGGGCGGCCCAGATGTGCCTTGGCCGAGGCCGAGCCATCTGGACCTGGCGATCTAGACGCCGCGGCCGCCAACCACCTCCTCCAACTGCTGGGCGCCGGGCCCTCGGCCCTCGGAGAGGGTGCCGCCCGAAGTGCGGCGTGCCGGTGGCGAGCGATGCGGCAACGGAGCGCGCCGAGTCTGCACGGGAGCGGGCCGCGCCGCGAAGCCGTGCTGCCATCCTTCGTGCTCACGTTCCCCTCCTCCTCCTCCCTCTCCTCCTCCCTCTCCTCCTCCCCTCCTCCTCCTCCTCCTCCTCCTCCTCCTCCTCCTCCTCCTCCTCCTCCTCCTCCTCCTCCTCCTCCTCCTCCTCCTCCCCCTCCGCCTCCTCCCCCCTCTCCTCCTCCTCCTCCTCCTCCCCCCTCCTCCCCCTCCTCCCCCTCCGCCTCCTCCTCCCTCTCCTCCTCCTCCTCCTCCTCCTCCTCCCCTCCTCCTCCTCCTCCTCCTCCTCCCTCCTCCTCCTCCTCCTCTCCTCCTCCTCTCCTCCTCCTCCTCCTCCTCCTCCTCCTCCTCCTCCTCCTCCCTCCTCCCTCCCCCCTCCTCCCTCCTCCCCCTCCTCCCTCCTCCCTCCTACAGGCGGACTCCGGAAGAGAACTAGAACGGACTCCAAAAACGCCAAAGAATCATGGGACACATGCAGACAAACCAAAACGACAAACCAAAACGTCGCCCCCGGTACTTGGAGACTCCTCCTGCAGGGGGACACGCCCGACTCGAGCTGACGCTCCCCTGGAGCCAGGCCCTCCGTGCCACGGAAGCCGCTGGGCATCCCCCCCCCCGGAGCCAGGAAAGGAGAGGCCCCTTCCAGCTGGGCCCCCGCACCCGCGCAGAGGCCCCCATAGAGCCCGGGCGAGGCCCCTCTCCGGGGCCTCGCCCTCCGGGGCACGCCCTCGCGGGCGGCAGCGCAAGGCTCCCTGAAACTAAGAACCTAAGCAGTGGCACAAAGAGTGAGAGAAAAAGTGACAAGTAGCATGAACAGTAACTAAAACTAAGACTTCACAGTTTTTTGAAAAAATAGGAATAAAACAACAAATACTAAAAAAAAATAGAAAACTAAGACTTCACAGTGACATAAACATAACAACTCGGAGGTCTGCGCGGATCTCTCGGATCGGCGCTGGACCGCCCGGGCTGCGCCTCCAGCGCCGCCCCTGGCGCGCTCCGCGTGCAGGGAGGGAGCTCCAGCGCCGATCCGAGGAATCCGTGCGGACCTCCGAGTTCTTATGTCTGTGTCGTGTTCCGTTCCCATAGAGACGAGACCAGGAAGAGGACGGCATCGTGGGAGTGCAACTCGAGAATCTATAAGATCCGGCGGAACTGGAAGATGTGATCTCTCGGGCGCCGCGGCCGTCTTGGAGCGCTCCGGAACGCTCTGAGAGCGGTCCGGAACGCTCTGGAACGAACTTTACCCTCGTCCTGACCCCGCCCGAGTGCGACGGTGTCGTGTCGGGGCAGCTTGCGCGCTGGTTGTACACCGCACCGCGTGCATGCATCGCCACACCTGGAGCGACCGCAAGCATGCGCGAAGGTGCCGCGGCTTCCGAATCCGTGCGGATCGTTCGACGTCGCCCGATGCTGGGCCACTGGTGGCGCTCCACGCTGGAATGCCCGCGCCAGGGACCGCCGCCACGTCGACGTGGCGCAGGCCTGCCGCCCAGGGCCCTCGATGCAGCCAGAAGCCGCCCCCCCCACACTCCCCAGCACGGCGGTGGACAAACCTCTGAACCTCCCCTTAGTGAAAACGGCCCAGGGCCGAAATAGACGGACCTGGACCCGCAAAGATGACGGCCGCGACGCCCTCTCGAGAACCGACAACGGCCAATTCCTTCATCGACGCGTCGGGGCAGAAGGGATGCCCACCTCCGACCAGCACGGAGGGAGCCCACGAGAGCCCCAAAGCCAGATCCTCGAGCCGGCCGCCCCCCCCGGCAGTGCCCCCGAGGGAGGCGGAGGCGAGGCGCCTCCGCACTCCGCCTCCCTCGGAGCCCCGGGCCTCCTCTTATACCCCCGGTCCTCCTGCTGCGTCCTCCTCCTGCTGCTCCTCCTCGGCATGCCACGGAGGGGAGCCCCGACTCTGACGGGCCAGGGCGCGGAAGGACGCACGCACTCCGACCTTCGTTGGGAAATGAGCGAGCGGCGAAGACCCACTTGGGGTGCTCGCTCTTGGCACGTGAGCGTTTCTTTTTACTCGGCGTTTCGACATTGGGCGGAAGGGGGGGAGGGGGGGGGGTCTGGCTCCGGACCTCTGCTCAGTGCGACTGTTTGCAGCAGTGCGGCCGATGGAGGAGGGACCCCACCTGCTCGAAACAGGCGCCCAAAACGGGCAAGATCTACTCCATGGAGGGGGGAGAGTGGGTGCGAGGGCCGACGCCGATCGGCAAAACAATGCATACAAAAAAACACAATTTGTTTCGAACGGAGAACCTCAGCAATCGAATCATCGATGCAACAGCCCCCTCCCCCCTCTCAAAAAAGAGAACCGCGAAGAGAGGCCCCATCCCCCATCGGCTGCCCCCCCTCCTCCTCCCCCCCTCCTCCTCCCTCCTCCCTCCTCTCTCCAGTCTCCCCCCCTTTCCTCCTCCTCCTCCTCCTCCTCCTCCTCCTCCTCCTCCTCGTCCTCCTCCACTAGCAGACCTCCCAGATAGGCTCGGACTAGATGGGGCCAACGAGTCGCGCCGCATCGTCAATGCATCGGCGATGCATCGGCAACGTCGGCGCGGAGAAACTCGGTTGCCACGTCGACCCGCCTCGGCGATGCATCAGCAATGCGGCGCGATCCTCCGACCCCATCTAGTCGGACGCCATCTGGGAGGCCTAGATACTCCTCCTCCTCCTCCTCCTCCTCCTCCTCCTCCTCCTCCTCCCTCCTCCCTCCTCCCTCCTCCCTCCTCCTCCTCCATCCCCCCCTCCTCCTCTTGCTCCTGATCCTCCTCCTCCTCCTCCTCCTCCTCCTCCTCCTCTCTCCTCCTCCTCCTCCTCCTCCTCCTCCTTCTCCTCCTCCTCCTCCTCCTCCCCTCCCCTCCCTCTTCCTCCTCCTCCTCCTCCTCCTTCTCCTCCTCCTCCTCCACTTCCTCAGTGTCTTCCCCTAGAAACAAACCTTCTTCCTGTCGCGCCCCGAGAATAGTTCTTAGGGCGGCCCCGGCGTTTGGCTTGAGACGTCCTCACCACTAAGGACCCTGAAGCTTGAACAGTGACAAAAGCTTCACCGCTGGAGGGCGGGACGTTTTCAAAATGCAGCTCTCGCCTTAGCGCCGCGCACATTCGTTTTCGACATTTGCAAGAGTTTCACGGATTGAGGGCGAATCGTTTCCACCATGTGGCTCTCGCCTTAGCGCCGCGTGCATTCGTCTTCGAAACTTGCAAGAGTTTGACGGATTGAGGGCGGTTCCTTTTCAACATGTGGCTCTCGCCTTAGCGTCGCGCACACTCGCTGTTTGAATTCGGAAGGGCTTCAAGGATTCCCATGGTCAGCGTACCAGACATGGTCTTTTGGAAGGGTTCAGGATTATGAGGGTGCAACAGTTACGTTCACTCCCGGTGTTGAAATCCCAAGAATGGCTTTTTGGCGCGCTTGAAGATTGTCAAGACGCACCAGTCAGGTTGATTCGTGGCGTGGGAATCCCGAGAACAATGTTTTGGCATGCTTCCGGATCTTCAAACGGTTGTCTTCCAACGAGGCAATTCCCTCAGTGGGCATGAACTGTTCTGGGCCTATGAAGAGGGAGCTTTGTGGGAGGGTTTATTCCAACACCGTTGATGGCTCTTGGGTTCACACTGGTCCTCCTCCCCCTCCTCCTCCCCCTCCTCCTCCTCTATCCTCCTCCCTGTCCTCCTCCCCCTCCTGGGAGGCCTAGATCCCCCCCCTCCCCCTTCTCCTGCCCCACCTCTCCCTCCTGTCTCTCCCCCTCGTCCATAGCCATTGTGGCTCAAGACCGATGTTCCCCGTGCGAGCCAAGTGGACACCGCCAGTCCGCGGCAAGTGTAGGTAAATTCCAAGGCCACCTCAATCGAGACGCGCGCTGGTGAGGGCGAGCCTCGCGTTTCTTCCCAAGTCAACTCCAAGCTCAGGGTGGCAGGGGATGCGAACAACAGGCTCAGTCGGCACGCCCAGAGGCGTAGAGTGGCGGCGGTCAAGTGGAGCGCATTTTAACATTCGCGGCCATAGCGGGCGTTACGGGGGGGAGGGAGATAACTAACGTAGCGCCGCCACCCCCAATTTGTGGTGCCAGATGCACTGCAGCAGCACTGGGGGCGCACTGATGAGGGGGAGCACGTTATGGCCCAGAGGGTAACAAAAACACTCTCTTGGTAATACAACTGTTGTGTTCACACAACCTCGGAAGCAGCCCGGCGGAACCGGGCGGACAAGGTCCGCTGCCAGACATATGGAATGGCTCTAAAGCTTCGTCATAGTTGGACCTGCGTGCCAAATCACAGCCAGTTGCGGCCAATAATGCTCCTGGCGGCATGAAGGCCGCCCCGTGGCGGATGGGCAAAATGGCGAAGCTCGAGAAATAACCCATGCTCACCCAGCAGCAGTCGGGACAGGTAAAACGTAACGACGGTGGCAGGTGGCAAAGGCATGGACGTGGATGCAGGCGAGTTGCTACCGCACGCCAGCAGCGCGCAGATCAAGGCTCGGCTCGAGGAGATCAATTCACATGTAGGTGCGATCAAGGACTTCAAGGAATCCTGCTTCGTGTCAGAGAGGGAGGCGTTGGAGACTGCAAGCAAGAAGTTGCGCAACGTGTTGGAGCCGCCAGAGCCAGTGCCTGCGCCTCTACGTTCGCTGGCATACCAGTCGCATCGGCTGCAGCAAAAAAAGTCAAGAATGCGGAGTTGTTGGCCATGGCTCAGGAAGAGCCAGAGGGGGCACAGGCGCCGATCCTCGACCAAAAGTCTCTCATTGTCGACGGACGCCGAGAAGGGCATCTTGACTATCAGCGATCGCAGAGGAGCAAACTAAGTTAGCTGCAGCTGTCCCCAAAACACCAGGTTCAGCGTCACAGGTGGAGGCGACAGAGGTGGTCTCAGCGCTGGGCATCTCGGTCGACAAGATGGGCAGCATCCTCAAGGGTCGCGGCGACGACGACACGCTCGGCACCGAGCGCGGGCAGGTCTTGGCCGAGGCCGTGGCGTTCGAGGAAGAAGGCACATCAGGTCAGGGAGGAGCGTGCGCAAGCCAAAGAAACAAGAGGCCAGTCGGTCTCGGCGGAGGTCATGGCGCCTGAGGGCAAGAGAAAGGGCGGCAGATCAGGTCGAGGAGGAGAGTGCGCAAACCAAAGCACCAGGCCAGCAGTCTTCTGGAGGGTCACCCGCGCGGAGGCGGAGGCGCACCAGTGCCAGGAAGGGGTCGACGTATCAATCAAAAAAAGCCGACGAGCGAGATGCGGACGACCGGCGCGACTTTTGTTTGTTGGGCAGGGCAGGCATCAAGAGCGACGCGGGGGCCGACGGGGGTTGACGGTCCAAGGCGGCGCTGGGCAGCTGGCAGAGGGGCGTTGAGGGATGGCAAGCTTCGGTCGGGCATGTCGGCATGTCTTCCTGCAGGCGGACCTTGGAAGCAGAGATGATCAAAAAGCAATCAAAAATAGTCAAGAGGGGCAGCAAGCAGACATCGTCCTCACACTATGGTTGCTGACCCCTCTTGGAGACCCCTCCCGTAGAGGGACCTGCCCGACGGATCGGCAAAGCAGAGGAGCGGGAGAAAGCCCAGCCAGTGCACGGCATGGTGGCCTGGCCTTGATGGGCCTGTTTTCCATCATCACCACCACCATAAGTTGGAGGGGGGAAGCGGGGTGGAGGACGAGGTGGAGGAGGACGAAGAGGAGGAGGAGGAGGAGGAGGAGGAGGAGGACCCCCTCCCCCTCCGACTTCTGGTGGTGGTGGTGGTAGATTTGCCCATCAGGCCTGGCCTCCGCCCGCGCCCGGCACGCCGCGCCGGGGTGCCGCGGCGGGCGCGGTCTGGGCGCAGGGCGACCCAGACCGCGCCCAGCTCGGCGGGGCCGCCCGCGGCGCCGACCGCTCGGCCGAGGGCCGCGGCGGAGGAGGCGGCCGACGGGCCGCGGAGGCGCACGGCGGCCGCGGCCCCGCCCCGCGCTCCAACCTCCCTGCTCGTGCCGGCGACGGACGGGATGCACAGAGGGGCACAACAAAAACACACGAGCACGAACTCTTGGAGATCCGCGCGGAGCTCTTGGCTCCGCGCCGGACCCCCCCTCCCCGGCGCGCGGAGCGTGCCGAGGGCGGCGCCGGAGGCGCCGCCTCGGGGGCCCCGCGCCAAGGCAAGAAATCCGCTCGGAGCGCCAGAGGTTTGCGTTCGTGTCTTGCTTGTCCTTCTTCGAAGGCAGCCGCGCGCCGTGGAGAAGCTGCCGCCCCCGAAGGTCAGGCAGCGGAGGCGCCGAGCCAGCGGCGCAGCACGTCCAGCGCGGCGGCGCGCAGGTCAGCGCCAGGTTGGCGGCGGGGCGGCGCGCCGCACTCCTGCCTCGGCCGCGAAGCCGCCGCGGCGAGAGGCGTGGGCGGCAGGCTGCGAGTGCGCGGGCGGCCGAGCCCCTGGTGGTCAACCAGAGCAGGACACCTTAACATCTTGGGAGGGGGACCTGAGCTAGGATGGCCAAGAACATGCACCTTTTAGGGATGAGGGCCAAGGAGGAGGAGGGCCAAGGAGGAGGACCTGATTAGGGATGAGGGCTCCTGATTAGGGACCTGAGTTAGGAGGGCCAAGGAGGAGGACCTGATTAGGGCTAGGGATGAGGGCTCCTCTTTCCTGCAGATGCACCAGACCACACCGCCCAGAACTGGACGTCCCTGGTGCAAGGGACGGGGCCCTCAGGGAGGCCACGTCTCCATCGCATCGTCAGGCTCAGCGGCCCTTCTGTTCTCGAGGACCGGGCCTGCGCTGGCCCTCCGGCTCGCGACGGGCGGGATGCAGCCACGAGCTTCGCGCAGTGCACGACCCGTCCGGCTCCGAGGCGCAGGGGCCTCGCGCGCCGCGGGAGCATTTCCAGAGCGGCGGGCGGCCAGGCCGTGGCAGCGGGAGGGGCAGACTGGCCGCGGGCGCGCGGGCGGCCGATGCCCAGCCCCCCCCCCATCCAGCCTCGAGCTCGAGCCGCCGACGCACGGAGTGCAGCCTCGGGGAGCAGAGCGGCGGCGGGCCACGGGGGCCAGTCAGCCAACGTGCACGGCGGCACCAACGATTCATCGGAGTGAGGGGGCCGAACGGTCAGTCATTGGCCCCGGGTGCGCGGCTGAAGTGGGGATCCGTGGTGAGGCCTCTGCTTGTTGCGCTGTTGTTTGTTTGGTGTCGTCTTCCCCCCCGCGACGCACCCGCGACCCACCCCGCGACCCGCCCCGCGACCCACCCGCGACCCCACCCGCGACCCACCCCGCGATCCACCCAACCCGCGACCCACCCCGCGACCCACCCGCGACCCACCCCGCGACCCACACGCGACCCACCCCGCGACCCATTCAGTATACAAAATGCGAGCTTCGTATTCGAGGATTCTGCTTGTTTTGTTGCGTCGTCCACCCCGCGACCCATCCCGCAACCCACCCGCGACCCACCCCGCGACCCACACGCGACCCACCTCGCGACCCACCCCGCGACCCGCTCGCGACACACCCGCGACGCACCCGCGACCCACCCGCGACCCACCCGCGACCCACCTGCGACCTGGCCCACGACCCGGCCGCGACCCACCGGCCACCCACCCGCGACCCACCTGCGACCCAATCCGCGACCGACCCACATTGTTTTAACAAAAAATCGGCGCCTGCGGCGGGCTCGTTGTATAGCTTGAAAAACTCTGCGCCTGCGACGGGCTTCTTCAGAGCCTCGCAGACTGCCTACGTCCCCGCCGTCCCCTCACTCTTATCCGAAACTGCGGGATGCTACGTAATTGGGTGGTGATGGGCGGACAGGCCGGGCCAAGAGTCATGGTAGCGGACCGACCACGTCACTACGGATGAAAAACAGATGTTGGATTTCGGCAGCAACAGTAGCCGCAACGCAGTATTTGCGATTCAGGCGTATCACATTGCATCAGACAAGCTGGGTAACGCTCAGCATCAGAGACAAGCCATGTGATAGCAGGGAGTTTGGGCTCCTGCCACCTTGTCAGGCAGTGCTAGCGGCACGCAGTCAGGTCTTGCTGTGCTGGCACAGGGGAATGTGATGGTGACAAAGGCACCAACATTCATGAACTCCCGAAGCCTTGCCAATTCAAGAACACTGCCAGCCCAGAACCACTGTGGAATGCCCGGAAATTTCGTGTTAGTTTCCGTCTATCTCTTTGTGAACGAGGGATGGTCTGAGAACAACGCCACGTAAGCTCATGCGCGATGTTTGCAGCTTCCTCGAACGATTGAATCACTCTGGCTACGATGGAACTGCAGCTGGCGGTTTTGGCATGGGGCCAGCGGAGCTTGGTGATTTGAGATGGTTCCACGGACTAGCGGGGCACCCTCAGAGCCCCGTCAACGCCCAGTTGGAAGCAGAGCCTTCCCGACAGGAGCATTTCTCATAATGTCGGTGAGCCTGGCGCCTTGTCTGCACCGCCTGTGGGCCAGCGATGACAGCGCCACTTCTTCTCGCGTGCCAATTTGTTGCCATTGCCTGGCAATGACATTCCTTTTTTGCCAGGGCGTTGCAAGGGCCCAGGCCGGCTCCGAAGACGCCAGATCCAGGATGCCCACGTTGCCCAGGGGTGGCATGCGTTTTAAAGAGTTGGTCGATAGTGAGGGCCATCGACAATCTGACATTGCACGTTGCTTGGGAGGCAGTAGTCTCGCAGCCTGAATTGGAATTGTTAGGTCGGCACGATCTGGCAGGTAGGAAAGGCGCAGCCTTCAGAGCTGCTGCAGTGCCACTCGAGTGCGCCCTCAGCGGGCTCCGGTGGAAGCCCCGTGCCCAAGGCTGAGAGGGCCCGCGCATGGCTGACAGACGGGCGAGGCATCCCATCTGGTCCACGGAGGCCATCGCGAGCTTCACGGGGACTCCTGGGCAGCAGGAAGGACGGGCCGACCAGGCCGGCCTCCGGGAGCCCACGAAACACACACCTTGGAGTTGGGACGTTTCTTGTCCAGCATCCAATCTGAAAGGTCTGTCCGAGGGGAGCTGGAGCCTTGGACGTCTAGCATCTTTGAAGCAGGACCTGACTGCATGGTCGGACCAGGCATCGAGGCAGCGCTTGAGGACATCGAGGCTCGAGCCCAGGTCCATCCCGGAGAAGCAGTCGCAGAAGTGCGCGCCGGCCTGAAGAAATCGGGCCGCCGACTCTTTCCAGACTGGGACCAGTTTTGCTCACGGGCATCGTACTAATCATTGTCTTAGGGTGGAGGGCTCAGGGTGAAATCCATATGGGCTCTTGCACCTCGAAAGTGGGTCCGTCTTGTGATTCACCTGTTGCAGATTCGAACCTCGAAAATCAACCGAAGCGGCATTTCCACAGAACATGTTCGGCACTACATGCGGAGCGCAACAGGAGGTGATCGCTGCCAACCAGAGGCGCAGCCGCACGGGCCTGCGGATGGCGAAAGCAGGGTGCGGGACAAGAGTTGGCCCCCTCGTGGTGCGCCTGTGCCGGCCCTGTCGAGCCATCTTCATGGCTGGGGCCCGCTCCCGGAGAGCTCAGCTGCAGATGCCAATCGAGCAGCGCTGCAGCTCCCATGCTCATCGGGATGGGGTCCGTTTTGGTTTGAACCCAGGGGCCGCCTGTTCGACGGTGACGGGGGTCTCAGCGCAATAGCACGGCTGTTCACAAGAATGCGAAGGGCGTCGAATCTGGCCATCGAGTGGGATGCTGACCCAGCCAGTCCGCCTCACCAAACCCAGCGGGAGAAGTAGATTGACTGCTCAAACTCACATTCTCCTCAAGAGTTGGGGGAGGCTCCAAAGGCGAGTTGCGGCCGAGAGGGAAGTCGCTCACGATCTTGGAGACATTTGGGGGCGCGGGCTGGAAGGTCCTCGTCGGACTGCGTTTGCTTCGAACTTAGATTCGAAAATCGCGCATGCGGTAGGGGGAGATAGCTTGACGGTGTTCGTCGACGTGATGGCATGCTGCGAGACTATTTCTTGTTTTTTTTGAAAAATCAAGAATGCACGAACGACTGGCATGCAGTCAGGCAATCTGGCGGGCATTCGCACAAACTATAGAAACATACGATAATCGAACCACGTGTGACGAGATGCTGGCAACATGCACCAAACAAACCCGGAGTCACGCGAGGGCCACCCTGCAATAGGCGACCCAACACGTGAAACCTTAGCTCGTGTAAAAACTTGTGGAGATGCTTGCGCTGTCAGGGGAAGGGTGTCCAAAATATCCGACATCAGTCCAAGGTGCGGCCTTACATCACGGATGGACCGGTATGCCCAAAATAACACTTCAAAACGGTTATTTCCCGCTGGAGCCGCCCGCTGAAGCAATGCTGCTAGACTGTTATTCTGCAGTCGCTGTCAGAGGCAGCTCGAAACACTGGTTTCCTGAGGCGGCTTGCGTGGATGACCATTCAGACCTACCTCCAAGCTCGTTGCGTTCGAGCTCTCCTCCCGTCCCGTCCACAAGGGATGTTTGGCGGGGTGTTCTAGGGCCACAGCATTGCTCGAGGTCCTGCCGAGACGCAAGTTGTTGCAAACGCATGCGCTTCTTCCGTCTGTGTGACCCCGCGAGCTCGAACTGACGCCAGCTTCCACTGGGCTGGTTCGCGGTGGAGCGGGGAGTTCGGGGAGGAGGAAGCGAACCAGCTGGCCACAGCGTTGCGCGCTTTTGTCGAGACGTTCGGCCGCTGGGTCTGATAGTTCAGGGCAAAAAAGGGCGGGCTTGTTTAGGCCACTCGCAGAGGGGGGTAGGGGGAGGGGGGAAGGCTTCTTAGAAGGTGGCTGCTTCTTAGAAGGCGCGGGCCTTACACTTCTAGATAAGACCCTCGCCTCCTAAGAAGCAGCCTCCGTCTAAGAAGCCTCCCCCCCTCCTTCTGCCAACCTCTGCGCGTGGCCGATTGTTTCCAACACCACCAAAGGCGGGAGTAGGTTCAGTGGGATGTTGGAACCTCTCGGTTTCCACGCCGAGCGTTCGACGAGGGACCCGGGCCACAGGATGCACGCATCCAGAGGTGCAGCGCGCCCAAGGCCCGGGAGAGAGCTTACCGCAGAGCCTCATGTCTGGGAAGCGCAAGGTGTGGGGTTAAAGTCATTCGGCTGGGGAGGCTGCCAAGGCCGTGTGGAGAACAGGGCTCCTCCCTGCGGCAGAACGCGGCCCTGGCGTCTCGGGGGTCAACGACCCGTCGAGTTGTGCGTTGCAGACATTCGCTGGTGGTATGTGTGGGGCTAAGCCTAAGTCGAGCCTCACGTTATATTCAGCCACTCAGAAAGACGACAGATTCCATCCTGTACTTGACGCCACTCTGGCCATAGCGAACAGGTGTGCGTCATGTGTCTGGGACGCCAGAGTGCAACCGAGCCGGCGTTTGAAAGCATGAGCATGGGGAGCAAACACAAACATAATATATCACCGTGCGTCTTGGACGAGTGTTAGGAGGACTATCGCCACTGAATGGGCTTCCCTTTTGCGTTGTTTGTTGGTCGATGCTGCCCCCAACTGTGCTTGTGATTGATCGCGGGACGCAGGTCGACCTGCTCAGGGAGAACTCGAGCGATGTTAAGTCCCAGCCAGAACAAGGCATTCGTACTTGGCAGTCGGCTCGAAGTTTAAAGCACCTTCTGCGTCAGCAGGTAAAACCTGATGGGGGAGAGCTATGCGGCAAGTGGTTCTGGCCATTAGGGATCATTAAGGATGCTTGCTGAAGAAGGGTCCTCAAGGCCGTGCGGGCGGCTGGAATCGAAGCACCCGTCAGGCTCCACTCTATCCAGCTCAGCAGTTCGCCGCTTTGCTTCCAGAATCGGTGCTCGATGGTGATGCGGACCGCCAGGTGATGTGCTAGAGCACAGGGATGCCTTGGTGCCGAGGTATGATCCGCCAGACAGCAGGGACATATTCTTCGCCTCAGCTACGGGCTCCCGCCAATGCCGTCTTTCCCAAGAGTCTGCTAAGGACTCCTACCCTGTCTCGGGGTGTGTTGGGGGGGAGGGGGCCGGCAGAACGTCTCGGGGCGGAGGGTTCTTGCGGACGGGTTGGGCCCAGGCTTCTTCGGGCTTCACCAGATGCGGGTGGTCAGTGGCCAAGCTGGACTCATCGGGCATCCCTGTGCGTGCGTCCTATGGGGCGTTTGCCTGCCCAGTTTCAGACAGTAGTTACCCAGGTCCGAGCACTGCACAGCAATCAAGGCTATATAGAGCATGCAGCTCGGCCCGTCCGCGGAGCTTCTGACAATTTTGACCACGTGAGAGATGGGCAACTGTGGCCTGCCTCGGCAAGTCTGACTCGGTCAAAGCACGCAGCGGTGTGGCAAAGAATACTCCAGATTTCGTAATAAAGGGAGGGGTGTCTCATTTCGGGGGGGGTCTCTTCCAGGGTATCTTGGAGGGCCTGGGGGGGTCTGGGGACGATGTTTTGGAGGGTTCTCCCACGAGGGGGGGTCTGAAACGGCTTGTCTTGGGGGGTCCAGACCCCCTCCCTTTTATTATGAAATCTGGAGTACCCACCTGCTGTTGCATCGGTCCCTGCGCATCGCAGGTTTGAGGACCCGCTCGGCAGGGACACGTGCAATTAATATAGAGATAGGGTCTCCCAGGCAGCGAGCGGGCCGACGACTCTGCCACCGCTGGAGTTCATGGGCCACGCGGCTTCCAGAGTGTTGCAGAATGCCCACGCTGCGGGTCTCAATCGGGTCGGGCGAAAGGGGGGGATAGCAAAGGGGGGGTTTGAGAATCAGCTCACGTAGCTGATTTTCCCGGCGCCTCCCGGCGCCGGAGGCGGCTATGTATCGAGGAATGGGCCCCTCGGTGAGGCCGAAACCAGCTGCATGCAGCAAATTTCGTAACCCCCCCTTTCCCAATCCCCCCCTTTCGCCCCACCCGACTCAAAGGGGCTGGAAGATTCGGAGATCTTTGCCTGGACGGCAACGATAACGATCAACGGTCAACGACACCGATCACAACGATAACCATAACGACAACAATAACGATGACGATCAACGATAACGATGATGATCAACGATAACGATAGTTAATGGTATCGTTGATCGTTGATCGTTGATCTTTACCGTTGATTGTTGATCGTTGATCGTTACCGCAGCCTGCAATCAATTTCTCCCATTTGTCGAAACTCAGGCGTGAGACGCCTCAACTCGCAAAAAACCTCGCAAAGCCGTGCCGCCCATCGAGGCTGCCGCCCACGAGCTTCTTTTCTTTGATCGTTTGTCCGAGCGCAGGCGTAGGCGATGCCACCAAGTTTACGAGAACGGCCGATGCTTCTGGAGCGTTGGGAGCCAATGATCTCAGACAGGGATTGGCCACCCGTTTTGTCCGATGCTCCGTCGAGACGTCGCTCCACCCCTCGAGGCAGCTCCGGCCGCGTTGGCAGCCAGCCTCGACGGCGAACCTGGCGGAAGGCAAGAGGCGAGAGCGCGCCCCTCCCATTAAACATGAGGCCGCCCGTGGGGGGGCTCGAGGGAGGCGGGTCGGAAGGTCGGGATCTGGAAGCTGAAGCCCACCGTGGCTTCGGCCGAAAGATTCGGGCCCGCGGCAACATGTCTCGCCTGCGGTGCAGACAGCGCTGCAGGCGGTCGCAGTCCCAAGCTCGGCAGGGATTGCAAGGGGCACTCTTCAGACCCCGGCACGCGTGCGAGCGGGGAAGCGCAAATTCCTCTGGCCTCGCGTGCACTCCATCCGCGCACAGGCCGACCACTTGTGCCCGTGTGAGCGCGCGCCACACGGCATCCCCTGGCAATCTCGCTGCTGCAGGGGGCGTCGCGGTGCGCTTGAACCGTGCCTTGCTGTCCAACTGTGCTTGCTTCGGCTGTGCAGTTCTCGTTTCTTCTCGCTGACAGGCGCTTGGTCACCAGATCCAAACATCCAGCCGCTCCTACGTTTTCGGTACGTGGACCCCAGAGGTCTGGATCACTTTCCCATGACCGCTTTGCCGTCCTCAGTCATTCTTTGACCGTCCCGAGACCTGGCGACGGCCTCCCCAAAAACAGCCCCAAACCAGCCGCCCTCTCATGTGTTCGGGGCGTCGGATCGCTGGGGGCGCTCCTCCATCGCTCGGGACCTCCCTCTCCCCCTCCCCATGAGGGGCGACCATAGGATGGGATAGGGATAGGGATAGGGGGGAAAACTCGACCTTGAATCGGCGATACATCGCTGGTAGATCGGCGATTGGCCTCTGACAGTGAGTCCGCACCTTCCTGGGCAGATTTGGGCTATCGGGCCCCTATCGGCGATCGATGGGCGATTGGGGGCCGTTGCATTCCCCCCCCTGTGTCGGATCATAACTCGGCACGCCGGAGTCCGTTTGGAACGATTCCAGCACCCCAAGGACGCCCTCGACGAGGCGCAGCTGCTGGAACACATCCCCAGGGCCGGGAAGCCTCCGCGAACGGACGAACACGACCGAAGAACCCAAACCCCCGACGTCATGATTTTTTCATGACGTCGGCCCCCAGAGGTCTGGACCCCTGCCCCGGGACCAGCTCTTCATCCTGAATAGTTTTTTGACGGTCCCGAGGCCCCGCAGGGGCCCCCAGAGGCCGAAGACATGGAAAGCCTCCCGCCGTGATTTCTGCCATGACTCGAGGGGGTCTGGGAACCTGTGCCTGTCATCCCCCCCGCTCGCTGCCCCCGACACCCCCCCGCCCGCGCGAACTGGGCGGAGAGAGGCAGGCCGCCTCCGCCCTCCGCCGCCGGGAGCCCTGGCCCTGCTCCTCGGGCGCGGCGGGCTCCGCGAGCAGCTCCTGCGCGCGGCCCCGGGGGCGCACGGCAATGGGGGCCACCGCGGCGCTGTGCTGACGCCCGTGCTCTCGGGCGGGCGCGCGCCGGCGGGGCCGCAGGGAGGAGCAGGCGCAGGAGGGGCGGGGGGGGAGGAGGAGGACGGAGGGCAGAATGGGCCAGGAGGACAAGGAGCTGGAGGACGGAGAGGACGACGGAGACGGACGAGAGGAGGAGAACGGGAGGGACGGGGAGGAGGGGAGGGAGGAGGAGGAGGAGGAGGAGGAGGAGGAGGAGGAGGAGGAGGAGGAGGAGGAGGAGGAGGAGGGGAGGGAGGAGGAGGAGGAGAGGAGAGATGAGAGAGAGGAAGTTAGAGGAGAGAGGAAGAGGGAAGGAGAAGGAGGAGGAAGAGGAGGAGGAGGTCGAGGAGGAGGAGAGAGAGACGGAGGATGAGGTTGAGAGGAGGATGAGGATACGGAGGATGAGGAGGAAGGGGAGGAGGAGGAGGACGACGAGGAGGAGCAGGAGGAGGAGAAGAAGGAGGAGGAGGAGGAGGAGGACGAGGACGAGGAGGAGGACGAGGAGGAGGACGACGACGACAGCAAGGGGAGGAGGGAAACGAGGGCGAGCTGGACATGGGCGAAGAGAACGGCGCACCTCTCGGGCACCTCCGAAGCCCCCCAGGGGGGATCCCAACTCGGCCCCCCTGGTTCGCGGGGCCCCCGTCCTGTCGCCCTCCACTTCCGCCTCCTGCTCGTCGCCCCCCCGCCCCCTCCCCCCCCAACGAAGGATGTGTCGACCCCCTATCCCAGGCCTCGTGGTGCTTTCGAACCGTCGCCCCCCCGCCCCACCGCCCAACAAATGATGCGTCGACCCCCTGTCCCAGGCTTCGTGGTGCTTTCGAATGGGCGAAACATTGGGGGGCCCACCACTGGGATACGCGAGAGCGGGGGGGGGGGGCGCCCATCCTCGATGGGGGGGGTGCGCCCGAACGACCCCCGTGGGGTGCATCCCAGGGTCCCCCCCCTCCTCCTGAGCGGCCAGACTTTGCGGTCGGAGCCCGGGGGATTCGGGGGAGAAGAATCGCCTGCGACCCTTCGGTGACACTCATGGGAGCCTCCCATACCATCTTGTCGGCTCACGCTTATCGACGCTAGGTCGACGAAGGCGACGCTGAATCGGCACGATCTCATCGACTCCCAGACGCTGACCGACGCTAGTCGACGCCGAAAACAGAATCGCGAGGGCACACGAGGCGCGGACGAGGAAAAGGAAACATGTGCCACCCTGACGCAGGAGGACGAGAAGAGGACGCGGCCGAAGGAAAACGAAGAACGGGGCGGGTGGCTCGGGGGTCAGATCGCTCCCCGCCTCCTCCTCCTCCTCCTCCTCCTCCTCCTCCTCCTCCTCCTCCTCCTCCTCCTCCTCCCCCTCC
>CAUYUJ010000048.1:222500-227915 GCA_963575745.1 Prorocentrum cordatum | reverse complement strand
ACTTTGATAAAATTTCGCTCGGCGCCCAAGCGAGACAGTCAGATCATTCACTTCGAGCGGGGGGGGAACGGGGTGTGCCGCGCCCAATTTTTGCCATGCACTTTTGCGGGGTGGACGACAAGAACAGCTATGTGGGCAGGGAGAATCAGCATGCCATTGCTTCTGACAAGTAAGGTGGCCCCTCCCGCCTTGGGGGTGCCCCAGAAGTCCGCGCGCGATGTGCGCCGCGCCCCATTCCTGCCATGCATTTCGCATCGTCGACGACAAAACCGGCCATGATGAAAGGAAAGACGGCAACTCTGTATTGTTTTTTTTTTTTTTTTTACATTCGGAGTGGGAAAGCCCGCAGCCCGCATGGACGTCCGCGCGCGATGTACGCCGCGCCCCACTCCTGCCACATATTTCGCACCGTCGGCGACAAGGCAGGCCATGCTGAGAGGAAAAAACAGAGACTTCGTCTGGATTTTTTACAGTCAGGATGGGCGGGCCCAGATTGACGGCCGCGCGCGATGTGCGCCGCGTCCCATATGTGCGCCGCGTCCCACTGCTGCCACATATTTCGCACCGTCGGCGACAAGGCAGGCCATGCTGAGAGGAAAAAACGAGGACTTGGTACTGATTCTTAACAGTCAGGATGGGCGGGCCAAGATTGACTGCCGCGCGCGATGCGCGCCGCGTCCCATTCCTGCAACGTTTTTCGCCTCGTCGACGACAGGAAAGACGATGCTGAGAAGAAAAACAACAACTTTGTATGTATGTTTTACAGTCCGGATGAGAGGTCCCGGATTGGGGTGCTATCGGCCGGAATACGAGGTAGGTGGGGGTATATAATAATACGGAACAAGGATAGGGGGTAGGGTGTAGGGGTAGGGGTCAAGCTAGCCAGCTCGAGCGAGCCAAGCATGGCGTGCCCATTCCCACCCGCCCTCCCACAACATAAGAAACAGTGATGGCACAACTGGGGGCTGCGCGGGCATTTCACTGCGAGTGGAGGATGCCCCAGGACACCGCATTGACGTCCGCGCGGGATGTGCGCCGCGTCCCATTCCCGCCACGCATTTCGCATCGTCGACGACAAGACTGGCCAAGTTGAAAGGAACAACGGACACGTCCCGCCCTCCCACAACATAAGAAACAATGCTGGCGCAACTGGGTGCTGGCGCGTAGTGGTAGCAGTAGTAGTAGTAGTAGTACTACTACTACTACTAGTACTAGTACTAGTACTAGCACTAGTACTAGCACTAGTAGTAGTAGTAGTAGTAGTAGTAGTAGTAGTAGTAGTAGTTGTAGTAGTTGTAGTAGTAGTAGTAGTAGTAGTAGTAGTAGTAGTAGTAGTAGTAGTAGTAGTAGTAGTAGTAGTAGTAGTAGTCTAGTAGTAGTAGTAGTAGTAAAAAAAAACCAAAAACAAAAAAACCAAATAAATATAATAAAACAGGAAAAAAAAAAAAATAAAAAAAAGTAAAACAAAAAAAAAATAACAAAAAAACAAAAAAAAAAAAAAAAAGTCGTATAAGTCCGTGAGTAGATCGTTAGTCGTAGTAGTAGTAGTAGTAGTAGTAGTAGTAGTAGTAGTAGTAGTAGTAGTAGTCGTAGTAGTAGTAAAGTAGTAGTAGTAGTAGTAGTAGTAGTAGTAGTAGTAGTAGTAGTAGTAGTAGTTGTAGTAGTAGTAGTAGTAGTAGTAGTAGTAGTAGTAGTAGTAGTAGTAGTAGTAGTAGTAGTAGTAGTATAAGTAGTAGTAGTAGTAGTAGTAGTAGCAGTAGCAGTAGCAGTAGCAGTAGCAGTAGCAGTAGTAGTAGTAGTAGCCCTGAATCGCCGAAATATCGTTCCAAGACGCCCAAGATGGCCTCCAGACGGCCGTGGCGCCAAGAAACCGCGGGGGGCCTCAGGAGGCCCTCCAAAAGCCTGAACAAGCAAAAACCTCCCAGGCATTCGTCACCCCAGGGTGTCCTGGAGCGCCCCGGCGCCCAATGAATTGGCGAGCCAAAAACGTGCGCCGAGCCAAAGCGGGAGCGCAACTTTGAGAACATTTCGCTCGGCGCCCAAGCGAGAAGGTCATTTCATTCACTTCGAGCGGGGGGGCAGGGGGGCGTGCCGCGCCCAATTCTTGCCATGCACTTTTGAGGGGTGGACGACAAGAAGAGCAGCTACGTGGGCAGGGAAAATCAGCATGGCATTGTTTCTGACAAGTAAGGTGGCCCCTCCCGCCTTGGGGTTGCCCCAAAAGTCCCCGCGCCGCGCCCCATTCCTGCCACGCATTTCGCATCGTCGACGACAAGACAGGCCATGATGAAAGGAAAAAACGGCAACTCTGCATTGTTTTTTCAATCAGGATGGGAGGGCCCGCAGCCCGCATGGACGTCCGCGCGCGATGCGCGCCGCGTCCCATTCCTGCCACATATTTCGCACCGTCGGCGACAAGGCAGGCCATGCTGAGAGAAAAACCGAAGACGTTGTATTGATTTTTTACTGTCAGGATGGGCGGGCTCGGATTGACGGCCGCGCGCGATGTGCGCCGCGTCCCATATGTGCGCCGCGTCCCATTGTTGCCGCATGTTTCGCACCGTCGGCGACAAGGCAAGCCATGCTGAGAGGAAAAAACGAAGACTTTGCATTGATTTGTTTATAGTCAGGATGGGCGGGCACAGATTGACTGCCGCGCGCGATGTGCGCCGCGTCCCATTCCTGCCACGCTTTTCGCATCGTCGACGACAAGAAAGACGATGTTGAGAAGAAACACGGCCACTTTGTATTGATTTTTTACAGTCCGGATGGGAGGTCCTGGATTGGGCCGCTATCGGCCGGAATACGAGGTAGGTGGGGGTATGTTCTAATAAGGAACAAGGATAGGGGTAGGGGTGGTAGGGGTGGTAGGGGTTAAGGGGGGGGCTCGCGGGCGGCCCCCGAAACTGTTCCCGGAGGGGCCCTGATGCCCCCGTGGGCCTGGGCGGCTGTAGGGGCGCGGACCCGCGGGCTCGGCGGCCCCCGGCGTACACATCGAGGCCGCGCCCGCGGCGGACCGCCCCGTGGCTCCTCGCGGGGGGCCTCCTCGGGCTCGCCTTGGGGGCCTCGCCGGCATCGGGCGCCGGCAGAACCTGGTTTGGGTTTCGCGGGACCTGGTTTGGCGACGTGGGACCTGACGTTTGTGGGACCTGGGACCTGGTTTTGACTACCCACCAGACCACCCCAACCCAACCCGAAGGCCCGAATTTCGGGTTGGGGGGGGTAAGGGCTCCACGCGTGTTTTTTCGATGATTCCCGACCCCCCCCCACTACGAGAAATCGAGGGTAAATCTGAGCTTTCGGGTTGGGTTGGGGTGGTTTGGTGGGTGGTGAGGTTTGGCGATGTAGGACCTGGGACCGGACGTCCGGGTCGCCGGCCGAGCCTCGGCCCCGCGGATGCGCGGGCTCCCGGCCACGGGCCGGCCCCCTCGGCGCGACGAGAGCGCCTCCTGCAAGCGCGCCGCTGCTCCTGCCAGGCCCTGCAGACGAGGGACGTGCGAAGCTCGTCGGGTTTCGTGGGGCCTGGTTTGGCGATGTGTACCGGGGGACGCCCCTCCCCGCCCCCCCCGTTCCACCAACCGGAACTGCCGTGACCCGAGAAAGCACCACCTGCGGCAAACCTGTTTGAGTGATTCTGGCCAATTCAGGGGCTTCGGGGCCCTACCACTAATCGGGTCCCCTTGCCTGGGGTCCTGGCCATACCCGACGGAGGAGTAGCGCTTTGCATGATTACGCTGTGGTCGGTCGCAGGTGCGCAGGCCGCCAAAGGCGGCCCGAGAGGCTCCTCCGAGAGCGCTCCCTAGTGCGGCTCCCAAGGCCCCAAGGAGGAGTTCAGGAGGATCCCAAGACAGACCCAAGGGGGACCCAAGAGTTGGGTCGGGCAGTTCCGTCCACGGGCGGATTTTGTAGGAACAATTAAAAATAGTCAAACAATTCTCACAAACGTTCAGAAATAATTGAAAAATCGTCCCAAGGCTATGTTTTAACTAATACTGACTTTTCCTTCTGTAGAGGGACGGGCCCGACTTAACCCAAGAGTGGGACGACGAACTGACGTCTGGTGCCCATCACCCCAAGATGGCACTTCAGGCCCCGAGGCGGCCCCAAGGTGCCGCCAGAGTTCCACAAGACGGCCCCAGGAAGCCCGAGGAGGTCTCCGCGAGGCCAGCGAGACGCTCCAAAGAAGCCTCCAAGAGACCTCCAGTAGGCCTCCCAAGTGACCCCTAGAGGCCTCTCAGAGGCTTTCTGTCAACGACCATGGAACTGTGGCGGGATGGGCAGAAGGCCACTAAGTAACATCAAACAGACAGTGCAATATGCTGAACAACAATGCGAAGGGTAAGGGAACGTGTGATCATTCGGGCAAAGATCACTAAATGCATTCGACTTCGACGCCTCAAACGCATAATGGGCATGTAGGCGATTCTTCCGTAGCGCATCGAGAAACCAATGCAATACCCAATGTTGTGTGCCTCTCATCCCTGAGTGGGGATCTGTTACTCGTTTTCCCTTGAAGCGGCGGCCGACAATACATGGGGGCATCTCCTCTGTGATCCCATCCGCTGCAAAAGCCGCAGCCAGGGTCTTCTCCCGGCGCCTAGCCTTATCCTTCTCCTTCGCCTGCGCGGTAAACGCGAAGCGGGAAGCAGTAGAGAGCGAGGGGGAGCGGGAGAGAGGACTGAGGCGAAGGGGGGCTGGAGCGTGAGGGCGAGAGAGAGAGAGAGAAAGACTGCAATGCTTCCATGCCTTTGCATGCCCATGACCAATAATCCCTTTGGCTAAGGAGCGTCCCGCAAGTGGCGAAACGTCAGCCCGATACTGACATGATACTTACATCACAATGCTTTCATCGTCTGGCCTGACTGCCTGAACTTGATCGAGGGGGGGGCCTTACAGTAGAGGAGGGCTGGAGGGAGGACCAACATGCAATCAAACCACAGAAAGTGGCTGGAAGGCGGTGTGTCCGTCGACGGCCCGGAGGGGGACCACACGACACCGGTGGCCACCCTTGGCGGCGCGCAGAGGGGGGGTTTGGGGAGGGGGGAGGGCCTCTTGGAAGGAGGTTGCTTCCGAGAAGGCACGGGCCGCACATCTACTGACCAGGCCCGCGCCTTCTAAGAAGCAGGGGCGCTTCCAAGAAGCCTTCCCCCCTCCCCCTCCTCCTCCTCCTCCTCCTCCTCCTCCTCCTCCTCCTCCTCCTTCCTCCTCCTCCTCCTGCTCCTCCTCCCTCCTCCTCCTCCTCCTCCTCCTCCTCCTCCTCATCCTCCTCCTCCTCCTCCTCCTCCTCCTCCTCCCCCCCTCTGCGCGTGGCCGACCCGGAGAGGACCACACGCGGCTCGGGAGACCGAGAGGTACCGGTGGCCCTACTCCCTGGACCTCTCCCGGGGTGCGTTCTGACCAGGAGCTCGAGGCGAA